>OY759243.1:23157821-23521812 GCA_963662185.1 Eilema griseolum
GTTGGTATGATTTTAATGTTAGTGTAACAAAACGTATTGACTCAATCTGATAAGTACAATCTGTGAAGGTTGTATTTATCAGATTGAGTCAATACGTTTTGTTTAATTGTAGTGTTAATTTTTTTTATCTGGGATACGCCAATTTGTCTTCACCTCGCCTAATGGTAAGCTGAAGGCAAAGTCTCAATAAAGAGGGTCACCATTACAGACACTAAGTAGAGTTACAATGGTGGCACTCGGCTTGGCGCCTTCATCAGATGCTTTATCACGCCCCGCTTAAAAGACCTGGTAATGTAGGAAGAAGGAAACACATGAGCTAGTAATGATTTCAAATTTCAGATATGTTAAGAGGATGGACGAAAGAATGAGGAAAGCAGACTTATAAGGTGTGCCCCTGGTGTTGCACACGTCCAATCAATTCAAAATATATCACAGTTCACTGCTGGAAAAACCCCCTGTCACTCTAGCAGAACCAGAACTCCAAGTAAAGCTAGCGTGGGTCACCAGAGTATCCAGCGCCATAGGCCATGGTATTAGCTTTCTATCAGACAGGCCTTGTCTGTATAAAAAACATAGTCCAAATATGATAGGCCAGTGGGTAGTTAACTATTTTTAGCATATTAGTTTTTTTTATCCACTTTGCAGGCAGAGAAGCGCAAGGCCCACCTGATGGAAAGTGGATACCATGGCCTATGGACGTGTGTAACACCAGAGAAGCCATACTCGCGTTACCGACCCTGTAAGAACAGAGGTGCTGTGCCGTCAGTATAGAGGACAAAGCAGGACAAGCCTTTAGTCATCCCACTGACAGAACAAATTCTCCAGTGCGTTCTGGCTACCCTACTCACCGCTGGGAACACAACACGAAGTTATTATAACCGCGGTATTCTGTAGGGCGGAGGTACTTCCCCAGTCGGACTGCTCAATTGGGCGGAAATACCGCCGTGTCCTCCCTCCTAGAGAGGTAGTATCAGTATGTTAAAAGCTAATCACCTATTGTCCTATCATATTGTATAAAACTTACCGTGCCATACTATGACAAGGCACTTATTAAACTCAGACGCTTCTTACGCTGAGTACAATAAGTATTAACTTTATAATGTAAGTTCAAATAATCAGATTACTAAAGCACTTCTTACAAAGTTTGGAGATTAGAACATTAAAAACACATTAACATGCTATAGGTACTTACTTAAAAATAAGGTCCTTATCTTATTTAGATGATAATAATACAAGTGTCGGTAGCTTAGTGGCTAAGGAGTCGGCCTTACGGTCGAAAGGTCCCGGGTTATCATGGTCATTGTACTTCTGACGTGAAGCCATTCCTAACAGAAGCAAATTAGTTCAGCTGCAGGGGTTAGAGAGTATATGAGTAATTTCGGTTCTGATATTACATAAACACACGCCTATATCCCCGAAGGCAGAGGTGCTAGCACCCACATTTCGCCAGCTTATGTTTAGGTCCCAATGTAATAGGTGGCGATCGTATTGCCATTAATCGGGTACTTATAAATTATCGGTTCAATTTTTTTTATTCCACTTAGTTGGCATACAAGCACACGGCCCACCTGATGGGAAGCGGTTACCGTGGCCTATTGACGTATGCAACACCAGCGGTGTCACACTCGCGCTGCCGACCATACAGTACCGTCAGTGTAGAGGACAAAGTAGGACTACAAGCCTTTGGTCATCCCATTGACAACACAAAATCTCTCCAGTGAGCTCTGGCTACCCTAATCACCACCGGGAACACAACACGAAGTTATTATTGCCGCGGTATTCTGTAGGGCGGAGGTACTTCCCCAGGCGGAAATACCGCCGTGACCTAGCTCCTCCGAAATATTCTTAAATAAATGCATGTTTAGAATCTGCTGATGTCTCCTTTTTGTATTTTCTGCGGCTCGTTCCAAAATTCTACATTCTTTCCCCCCTCACACAGAAACTGTGATACTATTATTGTTTTAACAATCTATAAGTACGTCAAAGCAAAATATCAAGAACCAAACGATTCGGAGACTCTTTCATTTATCGCACTATTAAGGCCTGGAATTCATTACCAGCTCACGTGTTTCCTTCTTCCTACAGTCCCGGGTTCTTTAAACGGGGCGTGGAAAAGCATATGAAGAGGCCGTCAAGCTGAGTGTCACCATTGTAACATGGTACATGTATGTACCTAATGGTGACCCTCTTTTCTGAGACTTTGCCCTCAGCTTACTATCAGGCGAGACGAAGTCTAATTGACGTGTCCTATATGAAAAAAGTACGCATTATAAGACCCTGTACCTACAAAGAAAACTTCATAACATTAAAATCTTTAATATTATGTAAAAATATGTTGCATCTTATGTTAATCTACTTTATTTGACATTTTTAATCTATCTTGTGTATTAAAGAAACTGTCATAAATTAGATTTAGATAGGAACATCAAAATTTGATCAAAGACTGAGATGAAACTCAAACTAATGAATATAATCTCTTTAGCGTCTTGTCACGCGCAGATGTTTATGATTTTATTAAGTCTTGTTAATATGTTTTTGTCAAAATGTTATTAAAATGAAATGACTTCAAATCAAATTATTCCTTTATGTGAGACTATATGTATAATTCTCATGTCACAGTATTTATGGTTGTGTGACTCCGAATAGGTACAACCGATTTTAAGAATTTTGTGACATGACCGCGTTAAGCCGCGTAACGAAACGAATTTTGACCATATATTCCCATGCGGTGTCATACAAGGCGACTGAGGGATAGGGCTGTTTATCATGAGACAGATTTATAAAGCCCAAACTCAGCCTTAGATGCATGGCTCGAGTCAACAATAGTGCTCGACATACGGCAGTGGGTAATTAATTCCAGGTCTTAATGATGCGGCAAAGGAAATAGTCTCCGAACTGGCTTGGTTCATGATCGGATATGCTGCACCGTGTGACATCTAAGCCCAGCACGAGTTGTCCAGTGTAGGAAAAGAGAAAATGGGACTAGTTAGAAGAGCTCATCAGAACATTCACCATGATATAGACAGTGAAATACTAAGTTAATACTAAAACATATGATGGACCATGTGGCGTAGCGGTAGAACATTCGACTGCTATGTTGAGGGTGTGGGCTCGATTCCCGATCAGTGCAAATATTTGTATGCATGAACATGTATGTTTGCATTGGTCTGGATGATTCTTTGTATAATATGTATGTATTTCCAAAAAAGTGTCTAAGTGTGTTTTAAGTGTTTTTAGGGCGCGGGTTCTATTCTCGCTCAGGCTCCCTAGACAAGTGGCTGCCCCCCCCCGCCCCCCATAGACTTGTATAGGGAGGGGGGGGCAGTGCAAAATTTTAATTGGTCTGTGTGTTTGTATGTACTTACAAAAAAAGTATCTAAATATGTTTGTCCGCACCTTTTTTTTTTTTTTATACCACTAAGTTGGCAGACAAGCACACGGCCCACCTGATGGGAAGTGGTTACCGTGGCCTATGGAGGTATGCAACACCAGACCCCAGCCACTCCACGTGGTGAGCGTTGAAGTCCCCCAAGAATACTAAATCCGCAGTGGGGTACTGCTCAATTACGCTGTCCGCCGACTGTTGCAGATGCTGAAACAGTTGAGCCGTGCCCAGGTCACCGCTATGAGACCTGTATAGGCACGCATAGATACGGGTGTGGCCACCGTGATCTATACGTACCCATATAGTTGACAGGTCTCTGTCCTCAAGACCATGGAGCCGTGCACCTAGATTCATAACACAAGCTAGTTAAGCAATACTTACTTTGCATCTAGACAGCGTTGTTTAGAATGTTGTAGAATAGTTCAATTCCACATATAAATGGAGAGTTGAATATCAATATTTATTCTCAATAAAACTTTACGAGCCAGCAAACCAATGGACAATTTCTCCAGTGCTTAATACTCGATTTAGAGACACATCTATATTCTCATACTTACCTCTCGCCACAGCAATTTTCCCCCATAAAATATTATGAATTGCCGTAGCTTAGCAGTTTAACGTACGTATATAGCATCCTCACATAACCATTCAATGGGTTTTGTTATGGTTTTGGTGACCATTCGAATATAAATTAATTTCTTTTCCTGTGACTGCTATAGAATAACAAGTCTTTGGAGAAAGGTTAATTCTGAACATTACATTTTTTTTATACAACTGAGATGGCAGATAAGCATACGGCCCACCTGATGGAAAGTGGTTACCGCGACCTATAAACGTGTGCAACAGCATGGGAGTTACACCCGTGCTACCGACCCTGTAAGAACAGAGAGTTTCTGTGTCAGTGTGGAAGAAACAAGCCTTTGGTATTCCCACTGACAGCACAAAAACTCTCCAGTGAGTTCTGGCTACCCTACCCACCGCCGGGAACACAACACGAGGCTATTATAGCCGTGGTATTCTGTAGGGTGGAGGTACTTCCCCAGTCGGACTGCTCAATTGGGACGAGAATACCGCCGTGTATAGCTCCTGGTGAAATCTGAAAAGGAATACTCAATTCACATAAAAGTGAACTTGATGATATAGAAAACTAAAATCATTATCATCATCACCTCTAAGAACTCATCACTGAGCGGGTCTTAAAAACAAGATCGGTCAGAAATTTCTGTGATAGGGTCAACATTTTCAGGTCTTATTTAATGTATTAGGTCTTTACATATGAAATTGCCGAAATTTTGTTACAGAGTCATGAGTCCGTTATTCATGTAATTTAATAGTTATTTCCATCATTTATATTTCGTTTGAAAGTTAATTTCAAGATTTTACAACTCCGTATTAAATATTGTTTTTATTGACCGCTTGATAAATAAAATTCGATCTTTAAAAACAGTACTTCCTAAATGCTATCCATTTTGATGATATATTTCGTATTACTTTTTTACAGCTGTCACTTTTCAAAAATGTAATAAAAGTGTTTGTTAGCTTAATGTTGTCTCATTCATACACAAAAAAACTCATAAATTTGGATTTGGCATTCCTAAAAAAAATGAAAAAATGTTAGTACTGAAAGTTTCCTCCAATTTCTTAAAAAAAAACGGCAAATTCATATGTAACGACCTAAAATTTAAACCTAAACTGTGAAGGTGTGCAAATGCTACGTGATGTCTAGAATAAGCCGTAAAGACACAGTAAGCCGACAGATATATCGCTCACACAACACAAGGCCATTGGCCTTACCACTATCTCTTAAAACTAATATTATTTTCAACTTACTTCACTTTCATAGCGTGAGACGGACTTGAATCGTTACCGTCCACCGATATTTATGTACTGTATCTTGTGCGCTCGTGCTGCTGGGGCATCTGCGGAGAACCTCAAACGGCGAAAATATGATAATATAACTAACAATTATATATATTGAGAAACTCACTTGTACTTTTCCACATATTTTAAATATATATTAGACCTGACCGGTTTCGCCTTACGGCATCCTCAATGGTTTACAATGACATTTATGACATGACATATTATATTAGACATGTACGTCATTGTAAACCTTTGAGGATGCCGTAAGGCGAAACCGGTCAGGTCTAATATATATTAAAAATAATGTGGAAAAGTACAAGTGAGTTTCTCAAAATGTGTAACAACAAATTCCACCAAGTGCCATCAATCAACACTATAAATAGTCTAACAATTATATATTTGAGCAGTTTGGGGTCAAAACGTTCGTATGGTCCGAGCGCACGGTCGCTTTACATGGAAATAACAAAGCTACTGGTCGATTCTTCGCGTGACAAAAGTGCTGGCCTCTTTTTCGCACAACGGATTGGCATTGTTATCCAACGGGGCAATGCCGCCAGCCTTTTGAGCACATTACCAGTCGACATCGATGGGGAGGACTTTTTCGATGCTTGAAACATTTGGCAATAGGCTCGGACCTAAACATAAACTGACGAAAGACTACCCCTTCGGGGATATAGGCGTGTGTTTATGTTATGTTATGTTATGTTTGAACCATTTGTATCCTATTTTATATTCTTGTAAATATTAGTTTAAATCTTTCTACAATAACAAAATGGATCATTGTAATAATATTAAATTGAATTAATAATTAAACAAATAAATATATCCACTGCAGTAAGATATACTATTTGACCCAGTTTGAACATATAACACTGGTATCCCGAGCCCTAACGAACGCTGACGGTACTTTCGACCTTACCTAGTGGTATAAAACACTGATAAAATTTATTATTATCAGTGTTATTAATATCATAATATAGTATTTATTATTATCAGTGTTATTAATATCATAATATAGTATTTATTATTATCAGTGTTATTAATATCATAATATAGTATTTATTATTATCAGTGTTATTAATATCATAATATAGTATTTATTATTATCAGTGTTATTAATATCATAATATAGTATTTATTATAATCAGTGTTAATAATATCATAATATAGTATTTATTATTATCAGTGTTAATAATATCATAATATAGTATTTATTATTATCAGTGTTTATACAACGACGGTTCGGGAGGTTTCGCGATGTAATCATGGGACTTATTAATTCTGCCGACGTTTCGGAAGCGTTGCAGCACCCGTAGTCACCACTTGTCACGTCATGTCGTGGCCATGGTTGCTGCAGCGCGTCCGAAACGTCGACAGAAATAGTAAGTTCCATGATTTAATCGCGAAGCTCCCGAATCGTTGAATAATTATATATTCACACAGCGGTAGTTTAAAAATAACAATTATATATATATATTTTTTATACCACTTAGCAGACAAGCACACGGCCCACCTCATGGAAAGTGGTTACCGTGACCTATGGACGTCTGTAACACCAGAGGAGTCACAGTTGCGCTGCCAACCCTGTAAGTACAGAGTTTCTGTGCCGTCAGTAGAAGACAAAGCAGGACAAGCCTTTAGTCTTCCCACTGACAGCACAAATTCTCCAGTGAGCTCTGGCTACCCTATTCACCGCTGGGAACACAACACGAAGTTATTATAGCCGCGGTATTCTGTAGGGCGGAGGTACTACCCCAGTTGGACTGCTCAATCGGGCGGAAATACCGCCGTGTCCTACCTCCTTCAATCATCAATGAACTGTTTCTTTTGGGTGTTTGTGGTAGTGTTAGATAACTATTACGCCAACAGTTTGATGTTGTAATCTTCAGTTGTAAGAATTACGAAATACTAAAAAGACTTTTGGTAACCAAGTTTTGAACCGGCGCAACCTTGTGCGGCACGTTCCATACCAGCGCTTTTAACCACTAGGCTACTGTGCTATTTATTTACTGTAAAGGTATACAAGTAAGATAAAAACTATACTGCTAAAATGGTAGTAGCCCCCCAGGTCATGCGCGGTAATCCGCTGTAAAGAGCACTCAGCTACAAAATGGCTATTGTGTAGATAAGGCTAAGGTCATACATACATACATAATAATCACAGAAAAGAAATCAAAGTTGGGAAAAGTCTCAGAGAATGAGTATGTGTTTTTTTAGGGTACTGTACCTCAACAGGCAAATATAAATCCCATTTAGGATCACTTTGCTACTTTTCTCTGAGGAATGAGTGGCGGTATCACGTTGAAATTCATACCACATGCTCAGGTCAGTTTTAGGATTACTCAAAAAATGCCCGCTGAGTTTCTTGCCGGAGTCTTCTCAACTCGGAGCCGCGTTCCGAACCATTGGTCTATATTTTGGTTTGAAAAGAGGACTCTTTTGTCCACACTTAGCCTCTTTATTAGGACCATTGTTCGTGAAGAGCATTGGCTAAAGCAGCCAGCCTGACTCCGCCGAGGAACGCAAAAGCCTACTGGGGACTTCTCAGGCTTCGCAGAGCAACCTTGCTGTGCCGAGGATTTGAGATCGTTGCTGGGCCACTGCCTTGCATTCCAGTATTACATGAGCTGCCGTTTCCTTGGCAAAAAAGCACCCTCTGCTAAGGGGCTGTCCGTGACACCGATGGTATAAAGTGTTTTTTGAAGAGACAGTGGTACGTTTTTGCCCCAATAATTTTGTTCTTAGACTTATTCTGTCTAATTTTAGGAGACGTTTCGTAAGCCGTTTGTTCACCGACAGCATGACTGCTTATATATTTTTAATTATGACGTTTGAAGTACTTATTTGATTAACTTGATAAAGCCGAACAAACTTTTGTTTTTCCCACTGACAGTACAAAAACTGTCCAGTGCGCTCTTGCTACTGTATTCACCGCTGGGAACACAACATGAGGCTATTATGGCCGTGGTATCGTGTTGGAAGATTTAGACTGAATTTTGAATAGATTTTTATTGCGAAAATTGGTCGAGGTTTTTGTGTTCAGTCACCCTAAAACAAGTATTTCTGGTATTTCAACATAGAAAACAGAAATATACTTCTATGTCTTGATTTTTTTACGTATTAACATGGAAACCATAAAATCTCTAAGACAAAACAGTATGATATAAACCATATTCTCAAATGAAACGTTTGGCAGACTACGTTACTAGTAATTTTTGTATATAAATCCTGGCATACTTCCAAGTAGTATTGATTGGTTACAACCCATAGCATTATGTAACAGCTCACCATACTTAAAGAGCTCCTATGGTAAATTAGATGGGAACAGTATTTTGCAATTACGGTGATTTGGGAATTAAATATGCAGATTTGTTACCGGCAGAGTAGAATTTGGGCCACCCCATCTTTTCCCATGAGGAGTCGTACAAGGCGACTAAGGGATATGGCTGTTTTACATCAGACAGATATATACAGCCCAGACACAGCCTCAGATGCATGCCTCGAGTCAACAATACTGCTCGAAATACGACAATTAGCTAATCCCACGTAATAGGGGGGCTATTACGTGGGACCGAAGACAATTATTGGTGAAATGTATGTATGTATGTAAAAGGATGTCTTGGATTCGGTCAATTCTATATTGAAGGTCTTTTATTACTTATTTTTCTATTTAATTTCCATGCTCCATAGTTTAGAATACTATGCATGAGCATATCCCTGATCTGCCTCATTAAATAATTTCGTTCTGTGAATAGTTATAAGAATGAATTGTTAAGATGTGTGTGTAAACACGGATTGAGAGAAAAAGGAAACCAACCTGCAAGCCATTACATAACACCGGTAACGGACATATGTCCCTAAACTCCTTTCAAACGACTGATTCGATTTTGATGAAACTTAGTTCGTGTTTGAATAGGTTTTTGGATAGTTTAGAATCATAATTGGAACCGGTAGGTTGTGCTGCAAATGGATTTAAATTTTTAAATTATTTTCTCACAATATTTTGTCGGATGCCGTTTTTCATTTCTATCAATGAAATAGCCTGTAACCGTCCGCTGCTTGACATAGGCTTCTCCCAATATTAGAATGCCTTGGCCTACTCTATTTTCATTGGCCAGATGAATTGGCAGTTAAATTATCTGGGTATCTTTCCGTTCGTCGCCCCTAACGATACCCTTCGGATAAGATGGGGTGGTGATGATTTTTGGCTAAAGAATTAAAACCTTAATTGCTTACAGGCAGTTGTGAAAGAAAAGGAAAAAAAAGGTACCTCCGAATTCTTCAGTTCACAGAAGTACTAATACTCACTGTCACAGGTTAAAGTATATAATCACTGCGAATATCCGTTGAAAGCTCTCCCCCACAAACAATCCCGGTGGAAAACCGCGTGAATTCTCTCTAACAATAGAAACTCTTTTATCCTGACCCAAATAAAGTTATAAAAAAAGTTGCGACTAATAAAAAAGTTAGCTACCAGAAATTCGCTGACGTCATACAGGTGAGTGACCTCGCCGGCCATCGATATGGGTTCAACGACTCGGGAACTAGGTAAGCATGTTGCAATCTGCACTAAGTAGTGTAAGGGTGAAAATTACTGAAACATAACAACCTGTTTATTCAGGGTGGGTAAGCTGAGGTGTGTAAACATCCACATTTTGACTACCGTTTTTAGTTCCATGTGGTAGAGGAAGGTTGTATTGCCACCTTTAGGATGAGTTGGCAGGCGTTTTATTATTAACTAGCTGACCCACCCCAGCTTCGCCCGGGGTATATTTTGAAGCTTCATATCCCTTTGAGCCCGTATGTTTTAGTCTTCAAAATATGTATGAAAAATTGACGGCTTTGTTAACATTTATTATCAATGCTCCGCTCCCTTAAGTAGTAGCGTGATGATATATAGAGATATATACTTAAAACCTTCCTCGATAAATGGACTATCCAACACTGAAAGAATCATTCAAATCGGACCAGTAGTTCCAGAGATTAGCGCGTTCAAACAGACAAACAAACAAACTCTGCAGCTTTATAATATTAGTATAGATTTAAACTCAAAATTAGAAAAGAAACACGTGGTATTTGCATCTCACCAAGAACTTCAGGGTTTAAACTAACCTAGGTTAAAAAAAATAGTAAGTTCTGGCGGGATTCGTACGAGTATCGGTAGATGTCTCCCATCGTCGCCGTAAGACGTATATATAAGTGTACATATAGGACGATTTGGATGACTTCTGTGGCTCCAGTAAGGGGAAGATCACGGGTTCAAATCACGCCTGAACTGATTCAATTTTTTCTTATATTAATCGGTTTGAATAGTTAGCATACTCAATGTTTTAAGTTTTATTTAATAGCTAGTACACTTGCGGATTGCCAATGCGTTGTCAATCAGCTGGCAGCTTATTCGCGGAAAATGGATGAAGATCATCTTCTTTTTTTATACCACTTGGGTGGTAGACAAGCGCACGGCCCACCTGATGGAAAGTGGTTACCGTGGCCTATAGACGTGTGTAACACCAGAGAAGCCACACTCGCGCTGCCAACCCTGTAAGCACAGAGTTTCTGTGCCGTCAGTGTAGAGGACAAAGCAGGACAAGCCTTTAGTCATGCCACTGACAGCACAAACTCTCCAGTGAGCTCTGGCTACTCTACTAACCGCTGGGAACACAACATGAAGTTATTATAACCGCGGTATTCTGTAGGGCGGAGGTACTTCCCCAGTCGAACTGCTCAATTGGGCGGAAATACCGCCGTGTCCTACCTCCTCATAAATCATGTATCTCACACCCTGTGACCATTCACTTCTTTTTGGATAGTTAGAGTGTACTATTAGTAACTGCAATAGTGACCCTTATTCTTAGATTTAAGCTCACCATCAGGTAAAATGAGGACGTATTGACGTGTCCTATATAGAAAAACCCTTTTTCGAAACCTCATTTTACAAGTTATTGAGGTAGCACGAGTATACAATGACCTGACCCATTTTGAGACATTTCTGTTATTCACGTACCTAGTTCGACCAGCGTCCATTAGAATTTGAGGGCATTCTATTTTTATGTGAGGTCGCCAGTTATAGCACAGGAACTGCGTCAGTTAAGCCAGGTTACTACAGACTGTAAATTTCGTGTTGTTTGTAGGGTTGAAAGACAATTTCGTAGTAAAATTTTTACGAGGAGGAAGGACACGAGGGTAGTACCTCCGCTCTACAGAATGCAACGGCCATAATAACTTCGTGTTGTGTTCCGGTAGCCGGCGGTGAGTACGGTAGCCAGAGCTTGCTGGAGAGTTTTTGTGCTGTCAGTGGGAAGACCAAAAGCTTGTCCTGCATCGTCTTTTACACTGACGGCACAGATTCTCTCTGTGCTTACAGGGTGTGACTACCTTGGTTTTGCAAACTTCTGTCGTTCCTTTACGAATATATATAACGAGTTGACTTAGAAATAATGTTTTTGAGGTTATCTCACAAACTTTCAGATTATATAATATTAGTTGGATAATTTAATATAATTACCAGACCATCTGAAAATGTAAAGCATTAATTATTCTCTAAGCGCGCAGTGGAGCACCACACTCAATTAATTACTTTAATAGTATGTAAGTTCGTTACTTTGTTTGTAACTGGAGAATATTTGCATGCATATGCACTGCAGTGCGGTGTTCACAACAGGAGACCGATTGTACTAAAGCAAAACCCCTTTATTTCTTTTAACGTGCGCAAAATCCCCATAGTTATCCCCAAAACCCCCCCCAAACCCTCACCCACCGGAGCCAGTGGAAGAGGTTATGTCGGACTCGAACGGACCAAAACGACGCGACGCCTGTGGGTCGTTTTTGGTTGGTAAAGATGAGGTTAACAAGCATATCCCTCGCACCCCGGCCGACTAAGGGCCATCTCTCTCGATCTGGCCCTCTTCTCGGGTGTGGGGAAAAGCAAAACCACTGTCATACCACAGATCCTGTCAAAAATTACATTTTAGATTTTATTTCTATACGTCTAAAATCCTAAATTAAATGAAAAGAGTTTCACTACTCATTTTCATTCACTCTGCAAAAATCCTTTTAATATTGGACTTTAAAGCCATTGATTAAAAGTCTAGTTTTTTGTATGCAACTTAGGTGGCAGGCAAGCACACGGCCCACCTGATGGAAAGTGGTTACCATGACCTATGAACGAGTGTAACACCAGTGGAGTCACATCCGTGCTACCGACCCTTGTAAGAACAGAGATTTTGTGCCGTCAGTGTAGAGGACAAGGCAGGACAAGCCTTTGGTCATCCCACTGACAGCACAAAAACTCTCCAATGAGCTCTATTTTCCCTACTCACTGCCGGGAACACAACACGAAGTTATTATAACCGCGGTATTCTGTAGGGCGGAGGTACTTCCCCAGTCGAACTGCTCAATTTTTGAGTAGACAGTGGTTTTGCTTTAGTAGAATCGAGGTCCAGTGTTATTTTTACGTGCGACAAATCCCTACGGATACAACCCCCATCAGACGTCCCCTTAAAACCGTAAAAGTCACACTGAAAGGACGAGGATGTGGGCCCCGGCTCCTAGAATATCGCTAAGATAATGTTGAATCGCATCACCTAGAAATTTTGGAAACAAAGGCTATTGTTTCTGTTAGAACTTAATATCAAATACATGACTGCTAGCGCCATCTAATGTTGAACTATATACTATTAACTGTATGTATTATCTGTGGTTCCTTTTTTACACTGCAATAAATTGTCACTTGGTCAACCGACGCTCCCGAGTTTTATTAGGTTATGGGCCCAGCTATTAGTTTTTTTTTCCGTTAAAAGTTATTTATTTCAAGTCAGTTATTGCAAGTTTCGTGTTTAGTGTGTTTAGTATTCAAAATGAGTTCTAATTTTCTGGCGAATGTGCCGAGGTTGAAAGGTCGTGAGAATTATGATGACTGGGCGTTCGCGGTAGAAAATCTGCTTATACTTGAAGGAGTCGACAAGTATTTGAAGCAAGAATCAGCTGCTACAGGTGATGCTGCTGCTGCCGCTGCAGGCGCAGTAAACGTGGCGGATGCGAAAACACGGGCGAAAGTGATTTTGACAATAGACTCATCTTTATTTGTGCATATAAAGCATGCAAAGACCACGAAGGAATTGTGGACAACATTGAAGTCTTTGTTCGACGATTCAGGATTTTCGAGGAGGATTACTTTGCTTCGTCATCTAATTTCAATAAGGTTAGAAAACTGTGAAAATATGACGGATTATGTGACACAGCTCGTCGAAACCTCGCAACGGTTAACGGGCACAGGATTTGAAATTAATGATCAATGGGTTGGTTCATTAATGCTTGCAGGTTTACCAGAACAGTTTATGCCGATGATCATGGCCATCGAACACTCTGGAATGGCTATAACGGCCGATTCTATTAAAACTAAATTGTTAGATATGGAATCTGTTCAAATTGGTGAAACGGAACGTAATTCAGCATTACTTGCAAAAAGTTGGAATAACAAAAATAAATATGGCAACACTAGCAAGCATAGACCACAGACGTCACAAATGTCAATGTCACAGTCACGTAAGTCTAACTCAGATGTAAACAAACAGAAAACGATAACATGTTACAAGTGCAAAGAAACCGGTCATTATCGCAACCAATGTCCAAATTTCAGTAAAAACCCTGAAAAGAAGAAACAGACTAACGCGTTTAACGTTGTTTTTCTTAGCGGGAAGTTTACAAAACAAGATTGGTACGTGGACAGTGGTGCAAGTCTTCATATGACTGCGAATGAAAACTGGCTGAGAAATCCGGTATATTCTCCAAGTCTGTCGGAGATTACCGTTGCGAATAAAACAAAAATTCCTGTTTTATGTTCGGGAAGCGTCGAAATCGCAACAAGTCACGATTATGAAGTTACCGTGAAGAATGTTTTGTGCGTGCCAAGTCTTACGACAAATCTCTTATCAGTCAGTGAACTGATAAAAAATGGAAACAGTGTCAGTTTCGAGCCTAATAAGTGCCATATCCGGAATGAATCGGGTGATTTAGTCGCGGAGGCAGATCTTATTGATGGAGTTTATAAGTTAAACCTGAAAACGACTCAGAGATGTTTACTAACTTCTTCAGTGGCGGACGGCGAAACTTGGCACAGACGACTAGCTCATCTAAACTGCAATGATATGAAGAAAATGAAGAGTGGCTTAGTGGAAGGTATGGATTACCCTGACGATTTTACAACAAGTAAGTCTAGTTGTGAAACATGTTGTGAAGGGAAACAATCAAGATCACCTTTCTCCACAGGAACGCGAGCCACAGAGATACTACAAATTGTTCACTCTGATATTTGTGGCCCCATGGAGAAGAATTCAATTGGTGGTGCTCGATATTTTCTCCTGTTTATCGATGACTTCAGTAGAATGACTTTCATTTATTTCCTGAAAAGAAAGAGTGAAGCATTGAGTTATTTTAAAGAATTCAAGTCGATGGTAGAGAATTATCAGAACAAGAAGATCAAAATTCTGAGAACTGACAATGGGTGTGAGTATTGCAGTAATGATTTTGAAGAGTTCTTAAAGAGTGAAGGTGTAATACACCAGAAGACCAACATTTACTGTCCAGAACAGAACGGTCTCAGTGAGAGAGCAAATAGAACTATAGTGGAGAAGGCCCGGTGTCTTCTGTTTGATGCTGATCTCGATGCGAAGCTGTGGGCAGAGGCGGCTAATACATCAGTCTACTTAAAGAACAGGTCAGTGGCTTCAGGTCTCAATAAAACTCCATATGAAACATGGACGGGCAGAAAACCAAATTTACAGCACATACGCATCTTTGGTAGTCCAGTTATGGTCCATATTCCAAAAGAGAAACGGAGTAAGTGGCAGAAGAAAGCTAAAAGACACATTCTTGTAGGATTTAGTGAAAATGTAAAAGGCTATAGAATTTATGACCCAGTGAAAAATCTCATAACTACTAGTAGAGATGTAGTGATTTTTGAGAAGAGAAAGCAGCCAGATACCGTCACTGTGTGCGTAGAGAACACAGATTCAGTGGGGGAGGTATTGGAGGAATCTGCGGTCAAATTTGAGTCTTTAGACCAGTCGAGCTCTAGTGAATCTGATTACGTGGATGTTGAGGACGAGAATATACAGCCTGAAGAGAATATTTCTGGTGAGACGTCAGATCCAGCAGAAGATCCACCAGCGACAGTATTAGACGAGAAGCAGAAGAGACAAAAGAAAAAACCTGAAAGGTATGGTTTCGCTAACATGTGCACGAGCGACGTAGGAGATGACGATTTGACGTATGCAGAGGCGATCAGAGGTCCAGAAAAACATCAGTGGTTGCAGGCGATGTCCGAGGAACTGCAGTCATTCGAGGACAACCAAGTATGGGAGGTTGTCAGTGCTCCAGATAACGCGAGTGTAGTGCAGTGTAAGTGGGTATTAAAAAAGAAATACGATTGTGATAACAAAGTGAGGTACCGTGCGCGGTTAGTAGCAAAAGGCTTTACGCAGAAAGCCGGTGTAGACTATCGGGACACTTTTTCCCCAGTAATTAGACATTCTACTTTGCGGTTGCTATTCGCCTTGAGTGTACAGTTAGATATGGATATCACTCATCTTGATGTCACAACAGCTTTTCTTAATGGTCATTTAAAAGAAAGTATTTTCATGCATATGCCAGAGGGATTTCCAAACTCTGATTTAAATAAAGTTTTGAAATTAAAAAAGGCTGTTTATGGCTTAAAACAGTCATCCCTTGCTTGGTACCAAAGAGTGGAAGAAACTCTGTGTAATTTGGGATTTAGCAAGAGTAAACTGGAGCCATGTGTATTTATGAAAAATCATAGTAAAAATAAGAAAACTATTGTGGGTATATATGTCGATGATTTTCTTATATTTTCAAACAATAGTACTGAAACTGATTGTCTGATAGAAGCATTGAGTCAAAAGTTTAAAATAAAGAACTTAGGTCAAGTTAAGCGATATTTGGGTATGAGGATTAATATTGACAAGAGAGGGGTATAGAATCAAATGCAGCTAAGAGCACAACCTTTAAATTCTGACAAATTGAAAAAAACATTCTGTCCATATAAATATTCATATTTTCCTATCTGTTTGAACATTAAACAGTTTATTAAAATGCAATTTTTATTTAACGTAAGTATTATATCAATAGGTTAAGAGATGAGACCGCAATCTAAATAAAATGAATTACATAAGCTGCTTTTGATTCTAATTCATTTTATAAGATGTATTTGTTCCTGACAATTCATCACCTAGCTGTTTTTGATACCAACCGACAATGACATTGACATTTGCTGCGAACCTTAGTGATGTGCTAAAGTATCTTCGTCAATATAGCTCTTTGAATTTTATTATTTTCGACGTTTTAGGGACTTGGACGTTATAAGAAGTTTACACCCTTATTTATACGATCGATGTTTTTTGTCTGTTTGATCATAACATGGATAAATATGATTAAAACACATGTGTATTTTATCAGTTTATTTTATTTTTATAGTAGTAAGTATGCGAAAATTATAAGACCAAGGACCTGTTTAATAATTAGACTTATTTGTGAAAATCAGACAAACAGGTCAGAATTTTTTAAACCACTAATAAAGGCGGTTCTTCGTGAGGTTCACAGGAGAGTTCATCTTCACGATCTTCTTCATTTTCATCTAAAGACTCAGTGGTAAGAATATTCGTATAATATTCAAGGCTAGGCAATGTCTTCCAGTCGTTTCCAAAGTGCTTTTGCAAGAGTTTGTTGACGTCTTCCAGTTTTGCTGATTTCACATTAATGAGACCAGGGTTGATTATTGTAGGATTTATGTCTGAGATGTTCTTATTCTTTTTGCATACATTTTGGAACGTGCTTAGGTCTGCTTTATAATAAAGTTCCCCTCTAATCAAGGCATTACCAAGTCGCTTTGATCGTTTGATTATGAATCTTTTAGAAAGAGTTACTTTGAATGGAAGACTGCCGGGTGCTTTCATTGCGGACTGAACTGCTTTTCGCCAATCGAAAACTTCAATAGTATTTAAATTTGTGACAGTTGCGTGGTTTTTCATTACTTCAGTATACTCTTCAGGGTCTATAACAACTTCCATTTTTCTCAACTCTTTTTCTATGTTGCCAAAAACCCGATCAGCTGGCATAAAAGAATGCCCTGTTACGGGAAAAATAAGTTCTATGATTTTGATATTTGGTTTCGACAACAACCACTTAGATAACATCCCAAGCATTGTCGTATTTTTATTTTGACCCACGCAACCGTCGGCTATTAAGCGGATACGCGTGATATTGGTCAAGTCCGTTTTATTTAAGTGATGAAATACCACCGACGCTATTTCATTTGATCCTTTACAGTGAACGTCTTCTGTCCAAATATAGCAAAACACGTTGTTTTTATTCAAAGGATCCTTTGAGCTACCTTCAACCACAGTTGCATTGTATAAATACAATTGCCTGCTGTAATAACAAATTTGATCTGGAACCTTAAGGGGCAACGCAAATAGAAGACGGCGAGACGAAGGTACGGTACAGACACGGCGCAGATACGGTGCAGGCGCGATATCTGCGCAAACAGACGCGGGGACGGTACGGCACAGAGTATTATTATACAAGGTGCTATTTAGTGGAAATAACATTTAATACACCTCCTTTCGGTTTTTTTTCGAATACTAATTCCCTCCTTTTGTATCATTATAATTCCTATGTACAGTCGAGAGCACATCAAGTGTAACATTGCGCTACGAAAGCCGCCACTATTACAAGTGCAATAAAGGCGTGCTCAAGGTCAAACTGTATAGCTTGATGTGCTGTCGACTGTACTTATGTTTGCAATATGTAACCGCTATGTTTGCTATTTAACTACTTTAAAATACGAATAACATCGAAATACATAAATCAAATCATAATAAGTTAAATTACATCGGATTTTCATTAAAATCATGGATTAAGGCTGATTTACATTGATACAGTAGCTGGCGCCAGCTACTGTATCAATGTAAATCAGCCTTTAAATATCCATATGGACGAAAATTTGAACAGTTTAAAATATATCGCTACGTATCTTTGTTCATACTGTATATAATGCGAGACGCCGCTTGCGCCTACATCTGCTGGCGACGTGGCGGGGGGCGAGGAGCGGCGTGCCTGCGCCGTCCGCTTGCCGCCTTCAGTCACGAACAAAAGATAACGCAAGACGCACGTCGCTTCGTATACAGGATGCGTGACGATATTGAGTTTAATATTGAGTTTTGCGAGTTAATTGAGCAATACCCGAATATCTATGACTACACTAAGACAGGGTACAGTAACAGAAATGTGCAAGACAAAATATGGCAAGAAATAGCAATAAAAGTCGGTGCAACAGGTATGTATTTTATTTAAATTTTAAACATTATGTCTAGTCTGAAACGGAATCGGAGATCGTTGTGTTAGATATGTTGTAAGATATTCCCTGATATGGTAGGGATTTTCTCCCATTAATCGCATGTTAATGTTTGCTCCTATCAAATTATTTCTAAACCGTGGATTTGATTTTTTACCATCACATGTGCGAATTACGTTATGCAACACACACATTGCTTTTATAATATTATCAACATATTCTGGTTTGCAGCAAATAGGCGTGTAAAGTCCACCAAACTTTGACGCTAACATACCATAGGCACATTCTACTGACTTACGTGCCCTTGACAACCTGTTATTATAAGCTCTTCTCTCATTAGTCAATTGATTTCGACCATATGGTCTCATAATATTTCTTTTTAGTGGAAAAGCTTCATCTGCCACAAAATAAAAGGGCACATTCTGTGTTTCTCCAGGCAAAGGTGTAGGGTTCGGTAAATCGAGATCGCCTAGATCCATAGCTTGTCCAAAAGAGCTAACTTGTAATACTCGCCCATCACTATTTCGGCCGTATTCACCAACATCTATAGTTAAAAAGAAACCATCTGCATCTACAACTGCTAACAATACAATAGAGAAATATCCCTTATAATTTATGAAAGTCGAACCCGAGTTGATGGGCGCTGTAATTCTAATATGCTTTCCATCTAAACTCCCAACACAATTCGGTAAATTCCAGAGAGTGTAAAACCGTTCAGCAACTTCTACCCATTTTTGTCGTGTAGGTACAGGCATATATTCCGGCTGTAGGCATTCCCACAAAACGCTAGAGGTTTCATGCACAATTTGCCGGACGGTACTGCCTCCTCTCAATACATATCCAGAAAGTGATGTAAACGAACAGCCATCTGAGTAGTATCTGTAACAAAAATAAAATAGCAATAAGTATGTAACATTTGTGTGTTTAGATTGAGGTGCCACTTTTCGCATCGTAAAGTGGCTAATGGAGTTATTTAGTAGTAGTTTAGAAAATTTTGTAGAACGGATATTGGATTTTGTATTAGAATACTTCAAAAGTTAAATGAATATAAAGGTGGCACCTCAATCTAACTGTTTGCATTGAGGTGCCACTCAGAACTGGGAAAATTATGGATGAAATTTTATCAAAATTTTGTATTATTTTGTAGTACTCCAGAATTCTGGAGTACTACGAAATTTTGATGAAAACTCATCCATAATATTCCCAGTTCTGAGTGGTACCTCAATCCAAACAGATTGAGGTGCCACCTTTATATTCATTTAACTTTTGAAGTATTCTAATACAAAATCCAATATCCGTTCTACTAAATTTTCTAAACTACTACTAAATAACTCCATTAGCCACTTTACGATGCGAAAAGTGGCACCTCAATCTAAACACACATTGTAACTAATCTCCTTAAATATTTTTCAGCCCAAGAATGTAAAGAACGGTGGAAGAATATTCGATGTAGTTACAGCAAAAACAAGAAAAGGCTAGATTTGCCATCTGGATCAGGTGCAAAGACGATTAAAGAGTACTACCTTTCACCACATCTACATTTTTTAGACAATTACTTGAAGTCCCGACCAACCAAAAGCAATCTAAGCAAATATGATTGCACAGACGGTAATGATAGTGAAGAAGTCGATGAGACACTGTTTACTGGTCAACTATCTTCTGAAAACACAAATTCGGATTCCATCTCCAATCAATCCACGCCAACACCGCCACTGCTACCACTATTAAATAAATCTAGGGCAATCTCTTTAAAAGATGTTAATAAATCAGCACATGAATATTTCAGTCAAAGAGCATTACAAATGAAGACCATACATAGAGCTGAGCCTGAAACAGACAGCGATCTAGCTTTTTTTCAAAGCATGCTTCCAGATTTGAAATCAATGACACCAGCCCAAAAACGAAGATTTAAAATGGGCGTTCTCAATTTATCAGAGCAAATTTTAAATGACCCAGTACCTAGTTATCCTAGGACACAGCCGTATTATCCACGAACACCTTCTCGAGAGACAGATTATGATCCTAATGAAGGTGCAACCCAGCAGACTCTTACATCCAGAGCTAATACAAGTCCAGCACCTTCGTTTACCTCGACTCAGCAGACAGCTAAACATACTGCAGCAGCTAACAAAAATCCGGAAACTCAGCTGACTTTGATATCCGGAGAGTATATAAATCCAGCACCACCGGCGGCAGTGGCTGTAATTGAACAAATAGCTGGGCCTTCAAGACACCGAACTTATGATGAGAAAGCTTATTATCAACTCAGCATTTCAGAATATCAGCAAACGCGGACACCGGGAGCTTATGAAAGAGCACAATCCTTAGCACCTCCGGCAACTCCAACTACATTATGTTTGCCAATATTTTCACCAATAACTCCAGCTACACCTCACCCGAATCCAGAGACATCTATCCAATCTCATGAAGACGAAATAAGTGATTTTAATGAGAACTATCCAATGCCTTGAACTTTATTTATAAATGGCTCTTAGTGCGACAGCTAGCTTGAGTAGTCATGTGCTGTCCCTGTCCGCATGCGCTGATTCTGTATTGTGAGATAAGGACATCACATGATGACAGCTTGACAGATACTCAAATTAGCTGTAACACTGAGAGCAATTTATAAATACTAATTGTAGCAAAGATGCTAAACCAAAAACATTTTCAATGAATATTATCTTTTGATTTGTCAATAAAAGTTTGATCTGTAAAAAATAGTTTCACTTACCTTAAAGTTATCAGTAGTCTTTCTTCAGGGCTGATTGGTTTTCTCCAATTTGTAACTTGCTTCCGAAGTCCTTCTCTTACTTTTGACAATACGATATGGTAACATTCCAGTGACATTTTATAAACTGTGCGAAAACGATCAGGATATTCATATAATGTTTCCATTATTTTATAGTACCTGTGCTCTTCTGCATTTCTCCACACTGGATGTATCCAATACCTTCTTGGTCTTTGCTGTAAATTAATAATCTGTAGCAAAGCCAGTGCATCTTCATCTTCGTCTGAAGAGGAATACATGTCTTATCCCGTCAATATCACGCTCTATAATGACTTAACTTGCCGTATCGTCCCCGCGTCTGTTTGCGCAGATATCGCGCCTGCACCGTATCTGCGCCGTGTCTGTACCGTACCTTCGTCTCGCCGTCTTCTATTTGGAAGGTTTTTTTGACAATCAAATGAGAATGTTTTCATGCCTTCCTGTTTTTCCTTGAGAAAAGTATAAAATGCGTTAGCTCGGAGGCGATGGACTCTTTGTTGTATCCTCAGATCGTTTCGCTTTGATTCGTCCTTTTCAATTTTAAATCGCTCAGCAAAATTCAAACAGGTAGAACACACATCGGTACGTGGATTGCCGAAGCCGAGGTTATAATTCTCGTTAAATATTTGACGAAAGTATGACCTTTTTATAGCCGTGTGTGCAGTTTCCGCAATGAACATTTTATACAGCTTGTTTATATTTAGCGTACTTGGCAAATATCGTCTGGCGGAGCTGCTACCACGGCAATAGTGGCTGTCTGAACATTTTAAAGAATTGATGTATGCTTGAATTACATCTTTCTTCCATTCGTATAAATGAGTTTTATGGTTCCCTCCTCGTCTCTCAACAGGCCCAGTTCCATCACGAAAAAAGTTTGCAATGACATACTGTACTCGGTATTTTGTTATGTTCAAACACCGCAAAAACGTATTTTGACAGACAGGAATAAGTTTTTTGTTGGCATAAATATGATATTTTATTGTGAACTCACGTCCTTTTCTTGATGTGTTTACTTTGCGTCGTTTTACAGATAGACCATTGCAACATTTTAAGATAATAGCGTCTTGCGATAATTTGTCAGTGTTTTTATAAAATAATTTATGAAAATGCAATAAGTCCTGCATTTTAAGCATCTTGCACTTCAATCTTTTCTCATGGTTACAGGTGGGTCGCCGTGGCAAATCTTGTGATGAATATCTGAAAGGAGATAGTAAATTGTATTATTTTTAGCACCTATTGTAGAAAATTTATCAAAAAACTACTGTGACGCATTCGTCACGGAAGTTGTTGATACACAGTGTGCGTCCCTATAAAGTGTAGTATATGTGAAAAGGGGGGCTAAAATAACCTAAAATTGTTCGACAGAAAAAAAAAATATTTAAGTATAAAAATAATGAATTAAAATAACTGCAGAATTGAATGAATGCAAATTAAATTACACTGTCATTAAATTAAAAGGAAGATAGAAATTAAAAATAAATTAGATGTTAAAAGTAAAAATATCGTGATGGCTCATATGTAACATGCGGGCCATCACTAAACTTACCGCTCCTTTTTCTTTAGATTACGCTTCCAAGCCTCTGGGTTTTTTCCTTTTTTTCGCGCAGTTTTCGATGTCACAGGAGTAACGTTTACTTCCATTATAATTATGGAACACAATTTTTCTTACTAACTTCAGAAAAACACTCAAATCTTATTTAAAATCAAGTAAATCTGCAGCACTTCTAGTACGACGAACACCATATACGCCATATTAGTTTCTACGCCATCGCCTCGCTGTGATTGGTCGATTCCGATTTGAGCTGTCTTTGATGTTTACATGCCGTTTTTTAGCTAGCTCTGATCCCAATGGAGATTTATAAACTGGTTTTTGTATTATTTTAAGCTAAGTTTGATTCAAAATTATAAGTTGAGTTCATAGACAATTGACAGACGTTTATTTTTGCATTCATAGTTCAGATTTAAAAAAAGATGCAACGAGCTGCTTTTGATTCTATACCCCTCAAGAAATCAAATGTAATTACAGTAGATCAGAAGCATTATATTGAACAATTACTAACAAAATTTGATATGTCTGATTGTAATACAGCTGAAACTCCGATTGAGTGTAAATTAAATCTAGAGAAGTCAAATACTTGTGAAAGTAACATTCCCTATCAAAAATTGCTTGGAGGTTTAATGTACTTGGCTGTGTTGACTCGACCGGATATTGCATATTCAGTCAGTTACCTAAGTCAATTTAATAATTGTTTTTCACATACTCATTGGAATTATGCGAAAAGAGTCTTGAAATATTTGTTGAAAACAAAGGATTATTGTTTGAGATATTCCAAAGAAAGAGCAGAACTAGTTGGTTATGTCGATAGTGATTGGGCCAGTGATCTCACTGATAGACGGTCATACACTGGATTTTGTTTTATCAGATCTGGATCTGCTATTTCTTGGGAAAGCAAAAAGCAACGAACTGTAGCTTTAAGCAGTTGTGAGGCCGAGTATATGGCTTTGTCAGAAGCAGGTCGCGAAGCCATATATTTGCAGAATCTAGAACTTGAAATTGTAGGTTTCTGTAATAAAATTGTACTGTACTGTGATAGTCAGAGTGCATTGAAGCTGGCAAATAATCATCAGTCGCACAAGCGTTCTAAGCACATAGATGTGCGATATAATTTCATTAGAGAAATAATTAGTAATTATATTATTGAGACTAAATATTTGCCAACTGCCAACATGCCCGCTGATCTTCTTACTAAGGGTTTGTGTGGGGTTAAACATCACAAGTTTATGGAAACACTTGGTATTGTTAAAATATAACTTTATTGTTCACTTTGTGTGACTCTGTTGTATTTTGTTGATTTGATATAGTGGGGGTGTTAGAACTTAATATCAAATACATGACTGCTAGCGCCATCTAATGTTGAACTATATACTATTAACTGTATGTATTATCTGTGGTTCCTTTTTTACACTGCAATAAATTGTCACTTGGTCAACCGACGCTCCCGAGTTTTATTAGTTTCTTTTTCAATGTAACGATAGCACATTTTTTTTCAATACCCAATACCTTCCCCGTGATCGCACATCACTAATTCAAATTTATAGTTCACAGAGATATTAAAAATTCCACCCGAGAAATTTTAATTTCTTTAAATTTTAATAAGCCCCACGTATTTCTTTTTTCCAATTACGAAACGAACAATAGTGTTGTACTAAAATATGATTTCGTCCGGGAAAAGACAACCTAATTACGTACCTGTTTGACCCGTCCCGGGATGTGTCAAGACGGGACGTGAAATATTATTCACAAAGGCATTTAGATCGCAACATAATAACGTTTTGAAAGCGTCGGTGATAAATTATTCTATTGTAATAAATACCTTATTTTACATCGTCATTATACAAAAGGAAATATTGTAGCTTTATAGGATTACCTACTTTGGTTAACGTTGTCAGTTGGAATGGCTATATAGCCTTAACAAAAGAGTGGCTATCCTGTTGCCTTGTGAATATGGTTGTATTTTTTTATAAACCACTTAAGACAGCAGAAATACATATGGTCCACCTAGTGGAAAGTGGTTACCGTAGCCTATGGATGTAGGCAACCAAAGGGACGAACCACTGATCTTTTTTTTTATATAGGACACGCCAACTTGACTTCACCTCGCCTGATGGTAAGCTAAAGGCAAAGTCTCAGGAAAGAGGGTCACCATTACAGACACTAAGTGTTACAATAGTGGCACTCAGCTTGGCGGCCTAATCAGATGCTTTTTCACGCCCCGCTTAAAGGCCCCTGGACTGTAGGAAGAAGGAAACACGTGTGCTGGTAATGAATTCCAGGTCTTGGTGGTGCGGCAAAAAAAAAAGAGTCTCCGAACCGCTTGGTTCTTACTCATATATTCTGCATAGTGTGAGGGTGACATCTATGCTTGTGTATGGTGTGGATATGTGTTACTTTTTTACACAGGTTAATGTGACATTATTTCGCCTAATGTTCAAATAGAGGTAAAGTCTAATTAGTGAGGCTCACCACAATGTTACACCAATAGTGTTACAATAGTGGCACTCAGCTTACCGACCTCACCCGATGTTTTTTTGTTTTGTTTTTTTTACGTACGAATAAATCCTCCGTACCGGAGCTGCTGGGAGAGGTTATGTCGGACTCGAACCGACTTAAACGCACGGCACCTATAGGTCATTGTTGGTTGCCAAAGGTGAGGTTGACAGGCATATTCCTCGCACCCCAGCTGACTCAGGACCATCTCTCTCGATCAGTCCCTCCTCCTCAATATTTTGTTGAATTTTTTTTGTTGGAAGTCACTTTTTAGCATATATTTTAGCATTTTAAAAAACCTGCAACGTTTTCACAAAAACGTAAAACTTATCCGACTTTAAAAGAAAGATTGGAAGTCAATCTTTAACATTTCTTACATAATATGAATCACAATTGAAAAAGTAGTTACAATGCTGTAACTAAGACTGGAAAATATTCTGAAGCTCGAAAATATATTCTCAATATAGATATCTTTATCCGTTGGTAGCGGCGGCCGGTGCTCGGTCGATGCGGGACTTAAAAATTCATGTCCCGTATTTTTAAATATCGATCCCGTTTTTGCTCGTGTTTATGTCATCACTATTCAAGTGGTATGAACCAATTCTGAACAGTATTGTTTTTGTTCGCGTCACATTTCCAACCGTGATTGTTTTGTTCGAATTGCTGTTAAATATTTTGTTCCTGTAAGTACTCTTTGTTTATCTGGGAAACGTACTCAATTTTGTTGTATTTCAATGTACCTATATTTTTAAATTTGTTTTGAATTCATTTGTTTTCATATTTGATGAATGGAATTTTATTTGCATGTGGCTGGATTTTATTAGTTTAACAGTGAGTGAGTATTTTTCATAATAAGTATGATGTGTTTATTGATACGTGCGACCACGTGTGATCACGTCTTGGATTTAGTTCCCGGTAGGTGCATAAACTTTTTTTTACATCACTTAGGAGGCAGGCGAGCACACGGCCCACCTTTTTTTATACCACTTAGGTGGCAGACAAGCACACGGCCCACCTGATGGGAAGTGGTTACCGTGGCCTATGGACTCGTGCAACACCAGGAGCGTCACACTAGCGCTGAAGAAACCTCCTAATGCCCCTTTTGAAGAACCCCATATTGTAGGCGCTTGGGAAGACCGCAGCAGGGAGTTCATTGTGTGTGAACTGTAAATTTTTGTGACAATAAATTTATTAGTATTATTATTATTATTATTCCACAACTTGAGTGTGCGTGGGATGAAGTTTCTTTCATACCGCACAGTGCGTACCGTCTCAGGTTGCAATGTGTGGGGTTGAACTCTCTGCCTACGGCGAGTGGTGCGATGATAGAACCATGGGCATCATGTCAAACAATTCATCTGAGCATAAACCGTTGCATACGTGGTAGAACATACACAGCGAAGTAACATCCCTCCTAAGGCAGGGAAGTTCCACATCGCCTGCGAGCATGGGATTGTTGACGAGCCTCAACGCCGTTCTTTTTTGCACGAAAGGGTCAAGCTGGCATGTAGCACCTGCGGAAAAAGTCCATAGAGTGGCATCTTCATAAGAAGATCTCTATGCCAGACCCGGTCGAAGGCCTTCGCTATATCGAGGCTGACCGCTAGTTTCTCACTCTGACTCACAATGGCTTACGCCCACCGGTTTTTGAGATACACAAGAAGGTCACCATTCTTTACGAGCACAAGTGTTTCCTATCTTTCTACAGTCTTGTAAGCGGGGCGTGAAAAAGCATCTGATATTGGCCGTCAAGCTGAGTGTCACCTTTGTAAAATCATTGGTAACCCTCTATCCTGAGGCTTCATCTTGAACTTAGAACCGGACAAAGTAAACTCATACCCCGTCCGTAAAAAGCGGTCGTCGCTCGTCGTTCTTTTAAAATATTAGCCACATGGTTTCCGCCAGAGTGGAATTTGGACCACCCCACCTCTTCCCACCCGGTGTCGTACAACATCAGACAGATATATACAGCCCAGACTCAGCCTTCAGATGCATGGCTCGAGTCAACAATAGTGCTTGGAAAACGGCAATAAGCTCACCCCCTATTACGTTAGACCGAATACTATGATTGGTGAAATGTGAGTGTTTATTCACCTCTGCCTAACCCTCCGGGGATAAAGGCGTGATCATATGTATGTACGAGTATGTATTATGTATGTATGTTAAAATATTGTTGGCAATAAAGGAGCAGGCTACCGTAATTCTTATAAACTATTATATTATTATACTTACGTATTTTTACTACTTTGTCCCAATATGAAACTGGCTTCGTGAACAATTTCAATAATAACTTTGTGATGCGGTACATCCTCCAAACTTCTTTCTATTGAATGAACTACAGATATTCAAATATAATGATATCAAAAACTAAGTTTTAACCTTTTATCTTATATAACAATTGTTATATAGTTATATTGATGCATTTGTATTAAGACAATAAGGGCCAGGTGTCTTGCATTTTAGTCGGTCCGAGTCCGACATAACCTCACCGACTCCGGCGGGGGATTTTTCGTACGTAAAAAAGGGTCCAAACCAACCGTGGGGTGCGGAGTACACGAAACCTCCACATAGTACACCCTGATAACGGGGACAGCTGTACCTGTCATCCTAGGGCTAGGGGAAGACGCTCTCCACGTATCCCTATGACTAGCGGTGGATACAATGGAGAAGAGACAAGTGGCGGGACGGTTCTCCGAGTGCAGTCTCTGGAATGCGGATAAACATACTTAGATAGACTTTTTTTATAAAAACATACATATTGTTATACATAAAAACACTCAGACTAATGCAAATATACATATTCGTTCATACAGATATTTGTACTGATATGAAATCAATCTGCGCCCCCTATGCAGCAGTCGAACGCTAACGGTCTAAGAAGCCGTCATATATACCTATCTCTTCTATATACAGGGTGGAAAAATTTTGACCTTACCTGAAGGGAAAGTACTCTAAATACTACTAATAGATAGTGCCTTTCACACGAAAGAAATATTTCATTGTTTTTAAAAATTATAACAATAAAACTATATATATAAATTTTAACTATTGATATATTTATAATAAATCTATTTAAACATATTTATGTTATTAATATTGCTAAGTTAAAATGCGTCGTGGAATTCCTCCGCATCGCATGCATCTTGTGGTAGCGTTCCCAGAAGACTACATCTAAATTACTTGTCCTTTTATTTCATGCGGGTACCCCCACTGGCATCAGAAGTATTTATGTCGGACTCAAACCGACTAACACCGCACACCATGTCAATTAACAGAACAGAAAACGGGTGACAGAAAAAAACAATTCTCTCGCCATCACCATTGCCCAGGGTGCAGTTCGGTGTACCACATAGAGGATCCCAACCAAGTACTCCAAACATCTAGTTACCCAATAAAGCTACATTCTAAACCAGAAACAAAGTTTAGTCATTTAGAACTGATTTTAATAAATAAATGGCGTCAAAGATACCTTTATCTTTGAAAGGGTCCTTGAGTTAGACTCTTATGTCTGTTGGCATTGAATTTATAAGTTAATATTTTATGGACTTCCTTCCATTTAATTTACCAAGTTTGTCAGAGAGATTTGATCCTTATTATGGATACTATTGATTTATGTTATAAAGTACAGAATTTTATTTTTTCGGATTTTAGTCGGTTCGATTACCCAGTGTGGTAAATGAGTTTTCGAAAATCTTTGAATGCCGTTTTGTTTATTTAAAAAATAAAGGAATTATTCCTTTCGGTGAAATTAGCTGTATCTAGTATTTAGAGTACTTTCCCTCCAGGTAAGGTCAAAATCTTCCACCCTGTATATGTTAGAGTAGGAGGCGAGTATTTATTATGCAAAGTAACCTAAAAACGGCAAAAAATAAAGCGGTGTAACACTCAAACCAACATGGCGGCACGTCGATGACGTCACACGGCAGGTGTAACAGTTGTAAGGTTGTCTGCCATTTATTTTTCACGCAAATTGCGAGCGCGTACCCTCATTAAATATGGATTTCATTTTCCATCTGATAGTGCTAATAAAACAACAAGATTGCTCAAGTGTTTGGCACTTTTGAAGATTGGCACGAGATTTTATATGTTTGGCCTTTTTTTACAAAGTTTTGTTTGTGTTGTTAGAAGCTGTTAACTGACCGCAATCGCTGTACTGAGGCTTGGGTATATGGGTGGAGAGACGATGGGAGAATCGACCAATCCACCGCTATTATAAGAAAGAAAAGAAAAGAAAATATGTTTTATTTAGAAAACACAGCGCACATTTTAGGTACTACAATGTTAAAATAAATAAAAATCATGTTATTTTTTTTTTTTGTTTCCTGACCATAGATCAGAAACAAGCTAGACAAGTGACATACGTTGACAACTGTCATACATACATACATATAATCATGCCTTTATCCCCGGAGGGTTAGGCAGAGGTGAATTAACACCAACATTTCACCCATCATTGTATTCGGTCCCATGTAATAGGGGGTGGAACCTATTGCCGTATTTCGGGCACTATTGTTGATTCTAGCCATGCATCTGAGGCTGAGTCTGGGCTGTATTATCTTTCTCATGTTAAACATTCCTTAGTCGCCTTGTACGACACCGCATGGAAAGAAATGGGGTGGTCCAAATTCTACTCTACCGGGAAGCCTGCTTTTTTTCACCAATCATTGTGAACTTCTGCCTATCCCTTTGGGGATAAAGGCGTGATTGTATGTATGTATATATGTAAAAAAAAACCTTTACAATGCATTGTTGATTTCAAAGTTTGGAAGTTAGAGTTCTTAGGCCTCTACCTACCCGTACAACAGCCATAGGTAGCTACTGTGGTGAAGCGGCTACTACACAGGGGGCGTGGATTCAAATCCCGCTCAGTGCAAATATTTTTATGAATAATTGGAAAGTATTTAAGAAAAATATATGTAGTTAAACTATGCTTACTTTGGGACTAAATAGCGTTGTGTAGAATGTTATAGAACATTTATTTATTTATGCGGAACCGGGACACATTGCTTAAAGTGCTCTCCGAGGCGCGTTCATTAATAAAACGAATAGTCCGCGTAAAGGGTGCCTAAACATAAATAAAACAATTTCCAATTCTTTGCTTGTCATATCTAATTTCAAATGCTGTCAAACAATTTAATAAGATCTTGTGAAATAGATACTTTATTTCGAATTCATTTAGGCCTTTTCCACATTGTGTAATTATCCGCACAATTTTTTTTCTGACTGAGTTCTGAGTTTACGGGTATAATTCACACATGAACGCGCTGATTGTAATTTCTTGCGATTATTATAATATGTGTATAATGTAATATGATAGGCGGTATGATAGGAGGTAGGACACGGCGGTATTTCCGCCCGATTGAGCAGTCCGACTGGGGTAGTACCTCCGCCCTACAGAATACCGCGGTTATAATAACTTCGTGTTGTGTTCCCAGCGGTGAGTAGGGTAGCCAGAGCTCACTGGAGAATTTGTGCTGTCAGTGGGAAGACTAAAGGCTTGTCCTGCTTTGTCTTCTACTGACGGCACAGAAACTCTGTACTTACAGGGTTGGCAGCGCGACTGTGACTCCTCTGGTGTTACAGACGTCCATAGGTCACGGTAACCACTTTCCATCAGGTGGGCCGTGTGCTTGTCTGCCAACTAAGTGGTATATATATATATATATAAGTGGTCTGAGTAGCTGCAGGTCCGCTCTTGGTGTTCTTTTTGGCGTGCATCATCGGTGCTGCTGCTGTTATTATTGTTTTTACTATTATTAAGTATACATGTGTGATCCGTAATAAAAAAAAGGTTTTCTTTTCTTCCTTTCTTTCTTTTTATTATGCGTAGAAACCCCTTCCAGTATAAACCACATGATTTATGTCTCTTTCTACTATCTAAAGTTAATCCTAGAATCTAGGGTACCACCTCTGGCTTCCCCAACACGTTGTGTTTCTTTTACATAGCGAAGGACACGGCGGTATTCCCGTCCAAATTGAGCAGTCCGACTGGGGAAGTACCTCCACCCTACAGAATACCACTGCTATAATAACCTCATGTTGTTTTCCCGGCGGTGAGTAAGGTAGCCAGAGCTCACTGGTGAGTTTTTGTGCTGTCAGTAGGAAGACCAAAGGCTTGTCCTGATTTTTTGTTCTACACTGAAGGCACATAAAATCTCTGTTCTGGTCGGCAGCACGGATGTGACTCCACTGGTGTTACACATGTTCATAGGTCACGGTAACCAGTTTCCATCAGGTGGGCCGTGTGCTTGTCTGCTACCTAAGTTGGGTAAAAAAAGGACTTCCATAATAGTGAGTACTTTAAATATGGAAGAATTTCCATAATAGTGCACGAAAAATTGAAAATTAAAATATCGTAATGCAATGTGGATTGTGTGACAACACTCTTATTATATAGGGTTCCGGTCGGAATGGAAAAGGCGCCTGTGATGATTTAATAAAACACTAGCTACTTGTGGTTAAGTACCTAATCACTTTTATTCATCTGTTCATTATTAATACAAATGACCCTCGAGTGCTTAATCTCCCATTAATCTCCTCATACATATTTAGGCTCGGTTTATATCGTGGCTGTTGTAACGAAACCATAGCGCGATATAAAGTTTTCGTACAACGCCATCTATCGAGCTTTGATGCAAACTTATATATATATTAAAACTATGTAAATCTTGGGTACTTATTATATAGCCAAACTCATTCCGCATGGTTATTTTTCCGCCTGCCTGTGCAGATTTATACAATTTCCTTACATAATTATGTGGAAATAATCGCGCGGTGAGCAAAAAGTATGGCTTCAACCTTAGATGGGCGACATTTTATATTATTCGTTAGCAATTATATTAAAAGCGTCTAAATGTTTAATGTATTCAGAAGATTCATTTTAATTTTGTGACCTAAAATCTTATTATGTGAGATGTCTGTCTGTCTGTAAGAGAACTCAGACAGAGATAAGACTAATCATTGTCTCTCATTTTCTATCTGTGCTAATAATAAAGTTGAAGAGTTTATTGACTTTTTGAACGATGTAATCTCTGGAAGAATATGTGCGAGTTCAAAAATTCTTTTTTTCATTTGATAGCCGTTTTTATATACCACTTAGGTGGCAGACAAGCACGTGGCCCACCTGATGGAAAATGGTTACCATGGCCTAAAGACGAGTTAGACACCAGAGGAGTCACACTCGCGCTGTCGACCCTGTAAGCACAGACTTTCTGTGCCATCAGTGTAGAAGACAAAAGCAGAGCAAGCCTTTAGTTTTCCCAATGACACCACAAACTCTCAAGTTAGCTCTGGCTAGCCTACTCACCGCTAGGAACCCAACACGAAGTTATTTAATTATGTTCGCGGTATTCTGTAGGGTACTTCCCCAGTCAGACTGCTCAATTGGACGGAAATACCGCCGTGTCCTACCTCTTTTTTAGAGAATGTTATAGGCTACTAAACACTATGTTGCGATTAGGAGAGGCTATAATCGATGCAATCATACAAAAAAGATAACTTGATTGTAACAAAAATAGTATTGTGTTTGATGGAACGTATAAAAATTAAAAATACAAGAATATTAGTACTCAGCCGAAATGACACCTGACAGCCTTTGTGGTGTGGCGTTAGTGAACAAGGAGCACGGGTTCGATTCCCGCTCAATATGACTAGGTACTTGCATTTTGTCAAGACCACCATATTTTCGTTCCTCGGAGAGCACCTTAAGTCTTCAATCCCGGTTGCTATACGAACATCCATGGCAATCGTTACCGGCATTTGGAGCCATTAAAACTCCAACTACAGAACTTTGATATCGCCAGTTGGTTGTGGAGGTCAGGTGGCAGTCGTTTCACGGAAAATATTGAAGTTTACCACAGTTAGACTGGAAAGTCATGATGAAGAAAATGATGATTAGTACCTGATCGGTTTATGCTTCAAGCTTCGGATGGATGGTTTTCACAATATCAACCTATACAGAGAACATATAGAACCTTTACAGATGCGTAGAGATGTTGCGTCCATGGCTGTATTTTACCGTCTGTACCATGGTAAGTGTTCTGATGAGCTCTTTCAATTAGTCCCACCCTCCCCTTTCCTACACAGGACAACACGTGCAGGTCTTAGATGTCACCCGCACACGGTGCAGAACATCCGATCAAGAACCAAGCGGTTCAGTGACTCTTTCCTCTGTCGCACCATTAAGGCCTGGAATTCGTTACCAGCTCACGTGTTTCCTTGTTCCTACAGTCCCGGGTCCTTAAAGCGGGGCGTGAAAAAGCATGAGTGGTCAATGATGAGGTCGTCAAGCTGAGTGTCACCATTGTCGCATGGCATGTGGAAGTAATGGTGACCCTCTTTTCTGAGACTTTGCCTTCAGTTTACCATCAGGCAAGGCGATGTCTAATTTACGTGTTCTATATTAAAAAAAAAAAAATTGACTAGCAGTACATGCCGCGTGGTTTCCAGCAGAGTAGAATTAGGGCCACCCCATCTCTTAATATGCTATTTAACATCAGACAGATATACCTAGTCTAGCCATAATATTTTTTTTATTGCAAATAATATTTATTACTTTTACAGTGTGTTAGTTTAATACATAAATATAAAACAATTTAAAATATAAAAAGCTTATTCAAAGTGGTCTCCATTGGCTGCAACACAGTCCTTTAAACGTTGAGGCCAGTTATCAATAGAAGCACGCACTCTTTCCATGGGAAAATTCTTCACTGCCAATCGTATGGATTGTTTTAGGGACTCCAAATTATCATAGCGTTTAGAGCAAGCCATACTCTCTAAAACTGACCATAAATCGTAATCCAGCGGATTAAGTTCGGGACTAGACGACGGCCAGTCTTCAGCTCTGATGAAGTCCGAAACGTTCACTTCCAACCAAGACTGCGTGGACCGAGCTTTATGACCCGGCGCTGAGTCTTGTTGGAAGGACCATACTTGGTTATTGAACATGGTGTTGTTAAGGGGTTTTACTACCTTCTCAAGAATGGTATCTTGATACATTTGTGCCGATGTTTTCATACGTTTTTCACAAAAATATGGCTCAGTCACTCCTTCATAGCTAACACCCCACCAAACCATCACTGAAGTCGGATAATGCCCACGTTGCACTCTGTCGACTAATTGGGAAGCTTCCTTAGAGCTTTGAGCATAAATACGGTCATTCTTTTTTAAATTATCAGTTAAAAATGACCAGTGCGTCTCTTATAGGCTGCAAGTCCTAAGTCATCTTTTAAAATGCGCGACATGGTTCTGGGTGCTATCTTCATCTCCCGAGATAAAATCTTTTGCTTTCGGACAGGATTTCTTCGAATTCTTTCCCTTACTGCTTTGACCACCTTTTTCGAACGAACACTACGTGGACGGCCAGATCTTTTTCTGTCACAAACAGAGGAGGTCTCATTGTACCTATTAATAGCCCGGTACACAAACATTTGACTAATACCAAGCGTATGGAGAGTTTTAAAAATTACATTCGGCTCCATACCAACTTTGTGTAATGCAATCACAGCGATTCGGTTTTCTTTATCACCCCACTCCATTTTAATATGGCAAAATATTGTACAATGTATTGGCGCCAAAATTAGAAAACACAATGAACAATCGTATAAACATGACAGATTCCAAATTCAATGTCAGTGGGAAGACTAAAGGCTTGTCCTGCTTTGTCTTCTAAACTGACGGCACAGAGACTCTACTGACAGGGTTGGCAGCGCGACTGTGACTCCTCTGGTGTTACAAACGTCCATAGGCCATGGTAACCACTTTCCATCAGGTGGGCCGTGTGCTTGTCTACCAATTAAGTGGTATAAAAAAAAAATTTAATGCAATATCTTTCTTATTTTAATTGTCTACACTTTTGTAAAGTCAAAGTGAGAGTCTAATCTATTAACCCGCCCCTCATCGTACCTGGTGCAAAGGTGCCCATGACGCTGGCGGCATTGCCCCGTTGAACAGCTATGGCCAACCGTTGCCCCAGGTACGAGCCGGAGCGGGAGTCACCGGTTTTGTCCCTCAACCTGCGCCCTAATTCGCTCACCAGATTCTTGGCATCGGTACCCCAACTACCCATTGTCTCGACCGCAAAGGGAGCGAACATATATTGCTCTGTCAACGCCGCATATGAGGGGCGGGTTAATAGATTAGACTGTCACTTTGACATTACAAAAGTGTAGACAATATTATAATTGTATCATTTTTTTTCCTTGTATAAACTACTACAATATTTTAATTGTAACAGTATTTATGGCCAGACTAAGTATACACATATATACAGCCCAGACTCAGCCTCAGATGCATGACTCGAGTCAATAATAGTGCCCGGAATAAGGCAATAGGCTCACCCCCTATTACGTGGGACCGAATACAATTATTGGTGAAATGTAGGTGTTAATTCGCCTTTGCCTAACCCTCCGAAGATGGAGGCGTGATTATATGTATGTATGTACAAAGATAAAGTATCTAAGTATGTTTATCCGCATTCTACACTCCATAACACAAGATAGTTAAGCTATGCTTATTATGGCTCTAGATAGCGTTCGTTGTGTAGAATGTTGTTTTTTTTTATACAACTTAGGTGGCAGACAAGCACACGGCCCACCTGATGGCAAGTGGTTACCATGACCTATGAACGTGTGTAACACCAGTGGAGTCACATACGTGCTGCCGACCCTGCAAGAACAGAGATTTTGTGCCGTCAGTTACTTTTATGTATGTAGTACATACAAGTAACTGGTTGCAGCGTGCAAAAAGGGTTATAATAAAAATGCCTTACAAGGTTATTGTTGTAGTCAAACAGAAACAAGAAACGGGACGGCCAAAATGTACGATATGGCGGTCCGAGAGTCCTGCTTGACTGTGCAGTGGACTGTATTGATAGTTTGCGTAGGGCAATAGGTTCCTTCGACGCTGGCGGGTGGGTGATGATGCCGATGGGAGCGTGGGTTCAGGGCTTGCGTTTGCTGGCTTGAAAAGGCTGAAGACGGGTGCTTGAATAAAACTATTGATTTCTTTCTTGCTTTATTCTTCGTAGTGTAAGTAAGAGTTCTTCGTAGGGCTGCTGGGTCCGGACTGAATTCGTGAGGAAATGTGCCGGCTTTTAAAGGTTGCGCCGGCCAATCAGAGCGCTTGTCTTAGCTTACGATCAATCAAAGGCCTTGATTATTGACCAATCAAGGGCTTTGTTTACTTAAATTTGTGTCTATATTAATTTTTCCTCACGAGTTGGAGTCCGTATATTTTCCCTTACAGATATAGCCTTTACATTCATTATTTACATATTTTTAGCTACACGAAACATAGTAAAATGAGCTTAAAACACGAAAAATGTGTCGCGGCCCTCGTTACGGTAAAGTTTCGTAGTAGCTAAGCTTTCGTGGTGTTCCCCGACGGTGGCGCCGCCAAGTGGGACCGACCGGGACTCTCTTTATTTCTTAATCCTAACATGTATTACAATCTATTCTATTATCTATTTATTTACAATCATGTTGTCGTCGCTAACATTCTCCCCCACGGTGCGTAGCACTGCATCCTCGGGCAGCGACGATGTTGCAGGTACCAGCACGACGACTCGACGCGTTGGGCGACGAAGTACTCCACCTGAAGTCCGCACGTCCAATATCCTGGTTCTTCCGTCTGGTCCTGGAAACACCTTTACGACCTCGCCTCGGGGCCACGCGTTTCTTGGCAGCGTCGCGTCGACTATGAGCACGATGTCGCCCATCTTTGGATCGTTAGTTTCTTTACCCTGTATCTTTCTAGGCATTAGGAGGGGAAGGTACTCTTTGACCCACCTCTTCCAGAAGTGGTCCGCGAGCCTCTGTGTAGTTTTCCAGCTGGGTCTTCCTATCAGCTCGGTGTCGTTGAACTCGCCTGGTGCTGACATGCCGCATGACCTTCCCAACAGGAAATGGTTGGGGGTCAAACTTTCTTCTTCCGTAGGGTCCATGCTGACGGGGGTGAGGGGTCTTGAATTGACGGTGTGTTCCACCTCGGTCATAAGTGTGTGAAGTATTTCTTCGGGCGGCGATTTTTCTTCAAGTACCGCTGCCAACGCTGTCTTGACCGATCTCACTAGTCTTTCCCAAGCACCTCCCATGTTCGGGCAACCAGGGGGAATGAACTTCCATGTGATACCCCGCTCGTGTGCTGCTTGTTTCAGCTCTTTGTTCGCCCCCACGAAGTTCGTACCGTTGTCGCTGAAGATTATCTTCGGGGTTCCTCTTCTTGCTGCCATCCGTCGGAGTGCCATGATCATAGAGCCAGTGCTTAAGGATGGCACTAACTCCAGGTGTACGGCTCTGGTGGTGAGGCAAGTAAATAGTGCCCCCCAGCGCTTCTCTCTTCGTCTTCCCACGGTGACGTGCATTGGCCCGAAGTAATCCACGGCGGCGTTAGTGAACGGGAACTGGTGATGCTGAAGTCGTTCGCTTGGTAAGTCTCCCGCTGGTGGTATCCCCGGCGTACCCTTTCTTGTTTTGCACCACTGACAGCCGTGAGATATGGCTTTCAGTGTTGTTCTTAAGCCGAGGATCCAATAGTTCTGACGGATCTCGTTCATTACCGTTGCGGTGTTGCCATGTAGAAACTTCTTGTGGTAGTGCTCGATGAGAAGGCGTGTGATTCTGTGCTTTCCATCTAGCACGACTGGGTTCATTTTTCTTTCGCCCTCGTCACGGAACTTGTTTGTTCTGCTTCTTAGTTTGATGATGTCGTCTTCCCCTATGTAGACGTCAATCTTCTTTATTCGACTCGCTGTCTCTAATGGTTTCTTAGCCTTTAAGTTTCTTAAGTCAGCCGAGAAGCTGTCGGTTTGACTTATCTTTAACAGCAACCTTTCTGCCCTTTTTAAATATTCTTCATCTAGAGGTATGTACAACCGCTTGTCAGCGCTGGCGGAGATTCGAAGCTTACTAGACTGGGTTTTTCTCTGAGGCTTCCAGGGCTCGTCCTTTTTACGAGCGCCAGTGACGGTTGCCTTGCGGGTTTTCAGGCGGCTGATAAAAGCGATGACTCTCGCAGTAGTGCGCAGCAGTCGCTCCCAGCTCGAGAACCGCTCTAGGTCGAGTAAGGCGTTCGTTGCTTTCGTTGCCATTGCCTTCAGTTGGTTCTTTTCCTCCAACAGCGTACCTCCTTGCTTGAAGTCTCGACGTGGCCACTCTTCTTCTGGCTGGCGGAGAAATGTCGGCCCTTGAAACCATCTGGCGTTGCCGTCGAACTCAGCTGGAACACCCCTGGTGGCGTCGTCGGCTGGGTTCTCTTTGGTAGGTACCCATCTCCAGTCTTCGGGCTTCGTCTTCTCTTCGATCTCTGCCAGTGGGTTTGCCACGAACGTCTTGAACTTCCTTGGTTCTGAATTGATCCACTGCAGTACTGTGCTGGAGTCGGTCCAGTAGGTTTTCTTTAGCACCTGGAGGTCCATCTCTTCCTCGATCGTTGCCGCCATCCTACCACCAAGCAAGGCTGCTTGTAATTCAAGCCTCGGGATGGACACTGGCTTCGTAGGTGCGACTCTGGCTCTGCCGGCGATCATAGAGACGTGAACTCCTCCTCCGGGCTCGGTTGTTCTCCAATAGATGACCACTGCATAGGCTTCTTCGCTTGCGTCAGTGAAAGTATGCAGCTGTCCCCTTCGACTGCATGGTGAGATGCACCTTGGGATCTTCAGACTTGTCAGTGTTGATACTTCTTCTAGGTATTTCCGCCAGGCTGCCTCTTGTCTCTCGCTTATTGCTTCGTCCCAGTTCGTCTTGGTGCGCCAAATTTCTTGAATTAATTTCTTTCCTTGTATTAATACTGGCGCGGCGAAACCCAATGGGTCGAAGGTAGACATCACGGCGCTTGTGACTTCTCTCTTGGTCGGCGTCCGTTTTCCATTTAGCAGGTCTTCTGGCGTATTACGTAGCCCAATGTTGAATGCTAACGCGTCTTCCTTAACCAACCATCTTAAACCGAGAGTTTTCTCTTCCTTTGCAAGGGGCAGTGAGTCTTCTCTGTTTGTTTCTTCAGTGTCAGGCAGCGCACTTGAGTCGTTACTGGCCCAGCCCCTCAGATTGAAACTAGCTCTTGCATGGATTTCTCTCACTTGCTTGGCTATCTTCTTTGCTTCTTGGGTAGACTCGAAGCTTTGGAGATAGTCGTCCATGTAGTGGTTTCGGCTGATGGCCTTCACTGCTTCGGGTCGAGTCTCTTTGAAGTCTTCTGCGTTTTTTCTCATGACGTATATCGCCGTCGCCGGTGATGACGCTGCTCCAAAGATGACTGACGTCATACGATATTCTTCAGGCTTGCCTGACCTCTTGTCGCCTCTCCACAGGAATCGAAGGCTGTCCCGATCCTCTTCTCTTATTTTAATTCGAAGAAACATATCTTGAATGTCAGCCATGACTGCCACTGGACCTTCTCTGAAGCGCAGCAGTACCCCGAACAACGATTGTAGTAGGTCTGGGCCTGGTAGCAACACGTCGTTGAGGCTCTTCCCATCGTACTTGGCGGCCGCATCGAAGACTATTCTCGGTTTCTTCTTGATCGGGTGCATCACGGCGAAGTGAGGTAAGTAGAAGGTTCTCCCTTCACTGGTGACGCCTGAAGCTTTTTCTGCATACCCCTTTTCAACGAGATTCCGAATCTGCTCCTCGTAGGACTGTTTAACCTCGCTGTCTCGATCTAGCTTCTTCTCCACGTTCATCAAGCGTCGTAGTGCTTGATTGTAGTTGTTAGGTAGGGACTCTTTTTCGCTCTTCCACAGTAATCCTGTTTCGAACTGGCCGCTAGGAAGTTGCTTGGTTGTCTTCTGGAGGATTTCCAGGGCTCTTCTGTCGCTGTCGTTCGTCGGCAGCTTGTTCTGAATCCCAAGTGATTCCAGTTGGAAATGCTCTCGGATGACGTCTTCCATAGTTTCTTCCTTTGTCTTGGCTCTTCCGTAGTGGATGAAGTGTACCGGGATATTGGCGCCCGTTTCACACCCGTGTAGCACCCACCCTAGACTCGTGAGTGAGGCTACGGGCTCGGATGGTTTTCCCTTCTTGAGTCTTCTTGTGACTATAAGTCCCCAGTTATCTTGGCCTATTAACATCTTCGGTTTCTCGGTTGTGTAGAGAAGTTGATCTTCAATCTTTTTCAAATGCTGGCAGCTGGTTACAGTGTCCTTTTCTATCCTTTGTTCTGATAGATTCAGATCGTCGATGGTTCTCGCGGTGATACTCTTCTTGTCTTTTCTGAAGGCTCCTTTGATCTTCAGTTGTATTTTCCGAGAACCTTTGATGATCTTTGCACCAACTGTTTCGATAGTTAGTGTTTCGTCCTTCCCTTCAGCTCCAATCTTCTCCGCCACCGATTGGTCTAGAAGCGTGATGGTTGATCCTTCATCCAGCAATGCTAGTACCCGAGCTTGTCCCTTCGGTCCGTAGACGTCCACTGGCACGATCTTCAGGTACGCCTTTTCATTACCGACGGTGTTATGGATGGAGGCGACCTTCCCTTCAGATGAGCTTATTTCTTCTTTCTTTTCGTACGGCTTCGGTGGTTTGTCGGAGTGTAAGATGGTGTGGTGCCATCTTCCGCATTTCTTGCAGGTTGGAGCTTTGCAGTTGTTCCTAGGATGCTGGAAACGGAGACACTTAAAACAGGTTCTAGCTTTTTTCGCCATTTCCCATTTCTCGTCTAGGTTTGCTTCTTTCAACTTCTTGCATTCTATTAGGAAGTGCTCTTCTTCACACACGGGACAACTCTTCTTGAACTTTTCTTGTGAAGTTTCATGTTGAGATTCTTGAATCGTATGCACGGGTCTTCTTGCGCCCCTCTTCTGTTCTGAAGGCTCTTCGATTGGGGCAAAGTCACCGCACATGTCTGCTTCGATTTCCAAAAACTCTTCAATGAGTAGAAGCTCTTGTAAGTCGTCCTCCCTTCGGCTCCTATGGTAGGCGAACCATCGGAATTTCATCGATGAAGGCATCTTCTCGGTGATCGCTTTCATCGTTTCAGGAGAGCTGAGGTACTGCGGCTTCTTCAAGGCTTTGATCGTCTGGACAGCATTCTTCACTTTACTCGCGAACGTGCAGATGTCGCTCGGGTTTTCACCGACTTTAGGTAGGCTCTTGATTTTCTCTAGTTCCGCTAGTGCTAATGCCCCAGGTCTTCCGAATCTTGATGCCAGTGCCTTGAGTACTTCGTACGGATCTTCAGCGGTGAACAGAAGGCTTTGAACAGCTTCTTTCGCTCTTCCCTGGATCGCTCTTCTGAAACGTGCCATGTTCTGTATGTTAGAGAACGAGGCAGCTGTGTCTTCGAATGTTCTCTTGAACGCCAACCATTCGTCACAGGACCCGTTGAAGTGAGGGAGTTCAACCATCTTTGACGACATTGTTTCGTGCGACTTCTGAGAAAGCTCTTTGATAGCTTGAGCCAACTCCTGGATGTCGCTCTTCTTCTCCTCTCGTTCGGTGGACCTCTCTTCGGTGCTTGGCCCGACCTCTGTCTCGACGACCCATTTTTCCACTTGGGTTATTTCGTACGACTCTTCTCCAGCATCTTCTTCTTCTGATTCTGCGGCTATGAGTTCCAGTTTGGCCCGAGCTACTTTGGATCGCGCTTCTGCTATCTCGAGCTCCCTCAATGCCACTGCCATCTTCGCTTGCACTTCTGCTCTCTTCCTATGCGACGAGCGGGTGGACGGTGTGTCCGTTTTGCGGGTCGACTTCTTAGGGTGAGGCCGCTGCAGACAGTCTTCATATTTCGATGCCGGTGCGCTTGCGTCCTCCCGGCGTGAAGTGACACTTCTATGGCTGTCTTGCAACGTTGTATGGCTGGCTGTGATGGTACTCTGCTCCTCAGAATCTTCATATTCCTCTTCCATGATGCTGGGCGGAGGCGCTGTGCGAGTCTGCTCCCCTTGCGCAGACTCTAGTCGTGACCCATCGAAGGATTGTGGTCTCGCTTGCCTTTGAATCAGCGAAACCGGCTTCTTTCTGCCGACTGTACTTGTACTTGCAGACCCTGTAGTACCCGTGCCCGATGAACCGGTGCTCGTCGTAGCTGTGCTTGTTTCACTCGGCGTATTCATGCTCCAGTCAGACGAGGTAGTTTCTTCAGAGGTCTTCGATTGTTCTGAACCTGCTCTTGTGGTCGGCATCTTCTAGTCTTGACCCAATCCGGCTCGTATGGACCAAAAACTGTTGTAGTCAAACAGAAACAAGAAACGGGACGGCCAAAATGTACGATATGGCGGTCCGAGAGTCCTGCTTGACTGTGCAGTGGACTGTATTGATAGTTTGCGTAGGGCAATAGGTTCCTTCGACGCTGGCGGGTGGGTGATGATGCCGATGGGAGCGTGGGTTCAGGGCTTGCGTTTGCTGGCTTGAAAAGGCTGAAGACGGGTGCTTGAATAAAACTATTGATTTCTTTCTTGCTTTATTCTTCGTAGTGTAAGTAAGAGTTCTTCGTAGGGCTGCTGGGTCCGGACTGAATTCGTGAGGAAATGTGCCGGCTTTTAAAGGTTGCGCCGGCCAATCAGAGCGCTTGTCTTAGCTTACGACCAATCAAAGGCCTTGATTATTGACCAATCAAGGGCTTTGTTTACTTAAATTTGTGTCTATATTAATTTTTCCTCACGAGTTCGAGTCCGTATATTTTCCCTTACAGATATAGCCTTTACATTCATTATTTACATATTTTTAGCTACACGAAACATAGTAAAATGAGCTTAAAACACGAAAAATGTGTCGCGGCCCTCGTTACGGTAAAGTTTCGTAGTAGCTAAGCTTTCGTGGTGTTCCCCGACGGTGGCGCCGCCAAGTGGGACCGACCGGGACTCTCTTTATTTCTTAATCCTAACATGTATTACAATCTATTCTATTATCTATTTATTTACAATCATGTTGTCGTCGCTAACAGTTATTTTCTTAATATTTTGTAGTTCCCTGAGCGAAGTTTTATACATCTATCATTCGTTCTTGCTCCATCATTCATCTGCTGACAGCATTTGGTAGCGATGATATATTAATAAAACTACATCGATACTTTAGTGGAGCGTTTTACATATTATATTTTTTTTTATGTTGGATCCCGGTGGAGTAGAGTAATCACCCCATCTCTTCCCGTGAGTGTCGTAAAAGGTGGCTATGGTATAGGGCTGTTCGCCATACGCCAGTAAATATAAAACCCTTGAGAAATTTATAAGCGTATAAGTTGCATAAAATAAATAAACAGTAAGTCTATTAATATTTGGGGGCAGGCTAGAAAACCTCCACGCGGTGCACCCTGAGTAACAGAAGCGGCAACTCCTCCCTAAATTTAGGGGAGGAGTTGAGGCTCCTGGCCGATATTCTGTCAAGGTAGGAACGACCTGAGAGAAGAAAAAATGATCTTTTTGTTGAATTTTTTTTTAAGAACAACGCAACTCAACCATTAAAATTTTAAAAAAGCTATAACTCTCTCGTGAATTGTAGCAATCATATGTGTATGTCATAGTTTGATTATAGGTGCCATTATGTCCCTAATTGCAGTGAAAGTAGAGCCACTTTTTTATGTGCGAAAAGTCCCCACAGATACCTCCCCGCCGGAGCCAGTGGGAGAGGTTATGTCGGGCTTGAACCAATTAAAACGCACGACAACTGTGGGTCGTTTTTGGTCACCGAAAGTAAGGTTGACAGGCATATCCCTCGCACCCCAGCCGACCCAGGACCATCTCTCTCGATCTGACCCTCCTCGGGTGTGGTAACCACAGAGTCCCCAATTCGTCCCCGGAAACGGGGAGGCACACAAGGTGCTCGCCGCCGCTGGAGCCACTTTATGAGCAAGTGTGTTGAAAAAAGTATTATCATCGACCCGTAACATTTCTAAAATAATATAAAATACTTATTACAAATGAGTATTTGTTATTTTTACCTGCCCTGGAAGGAGAAAAGCATGAAGTATATTACAATAATACTTATTTGAACTGCGTGAACTTTAGCGTTCAACTGCTATGCTCCCATTCCGCACAAATTTTTATATTCACAAACTGTGTGTGTTTCTCCGAGTGAATAATTAATGTATTTCGATAATATTATAAAAATATGTATATTCTTATTTTAGATCTTAGGTATAGTACAAACTAAGTTTAGTTTGACTCTAAAGGACGACGTGTACTCTAGAATATTATGCTGTCACTAACGTTGTGACAGACAGAAACCTTCCAAATTATGACATATCGACGATGGTAGCCGTTTACCATAATAATAGCATAGCACATACCTTCATCAGCATTGACATTCAAAGTACACTACAATACGAAATTAAACACTGCAAAGAATTTATTAATGTAGAATAAAAATAGTATTTACCATTTTTTTAAAGGAATGCCTTAGTATTACCATTCTAGACACATCCATTGTTAATAAAAATGGAATCGAATAAACTAAATACCGAAGACTGTTAAGAAGTATATATACTCGTATATCAGCTCCAGTGAGATCTGCTATCGACTATTGAGCGCACGCTGAGGTATTTTTAATTTAAGTGATTTGTTCCGAACCACCATTCATTTATTCGTGAACTAGCGTGAAATTCTTCAATTACATAAAGACAATTTTCCACACGAATCGACAATAAGCAGTTATTTCAATCAAAATGGCATACTTACACGTTGTATGTGTTTTACTTATCGTCACAAGCAGCTATTCAAAAAAAAAGGACAAAGTTAAAACTGATACATTACACGACGGTGAATATTTGCCTCAAAGTCAAGATCCTGCCCACTCAGTGTATAAAATTGAAAGAGATCCATTATTTGACAAACACTTTCTCGTAAAAGTAGAAGAGGGAAAACTTAATGAAGGTACTGTGAAATTAGTAAAGAACAAAATAAAAACTCACAAGAAAAAACTAGATGATAGAAAATCGAAAGCTTTTAAAATTAAAATTATTAAAAGTGATGGAGTACCACTATTTTCTAGTACTATTAAACCTAATTCTAGAAGAATCAAGAATAAGAAGGAATATGTACCTATTAGTGAAGATTTGATTGAAGAACCAAACTTTATGCCAAATCATCAGAGTGTTAGGAAGAGTTTGGATAATAGTGGTCTACCTCTGTTACAGCAGAAGCTGAATACTCTGCGTATGCTTTTGTAGTATATGTATATCTTTATTAATCATTATTATTTATATGTTATATTATTATATATTTTTATTAAATAACTATAAATTTGAGGTAATCGAATTCTTTTTTCTGATTTTCGCTAATTTTTTTTTCATTTCTGATTCTTTTGGAATTGACATCGCCCACTAGCTTTTTCAGCACAATACCAGTAAAGATTGATCGGGGAAGAACTTTCCGCCCCATCTGAAAACCAGCGCTGTGCATACCCAACGAAGGGTGTGCGCAGCATTCAATGCTGAGATGGGGCCCTATTTGGGCTCGCATAGTGTGGAGTGTTGCACCCGTAGTCTAATTTTAATGTGCCTACTGTTTTTGATTTGTTATTCTATTGTACTGCCTACCTATTTGTATTTGGTAGGGTGCATTACAGTTTCAACCCTTTTTTATTTAAATTTCGTATTAGCATAGTTTTGTATATATTTTAAGATAACTTAGTATATGTAATTAATAAACCTACATTTTATGTACTATAACTGACAGATGGAATGCATTTATTTTAGCCTGGCGAGTAAGATCCTATATTTTTTTTATTAATAGACAACCAGATTTTATTTTTTGCTATGAGAATTTCTTGGAAATCCTAGTTAGAAGATATAGTGTTAAGCCTAAATAACTGACCGCCGACCTAAAGCCGAATACCTGACCCGAGGTTTCAATCCGGTACACAGCAGCTAAATCAATGTCAATGTGGTTATGTATTTTCGTGAATTTTCAACCTACATAATATTATAGATTCTGAAATAATATAAAAACTAAAGTAATTCCCAAAATCGACTCATAAGAATATCGTTTTTTTTTTCAACGTTATTTTTCCACATTTTATTATACATACATACATAACATACATAAAATCACGCCTGTCTCCCATAGGGGTAGGCAGAGATCACGGATCTCCATTCGCTACATCTACATTTTATTATTACAGAATATAAAAAAGAAAGCCATGAAAAATATGAAAATCAATATTTGATTTTCCTCACCCATATATTATAATATATATAACCCACTTTTTAATTTTATTAAAAAAAATTATTAAAATTAGTTAATAAATTATATTAATTAGTTATTTTATTTATATAATACTTATATTCACATTATAATATTCATAAATTATAATATATACAATACAACTATACTAACTAGTATACTAGCTATCTGTTAGCTAAGAATATGCGTGAATATAATGCGTCGTGGAATTCCTCCGTATCCCATGCCTCTTGTGGTACGTTCCCACAATAGACTCATAAGTGGATAAAATATTTTGATCCTTTTAATAAACAAAATGTATTCTTCCAATTCGTTTAAATTTCAGTTCAAATAAACTTTAACAAAACCAACCCACGTTCCGGTGTAAGCAAATTGATAAAACACCATTATTCATGCTCCGATACCCTGTATTAAATCCAAACAAAAATTACTTTCAACGTAGATACAGCAACAATAACGATAGCCAACTACCCACATCCAACACAAAGTTCGGTCACAACTGCCAGCTTGGACATGTTCCAACAATCAGAATGTACTGCTCTTTGTTTTGTTAACCGGAGCCAATTTGGAACAATAGATGGGATGACTACTGGGAGACATCCGAATGCCGTTCGCAGTGATGTCAAATATATATTTTTGATATATATTTATATTCATCGCGATATTGAAATGGAAAAGAATGAAGAGTTACTAGAGATAGAGCGATGCAGTTTGGTGGATATAGTGAATAGAAGTGAAATTGCGGGATATAAAAAGAGAAATTATTTTATTGTTAATGATTTTTATAAATATATTGACAACAAATGTGATAAATTTGTCGCCAAATATAATAAATGTATCGCCAAATATGGCAAATCTGTTGACAAAAATGCTATCGACTATTGTATACAGAATATAGAGAGACCATTATCCAGCTTTGGATGCGATAGGCTAACTGATTGACTGCTCGCCTGTATTTTGGCGGCAGATTTACTATTTTGTTTAAAAGCCCTTTGATTTTGGCAACAAATAAATCCTTTAAAATCAGCAAGTAAATCTGTAGTTTTTATGGCCTTACAAAAGGCCACGGCGGTATTTCCGCCCAATTGGGGAAATCCGACTGGGGAAGTACCTCCGCCCTATAAAATACCGCGGTTATAATAACTTCGTGTTGTGTTCCCAGCGGTGAGTAGGGTAGCCAGAGCCCACTGGAGAATTTGTGCTGTCAGTGGGATGACTAAAGACTTGTCCTGCTTTGTCCTCTACGCTGACGGCACAGAAACTCTGTGCTTACAGGGTCGGCAGCGCGAGTGTGGCTTCTCTGGTGTTACACACGTCCATAGGCCACGGTAACCACTTTCCATCAGGTGGGCCGTGCGCTTGAAAAATACACAAGTTAATCTCATCGGCTAGATGCCACCAGCATTTTGGGCTTAGGAGGTTCGAAGGGAGTCACTTCCGTTACAGTGAAGATAAACCAAATGAATGGAGTTTATGCTAGAGTGAAAAAAAGAATTTATTTATAATTTTAATTAACTCCCCCTTTTTCTATTACCAGGAAAGCCACGGCGACGACTATTGGATTCACCAACCTATTGGATGTTTGGTTATGATTTATAATGGACTGAGTACTTCTCTGCAAAAAAGGAGGCTCGATACTTCCCCTTTACAACTGGTGATAATCTATACACAAATACACGCACGTCTACTTGGGACTTTATACTTACTGCAAACTTACATGCGCAAAATCCCCTCGGAAACCCCCATACCGGAGCCGGTGGAAAAGTTTATGTCGGACTCGACCCGACCAAAACGCACGCCACCTCATCATTATCCTCCTGCCCTTATCCCAAGATTATTTGGGGTCGGTGCAACATGTGTTTTTGCATTCATATCTAGTTGCAGTCATTTCAATATTCACTTCCTTCTTAATCATATCATCACTCACACAGTCCATCCAAGTCACACAGTCCATCCAAAACGCACGCCACCTGTGGGTCGTTTTTGGTTGCCGAAGGTGAGGTTAATAGGCATATCCCTCGCACCCCGGCTGACCCAGGGTCATCTCTCTCGATCTGGCCCTCTCTTCGGAATATAAACACAAATATGTTCGTACTATTACTATTAAAATTGTAAGTGAATCTTTTCACACGTGGTGTAAAGTCAGGCTACTATGTGATGACACCATATACACTCAACACCATCTATCGAAAACATACTGAAATATTTCGAAACTATTACTGAGTCAGAATCGTGCAACGTAAGTTCTCTGAGTGATTAGTATGTAAAAATATATATATTTAGAGTCAGATATCCCTTCCCTTTCGCCGTAGGAACATCACACTTGCAGGCATCTACCTCTAGAGATTACTGCCATTGCATCTGCCTCTATCCATACACACTTCAATAGCCTTCTAAGCGATAATAAAAAATATTTGGACACTACATCTCATGTTTTATTTTAAAGATTTTGAGAATAATCGTGAATGGGTGTAAACGATATTTATACTTTAAAGAAAAGGTCCCAAAGACGTCATGGGTTCGCGTCCCATCCTTGATTTTAAAGTCGCTCACACATACATACATATAATCATGCCTTTATCCCCGGAGGGTAAGGCAGAGGTGAATAAACACCCACACTTCACCAATCATTGAACTCGGTCCCACGTAATAGGGGGGTGAGCCTATTGCCGTCTTCCGGGCACTATTGTTGACTCAATTGAGTCTGAGATACAAATCAGTGTCTGATGTTAAACAGCTCTACCCCTCAGTCCAAATTCTACTCTGCCGGGAACCACGCGGCTTTTTAAATTCGTAATTTATGTAAATAATAGTAACATAATGGCCGCATTTAAGTGTTTATCGCTGGCAACACTGAAAAAGAAGTGGTTTCTTACCACTTCATATGAGGGCAACTCCCGCATTGGTGACCTTGGTATGAACCCATAACTTAGCAAAAACCCAAAGGGGATAATCGCCACATTAAGTAAACAAAAATAAATTATGGATAGTTATTATGTACAGCGTAATTATATTGTTAACATTATAAAATAAAAATAATATTAAAGCCCCATATCTTCCCTTGTGGTGTCGTACAAGGCGACTAAGGGATAGGGCTGTTTAACTTCAGACAGATATATACAGCCCTCACTCAGCCTCAGATGAATGGCTCGAGTCAACAATAGCGCCCATAATACGGCAATAAGCTCACCCCCTATTACGTGGGGCCGAATACAATTATTGGTAAAATGTGGGTGTTAATTCACCTCTGCCTAACCCTCCAGGGACAAAGGCGTGATTATATGTGTATATGTATAACATACATTTTTGTTGATGATAAAGTCTGCTTTATACATTTTGAAAAAGCCACTTAGTACTTTTCCAAAATATTTTATTTATTACCTGATCGGTATTCTCAAAGGTATGTATTGGCGGTTATAGAATTAAATTTTTAAATACTACAATATTTGACAATATATTATATTATGTGAGTAGTTTTAAAATTTTGCATACCAGCTTGAACATTTTCCCAATATTTGGGGAAATACTATTTAATAATTATTTGAATATATTAAACAAAGTTAATTTTATATACTTTGTATATTAAACATATCTTAGGTTAAATTCAAATAGGTACGGTACAGTCAAGATACACTAGTTCTTCGCCAACTCGGTGCTCGTAATCGCTTACCCTGTTTTACTCTCAGGTTATCTGTCACATTCAGGCCGGGGAGGCCGCGAGATGCCGGTGCTAACATGGTTACTCCATGGTTTCCACACCTGAGGGAGCCATATCGAAATATACCTGTAATAGCAGTTGTGCGAGGGAAATGACTTATGGGTCACATTAGAACTTATATCTGAAGACCCGAGATGGCGTGCGGTTTTAGTTGGTATCCACGGAGATTGCTGCACGAAAACATGAGTTATCTGTCACTTTGTCGGCGCTATTCGTTCTATCCTCCGCTTTATATTAAATTTTCATTTAGATGGCAGACTAGCACATGTCCCACATGGTGGGAAGCAGTTATCGCGGACTATGACTATGTATGCTACACCGACGACGTCACATTCGGGCTACTGTCTCTAAAAGGCCCATATCTCAGAATAACGGGAGTTGTGAAAAAAAATGTTAGTCACCATTTTGTGCTGGCGGCCATCTTGAATTTGAAAATTTTCATACTGTATGGTATTTTACTAGCCAAGCCCTTACATTTGTGAAAATATATGCACTATGTCATTTTGTGGCGGCGAAGCAACCTTGGACCGATTTTAATCAAACATAGCTAAAAATTCAAATGGATTCATCCGTTCAGGAGCTACGATGCCACAAGTAGACACACACACACACACACACACACTTATATACATACTCACACTTACGACAGACCTCAAACTTATAACAACCCGTTGTTTTTGTGTCGGGGGTTTAAAAGATATATACTTAACAAATAAAAAAAACTTACCACTTTTTCAACATTCAAAATATTAACTTAACACATATATTATAAATTATAAATATCTGGTTATAAGAACTGACTTTCCAACGCAACTAAAAAGCGTAGTTTCAACAAAGTAACATAAACAAGTTGACAAATTTGTTGCTCAACCAGGGAATTAAAGCTCTTAGCTGTACATCGCTGAACTTTCAATGACAAAGGAGGAAGTGTTATAAATCGTGGACTTACATTTCATCCCCCGGGACGCTTTGAGGTAAATTACACGGTCATTTGCTTTACCTCCTCACGTCCCCATGACCGTGGGGTACCGGGATATTAATAGATAGATTAATAAAATTATCTATGGCATGTGTTTTATGTTTTTCGTTAAAGCTATGGTAAGCCGGGGTGCGAGAAGAAATAATTGTTTCTGACAGTTCGACATAACCAGTACTACAGCTCCAGCGTGCTTTTGCTATCCATGTTGACATTTTTTTATTACACTTAAATGGCAGACAAGCACACGGCCTACTTGATGGGATGTAGTTTCCGTAGCCTATGGTATGCAACATCAGGAGCGGCATCTCAGGAAGATCAGGAGGATCTAATTCCCTTCTTTTAGCGCACATTAAAAAGGGTATTATATTTTACATTTTAAATAATATCCAAGAATGGACTTGAACTCGCGACTATTCGCTTGGGTACCTAATAATAATCGTAACATCGATGGATCTTACTTTGAGAGTTTCATATAATCTGTTTCAGGAATCAGACCGTGAACATACGTCAGGATACACACGTACATATCATAACGCTTTTATCCCCGGAGGGTTAGGCAGAGGTGAAATAACACCCACAATTCACCAATCATTGTATTCGGTTCCACGTAATAGGGGGTGAGCCTATTGCCGTATTCCGGGCACTATTGTTGACTCGAGCCATGCATCTGAGGCTGAATCAGGGCTGTATATATCTGTCTGATGTTAAATAGCCCTATCCTTTAGTTGCCTTGGGCCACTCCATCTCTTCCCATGCGGTGTCCGCATGGGAAGAGGTGGGGTGGCCCAAATTCTACTATGACGGGAACCACTCTTTTAAGCCTAGTCCAAAATTAATTGAAAACCTAGAATTAACGGCATAACATCCAAGTTCATAATTAAATTATACTTTTTGTAGTGTCAGTGGAGTAAAAATATGGTGTGGCCTAGCTGCAATGCTTAATTACGCCTTTGGGTTGAAGTCAGATATCATTAGGTTTCATCAGACCAAGCGAAGACCTGCCGCCTGGATTCCATCTCCAGTGGCCAACTTGGAAGTCTTTAAACCGTCTGTATACCCAAGTTCGCCGCTGCAGAGAAAACATGACAAGATGGGGTTTTATCGGCCGGTCGCAAGAGTCCTACGACTGCAGGGCTCAATTTCAGTCTATGTCGCTTTTGCTGTCCTGCTCGCTGTGCCCCTTTACTTGCTCCACCGACGACCTATATAGAGCAACGGAGTGCGCTGTTGCTATGGCCAAGTTCTGGGTCAATTACATTTAAATACCAGATCATTATATGTCAGATCTAGCTTATATTTTTTTTCATGAAACAATGTGTCAGACCCAATTTGCTTCATGAAAAATATCGAAGTTGAGCCAAACCGGCAGTTAGACTGGCAAAGCGGACCCCGGTCTTTGGATAAAGCTAAGATGAAGAAGAAATGGAGGAACAAGATATATCAATGTTCAGCAGTAAGTCAGTTAGCAATTGTAAGAACCGGTATCCAGGTTGATCACAGCCGGATATTCAATCTAATTCCCGTCGCACATCGTCGGGAATCCAGGAACCAATTATGAACGCAATACCAAAGCTTGTAAACTCTCTAAATTTACTGTTAAGGCAGATTAAATTGGACATTTGCAAATGTTATGGAACTGCCTCATTAAGTATTGAAATGGAAGCCATTTTATTGTTTAGTTTATGGTTTGTTTACATCTTTCGCTATGACGAAATCATTTCGTACAGCGCCAGCGGTTTAAAAATTTTATGTACTAGTAGTTATGTGGAGACGAGGTTCAGACATAGTATATTCTTAGTTTGTGTCTATCTTTGTATTATGAACACATTGTATAAAGTATCCTTTTCATTCTAACGTTAATTCCAGTTGCTACCGAGCATGCTTTCGCCTTCGCTTTTTATAGTCTAACTGCGAATTTGGTTGAGCTTCGAAATTTTTAGATGACCAACGGGGGTGGTTATATGTAACTCAGACGTACTAAAAACACACGACGTTTCGTGTTTCAATAAAAGGATTTATTCCAGAAATCCCCACCGATAAATCCCCACAAGTGCATTATCGACCGGTCGCAAGAGTCCTGCGTCTGCAGGGCCAAATCTCAGTCCATGTCGCATTTGCTTTCCTGCTCGCTGTGCTCCTTCACTTGCTTGAAGCTTATTTTTTTCCAGTAATCCCCACAAATTGACTAAGACTAGTAGGATTTTTGGAAAATTTAGTTACAATCCCTACCAGGTGTTGTTGATTAAAAATTATTAAGCATAGATTAAAGGGATGTAAAGTTACCTAATAAGGCATTTCCTTCGCACCCCGTCTAACTTTAGCCATCAACTGGTTTTTAAATGGCCATATCCTAATCTGGGTATGGGGAGGGGTATGCGTAGTCATCATTGCGTAGGCCATCTTCTGCTGATGCAGATGTGCCGAATAGGACATTGCTCAGGCCAGCCACTACACAGTGCACGGTTACGGGTACTTTTTTTCGTGCAAATGTATGCGAATTTTGTGCTTCAGTGGGTTTCAGAGACTTTATTAATGTGTTCGAATTGGTTTGAACTCGAAAGGTTTTAGCTCTGGTGACATTACCGACTCTTTCAGAGTCAATCAAGTTTGTTTGTCCTATTATATAGGAAAAATTTTGAATCGGTTCTGGTGGAATTCAAATCCACTATATTTCCCTTACAGGGTGAATGCTCTGACCGCTGAGCAATCAAACCTCACCTGAAGCTCCCACCGGAAGACGGATTTGAATTGGTTCAGGCGGGATTGGAATATAAGAAGATTTGGATGGCTTCAGGTGCGGTATGGTGACTCAGTAGTCAGAGCATTATCCCTGTAATGGAAAGATCGCGCGTTTGAATCCCGTCTGAACCGATTTTTTTTCCTACCTAAATCGATTTGAATAGTTAGCAAACTAAATACTTTAAAATTTTATTCAAAAGTCTGTAGGTGCTTTAGATACTAACTAAGGAACCCGATTTGTGTAATCATTGAGATACCTAACATCAATAATAGCAAAATGTCTTAGCACCAAACGACTTTATCCACTCAACCGCTAATACATTATATGCCTTTCTTTTTCTCAACTATCATACAAACATATCACCACGCCTTTATCCCCGGAGAGTTAGGTAGAGGTGACTTAACATCCACATTTCACCAATTACAAAATTCGGTCCCACGGTAATACGGGGTGTGCCCATTGCCTTCCGGGCATAATTTTTGATTCAAGCCATGCATCTGAGGCTGAGTCTGGGCTGTATATATCTGTCTGATGTTAAATAACCCTTCGCCTTGTATGACACCGCATGTGAACAGGTGGGGTGGTCCAAATTCTAGTCTGCCGGGAACCACGCTGTACCCAACTATTAGAAACCGATAAACGAAGTTCAATAAGTAAACTTCATCGCTAAAATGCCAATATCAGGTAGGAAGCTAGCAAGAGGTCGGCAAAGTAACTATACTGTGGCAAAAGTTGACCAACTCTCTACTAATCTCAGTTCTATTAGCATATTCCAATAAGTTGCGAGAGTAAACGCGTTCAAGCTTGCGATCGAAGGATTTAGTTTAGCTCAAGTTTGATAGTAAGTTAGGTTCAGTGATCTCAGTCAGAAACTAGTATGTGCAAAGTAGTAAAGTATTTGCATCTAAGTGATGTCTATACTATTTTTTAAACTCCGACGCAAAAACGACAGAGTGTTATAAGTTTGACGTGTCTGTGTGTGTGTGTATGTCTGTCATCATAGCCCCTGAACGGATGAACTGATTGGGAATTCGTTTTTTTTTGTTTGAAAGGTATATTAGTCGGGACAATTCTTAGCTACGTTTGAAAGAAATAGGTCTAAGATGGCCGCCGCTACAAAATAACGGAGTCCAAATTTTTTCACAACACCCTCAATATGAGTATGAAATGAAAAGGCTTCACCAGTGATCGATGTAAAAAGTTTAAAACAAAATTTTAATAAGCCCCCAGCAATATACCAGTAGCAACAGCGCTTCACTAGTTTTGGTCCCTCGACATGACAACGCTTGAATTAAAATATTACCAGGTATATCACAGTTAAAGGGCTAACCAACACAATTTATTTTCAACTTTTTGGAGAATATTGAGTGGAATATTTTTAATTTAAATTAATTTTACATAACGCTATCAAGACCCATACTAACCATAGTTTAACCAGCTTATGTTTAGAGATCTGACTGACTGACGGCAGATAAACATTCTTAGATTCTCCATGAGGCTCCACCGATCAGGCAAGATGATCACGTCCGTCACCCGCGGGCGGGGGGATATTGGATCGTTACAATAATATAACGGAGTGCTTTACCAGTCACGGTCTCCCGACATGACAATGCTTGAATCAAAATATTATGACATAACTATATCTAAATTAAAGGGTTAACCAACACAATTTAATATTCAAGTTTTTTGAAGTTGTTTTTTGTTAGAGCGTGATTTTTCAATTTCGGAGTTTTAGTTTTTAAACTTATTGAGATTCTTGTCGATGTTTACGATAGTCGCAAAAACTATTAAACGGCTTATGATACGATTTTTTACTCAATACGGTAATGTTTTACGCGAGTGTTTATGTATGCAAGCATGTAGTTTACTTTGTTCCCCTCTACAGGCCTAACAGCTGGACGGATTAAAGATATTTATCTACTGAGTGTCATAGGGTACATAAAATCTCAACAAAAACTATGCCGTGGAATTTCGGTGCTAAAATGAGTGTTGTAATTTTTTTCATCCGAATTTATCGAATAGGTTTAAGGAATAAAGGAATTAGAAGGAGAGCTTTGATGTGATTAACTAAATTTATTTTCTTATTTACCTTCTACCAAGATGTAAAGGGCAAAATGGGTATTCATAACTCCCTTCATAACAAACATTGCAATTAAAACATCATCTTGTTGAGTGCTTGTAATAAGTCCATCTCGTAATAGTGCTTCTGTATCTTAATTGCCGAGTCCAACAAGACAGATCGCTCAGTTATTGCCTACTTGCTATCATTACGACTTGGCATTTGGAGGCCTGCCAGGCTCTGCTGCCAAATGGGACAGAATGTGTTGTGTCGTTTTGTTTAGTTGTATCTTCATTACAGATGCTAGAACAGTCTGTGAAATGATATGTAAGTCAGAGTTATAGTAGGCACGTGACCTTTTTTACCATATTTTCATTATTTACAATTATAGTAGATCAGGCAGAGGCTTATCGAAGCGATCGAGGACAGTCGATCCGAGTCGTTCCTGATCCAAAGGCTGGCCATCACTATCCAACGTGGCAACGCAGCAAGTGCTGTGGGCACTTTTGCACCGGGAGCAATCAGGGGCGGGTTATATGATTAGTACAAAGACTAAGCATTGCTCGTTGACTTTTGTATTAATTTGACATATCTGTATTTATCTTTTATAATATGTAATATTTACACTATATAATGAAAAGATCAGATCAAGATACGTTTGCCGTTGTTTTGGCTTTTAACTTAGTTTATTAATATTATGATAAGGTTTTTATATACTTTTAATTATTTTGACACGCGACAAAAATCCATATTTATCCATATTTAGCCTTAAGAAATCACTCTTTATAAACAGACGCAAGATGTATCGAAAATGTCATAGTGGAATTTTGTTGCACTGTTTTTCTCCACTAGCGCCTAGAAACCGTTACTTTTAAGTAATATTTGACGTCATAATGATGTAATTACGTTACACTATTTTGATAATTTAAAAAAAAATGATTTTTGTGACGCCAACTTTACTTTACCTCACCTGATGGTAAGCTAAAGGCAAATTTGAATTTAGAGACTGATAAACTAATTAAATCAATCTATCGCTCTTTCTATCGTACTCCATCTGACCCTAGGCTATTTACGGTTTTGAAAATGACCTTTTCGGGTAAATCTCCATCTTGCCCCAGAAAGTGGTCACACATACTTCTTCTCCCTTCATTTGTCGCCGCGTAAACGGTAATATACCCGTCATAACATAGAACTCTCAATAAAATACAAAACTTTATACGACTTACAGTAAAAAGAAAACTAATAAATAATTCAAATGTTTACGTGTAAAAAATTTCATGTCTGGAATAGAATATATCATGAGCGAAGTTTTGTACCTTCATTTCTTGTTTGGGGCAAGTTTAGTGTTAAGATAAAAAATGGTTTGAGGACTCTGTAGTCCCCACACCAGAGGAGAGGGCCAGATCGAGAGAGATGGCCCTGAGTCGGCCGGGGTGTGTGAGATATCCCTGTTAACCTCACCTTCGGCAACCAAAAACGACCCACAGGTATTGTGCGTTTTAGTCGGTTTGAGTCCGACATAACCTATTCTATCGGCTCCGGTGGTGGATGTTTCCGTGGGGATTTATTGCATGTAAATAAAAAGTTGGACGAACGTTATCAAATTGGGAGAGGGCAAACGTTCGTGGAATTAACAAATTCATAGATTATAGTTTGACTAGCTAGTTTTAGCGTTACTTTCCTAATTAATATGAAGTCGTATGAATTTCCTTGAAGTTTTCGGCAAAATCGTTTTCAACAAAGAATCAATTTCATTTATTCAGTTTATTTTGCATGCTCAACGCAATGCATTCAGGGTGCTCTTGGGGTTGCCGTGGCGCTGCAGTGCACCAGGCATCATGTTTGCAGATGCACATGTGGAAGGGTTTGCTGCTATATTGCGGAAACAGTACGCTCTCATGCTGGTGCGCACTGTTTCTTCATTATAGCTGTGGAAAGACAGCCGGACTTTTTATCAATATGACCGTGTACTTGATTTTTTTACAGAATATTAGAACCGAAATTACTAATATTCCCTCTAACCCCTCCCCTTTAACATTTCCCTTTTAATTTAACATTATAATGATGATGATGATGCTTCCGACCGATTTCTGCCATGGCGACCACTTTGACTCCTAGTCGGCTCGTCGCTGATGCGCTCGAAGATGACTAACATAGCCGATCTTCGAGGTGAACTCTCGTGCACACCGTGGGCACGTGAGAACCTATATAATTGTATTGAATGACAACAGGTGGGCAGACTTTTAGCGTTAAACAAGTTATTGACAATATTATTGTATTATATTGTAGTAGTATTATATTGTATATTGTAGGTAGTTTATTGTATTTATATAATTATTAAGTATTTTAAGTATACATATATTTATTATATGCACTTATATAAGTATGTATAAATTATTACATTTTTTTTTTTTATTAAACGCCAACAACTCCTAAATACTCCAACCAATATACATCTCCATCCAAAGGTTGCCTGGAAGAAATTGTGTAAAGCGATAAGGCCGCCCTTTGTACTGCTCTTGTCTTCTCAATTTCTGTAATATGAATATTGTAATTGGCGTACAATAAAGAATATAATAATAATAATTATTATTATTATTATTTAATAATTATTATTATTATTGGGACTGCCTGGTGAGATTAGTTTGACCCCAATTTTCTTGGTTAAGACCCTAACACTCAATATAACACAATTAGGTACTGTACACGGACGTTATCTAAATTCAAATATAAAAAAAAACAAAATATATATCTAAACAATCCTGCAGGATCAGGCATCAAAGAATTCCTCCCCATCGACGTCAACCGGAAGGGTGGCCAGAAGGCTGACGGCGACGTTGAATGGCAATACCAATGCTTTGCGCAAGGAATAAACCAGCCCTCAGGTCACGGGTAGCGTCAATTAAACGTTTAGAAATTTGTCTAAACAAAAGACGGCCACTGTATTAGGTCCAGTAATATAACATAACATAAACTTACGCCTATATCCCCGAAGGGGTAGGCAGAGGTGTTAGCACCCACATTTCGCCAGTTTATGTTTAGGTCCCAATGTAATAGGTGGCGAGCCTATTGCCATTAGCCGGGCACTTATAAACCTGCGATAAATACACACATAACTTCGAAAAGCATCGTAAAGCCATTGGTGTGTGCCATGGTAAAACCTGGGATCAAACCCGAGACCTCGTCTCAGCAGTATATTACCCATACCACTAGGCTACCGCGGTACTGTATGTTTTTCAAAAACTGTAGTTTTAACCCATTTCTTCTGCAAACTGTACTCGTAACAAATAAGTTAATCTAACACTGCAAGAGTGCTACCTTCATCAATAAAAAGCACACTTCGCAGCCCTCAAGGTACAGACTCATGACTATTACTGAGCTCGCTCGCCGTCCTTCGATTGACGACTGGCGGTCTGAACGTATTATTTATTCATTAACCTATTCGGAACACCAAACAAAGGAAAATGTATCGTAAAAATATATAGGAACATAGATTACTTTGTGGAAATGTTTTCCTTGATTGAGCAGAAAAGTATATTTTTGGGAGTATGATTCATAGACGACCACAGACCGCAACAGCAAAATACCGCGGCCGTAATAACTTCGTGTTTTCTTCCCAGCGGTGAGTAGGGTAGCCAGAGCTAGACGGAATGTTTCTGTGCCGTCAGTGCAGAAAACACAATCAAGACAAGCCTCTAGTCTTCCCACTGACAGCACAAAAATTCTCCAATGAGCTCTGGCTACCCTACTTACCACCGGGAATACAACACGAGGTTATTATAGTCGTGGTATACTGTAGAGTGAAGGTACTTCCCCAGTCGAACTGCTCAACTGGGACGGGAATACCGTCGTACCCTACCTTCTCTTTTTATTTTAATTCATAGCTGCTTCATAATAAATCTGTTTACACGTCGTGTCGAAGTTAAAAGCAACACGAGTAAAAAGATATACAAAATGCTTTAAAAAGTAGATTTTTTACGGCATTCGTATATCGTGCAAACCTTCGGATCAGCATATTGTAACGGACAACCAGCGACCTGCGCAGTCTCTCAATATCTTTGTTGTCCTTCAGATCACTGGTGATCCAACCAATGACCCAAGTATTTAGATTTGGCAACCCAACTTAGAGGGGATAATTTTCCAGTGAGCTCTGGCTACCCTGCTCACCACCGGGAACACAACACGAGGTTGTTATAACCGTGGTTTTCTGTACAGTGGAGATACTTCTCCAGTCGGATTGCTCAATTGGGATAGGAATACCGTCGTGTCCTACATCCTCTCTCTGTTTTAATTCATTGCGGCTTCACAATGAATTTGTGTACACGTGTCAAAGTTAAAGATCGAAGTATTTTATATCTAGTACCAGTCACTAAACTTCAATATTATTATAAGGTTGAAGAGGTTGTACGATTGAATGCACTAATCTCAGAAACATTCTTGATACGATAAGAAATAGAAACACAAATTGAATGAGAATGGATTTAGTTCTGTGAATATTTTTGCCCTCCTAGACAAGTGGCAATTCGTCGGCCCGTGTATAGAATGACAAATGTATTTTTTTTTGGGATTTGACGTATGGGAGAGTCGTGTAAATTCTACTACCTTTTAAATCTTACCACCTATAAATTCATTAAATGGCACTTTTTTCCACACTGGCAACACCAAACTATGTTTCGCCTCCAATCACACACTATTTAGATTTTACTAGATAAAAATCTTTTCACATGCGGTACAAGGCGACTAAGAGTCCTATCTTTTTAGTTTAACATCAGACAGATATATACAGTTCAGACTCAGCCTCAGATGCATAGCTCGAGTCAACAATAGTGCCCGGAATACAGCAATAGGCTCATCCCCTAATACGTGAGACCGAATACAATAATTGGTGAAACGTGTATATATGTATGTTAGGTGGAATTTGATGTTACCTATAATTTTTTTATATCACTTAGTGGGCAGCCAAGCACACGGCCCACCTGATGGAAAGTGGTTACCGTGGCCTATGGACGTTTGTAACACCAGAGGAGTCACAGTCACGGTCACGCTGTCAACCCTGTAAGTACAGAGTTTCTGTGCCGTCAGTAGAAGACAAAGCAGGACAAGCCTTTTGTCTTCTCACTGACAGCACGAAGTTATTATACCCGCGGTTTTCTGTAGGTCAGAGGTACTTCCCCAGTCGGACTGCTCAATCGGAAATACCGCCGTGTCCTACCTCCTACACACTGGTTTTTAACACGATTCAATTCTACAATACGCCGGAAAACTTATTTTGGGCGAAAAATTAGTGAGAATCTAATGTGTAACATATCATTTTAAACCCAACCCCCCTCTACCACACATTTTCTTTTTTTATTTTTTTTAAATATTAGAATCGAAATTACTAATATTCCCTCTAGCCCCTCCAACTAAGCTAAATTGCTTGTGCTAGGAGTGAGTTCACGTCGGTTGTGTAATATAATTACATTTACTCAGCACGCATTACATTCACAGAAACACCAGTGTATAATAACCTTTAACAGAAGTCAAACAAAATGTAGCTAACAGAACCTTTTCAGTGGACGTCTACCCTATGCAGACATATAATGTATAAAGATAAAGGTCATATCTGAAAGGTCAAGGTGAAAAGCGAGCTTTTAGTACTATTCTAGTAAAATACATCCTGTATTTTTTTTGCACATCTTTGGTGGTAGCCCATCTAAAGAAAGAAAGAAAGAAACATTTATTTAGTGCTAAGTGGTCACACATAAAGGAAATTACACAATAACATTATAATACTATTAGAAGTACTGGAAGCATGTTCACACATTAATAATAAACATGCTTTCAAACTCCAAACCCAACAAACGTGCAATCAGTGCGACACACAAATGCACCAAATGGGTGTCCAGTTCAGCATTATTTTATTTTATTTTTTTATACCACTTAGTTGGCAGACAAGCACACGGCCCACCTGATTGGAAGCGGTTACCGTGGCCTATGGACGTATGCAACATCAGGGGTGTGACACTCGCGCTGCCGACCATGAAAAAACCTTCTGATGCCCCTCTTGAAGAAGGTAGAAACCTAGCGCTGGTTTTCAACTGGAGTTTCACTGGTTTTCATCTGATTGAAAGTGGTTACCGTGGCCTACGGAAGTGTGCAACATTAGAGGAGTCACACTTGTGTTGCCAACCCTGGAAAAACAGAGAGTTTCTGAATCTCTCAATGCAAAAGACAAAACAGGGTCTTTGGTCTTCTTACTGACAGCGCAAAGACTCTTCAGTGAGCTCTGGCTACCTTACCTACCGCCGGGAACAGAATACGAGGTTATTATCGCCGTGGTATTCTATAGGGCGGAGGTACTTCCCCAGTCGGACTGCTCAATTGGGACGGGAATTCAGTCGTGTCCAACCTCGATGTTAGTATCTCGCAGGATTTGTATAGTAGGTCGGTGGGCGATAAGAAAGAGCGGAACCATAAAATGTAGAGTTGTTATTGTCTGCTTGTTAAGCTTGCTGTTGAGGAGTTCTTATTGAAAAGATACCTTGGTTCACACACAGTGGTTGTGCTTTGACAGAATCAAAGTCCTGGTGGTTGGAAGTTTGTTTGTGAGTATACTACTAATTGATTGAGATGATTAACAAGGGTATATGCCAAATATTTTACTTAAGTTGTTAATTCGAAAGTTTGTTCATATGGATGGATGTTAGGGAAAATTCTAAAAGGCAGCGTCAGTAGCTTAGGAGTCGGCTTTGCGATCGAAAGGTTTCGAGTTCCAATCCTGGCTATTACACTACCGACATGAACTCACTCCTAATACAAGCAATTTAGCTTAGCTGGGGAGGTTAGAGGGAATTTTAGAACCCTCGCACCGCACAGTTAAAGGAATTTGGAATGGATCATTATTCTCCGATCTTTTTGCCAACTCAGTTGGGGTAGGCGTTCCAGACTAATTAATACGGCTGAACTTTAATTTTTTCCGAGAAGCGACTGCCATATGACCTCTACAATCAATTGGACGCGTGGTTACCGGCAGAGTAGAATTAGGACCACCCCATCTCTTCCCATGCGGTGTCGTACAAGACGACTAAGTGACAAGGCTGTTTAACATCATACAGATTTATACAGCCCAGACTCAGCCTCAGATGCATGACTTGAGTCAACAATAGTGCCCGGAATTTGGCAATAGGCTGACCACCTATTACGTGTGACCGAATACAATTATTGGTGAAATGTGGGTGTTAATTCACCTCTGCCTAATCCTCCTGGGATAAAGGTATATACAAATGTACTATGGGTAATGGACGCTGAGACGAGGTCTCGGGTTTGATCCTAAGTGTTACCATGGCACACACCAATGACTTTTCGTTGCTTTTCGAAGTTATGTGTGTATTTATCGCAGGTTTATAAGTGCCTGGTTAATGGTAATATGTATGTATGTATGCAATCAATTGGTGATATAGAAGTTTTGCAGTAAGACTAGTCAGACTTATCTGACATGGATGTTCGTATGACAGCCAAGACCGATGGCTTTGGTATTTGAATGGATATAATAGGATTCTGGAGTCTCGGGTCCTTTAAGCGGGGTCAAGCATAATGATGAGGCCGTCAAGCTGAGTGTCACCATTGCAACATGGTATATAAGCAATGGTGACCCTCTTTTCTGAGACTTTGCCTTCAGCTTACCATCAGGATGTGAGCGACGAAGGATCGCAAGCCAAGCTGCCCGCGTATGAAGGCAACTCGGGTCAACGAATGACCTCCGCCCCCCATAAGCGCAGGCCTGGGGGTGACTGGTGGAGCCGCCTGTCATCCTGGCAGAAGCAGGCCGTAGTGGCGGCGCAACTTCCCGTTTCTGAGGGCGAGTTGGGGTCTCTGTGTCCCCACACCCGAGGAGAGGGCCAGATCGAGAGAGATGGTTCTGGGTCGTAAGGGGTGCGAGGGATATGCCTGTCAACCTCACCTTCGGCAACCAAACGGGTATCCGTGGGGATGTCTCGCACGTTTAAAAAAACCATCAGAACGTGTCCTATATATATAAAAAAGAAAAAGATTATACTATAAAATGTGGGTGTATATTATATGTATGTAGGTTCTATGAAATCGCACATAGGTTTATGGGGACGGAATTCGTTCTTAGACCAGAATTATCAGCTGATAAGACTTTTTATGAAGGTACTAAATAAGAGTTAAAAATGTACCTACAGGTGTTCTTTGTTTACATTTACAATAATTAACCGTCATTGTTTTGACAGACAACAAGCTCTATAAACATTAAAAAAGTGGAGCCCAGTCCAGAGTTCATTGTTTTCTTTTTTAATTCATACCACAGACAAAGCGGAAATAAGTAGAACAATCGCTTTATTAAAAACAATCCGAATACCTTTTTCACCGATTGCGGTGAAACCCGAAAACAAGGGTTCCGTATTTCTACAGTCAATCTGACTTCGTCCACCTGCTTCACTATCTATATTAAACTTACTAATATTCTTTTTTTTTAGCTAGGACACGCCAATTTGACTTTACCTCGCCTGATGGTAAGCTGAAGGCACCGTTTCAGGAAATAGGGCCACCTTTACAGACACTAGGTAATGTTACAATGGTGGCACTCAGCTTGGCGGCCTCATCAGATGCTTTTTCAGCTTTTCGCGGGGTATACCTAATACGCAGAACGACCACTTCGCGTTATGACTAAACTTCATTTTCGATTAGCTTTAGAGGACCCGGGACTGTAGGAAGAAGGAAACACGTGAGCTGGTAATTAATTCCAGGTCTTGGTGGTGCGTAAAAGAAAAGAGTCTCCGAACCACTTGGTTTATGCTCGTATATTCTGCACAATATGAGGGTATATTAGTAATTTCGGTTACTCTTATTCTTTTAAGCCGACTGCACCAGCAAGTGTAATGTGTTCCGCGCGTATTTATGTATGTATGGCGTTTTCTTTGTGCCTCTCTTGGCCTAACGTCTGGACGGAAGGTGATCAAAATGACAGGAATTTGAAGGAAATATTTGCATTTCAAAACTAAAATGTTTAAAATAAAATCAATTATTAAAAAACCCGACTGCTGTTTAATAGTAGGCGATACCCATTAATTTTCCTTCTGCTTATGATTGGCAAATGGGTCCCGCCGGCTATCAAGCTGTCTCGATCTTATAAACAGCAGTCATTTTTTTTATTACTAATATTTTATTTAATGTAAAATAGAATTATTGTGAAAGTTTGGATTGGTAAATCACGCTCTAATATTCAGCCGTTTCTGATTAAACTTTGATATAGGGATTATAAGAGTCTGGTTATTGGATAGGACATCTCAGGATTTTATCTCTGTAATAACTTCCCATGGGTAGCGGGAACTGGCCTACAGCTACAATATGTTGTATATAAAACTGCTACCAGTTCAATAATAGTTTCTCATTATTGAATGTTAGCCATTCACCCGCTTCTCCACTGGTGTGGTTCACTTATCTCCATTGGCACAAATTTGTCTCAAGTTTCGACCGGGTAGGTACCACCGTGCACTATTGCGAAAAACCCTCCATAGCAATTCAATCTCGGTTGGATTGTGTTCAGGGGTCAGCATGTGCATAGCCGGGCAGAGGTGGTGGTTGTCGCAGCACTAGTGGGACCAGTGGGTCTTGGCGTAGTCTAGTGGGGATGGCGCGGGGCGATGCGCCGAACAGGGAGACCTGTAGAAACGGTGGTGCCGCTGGCCGCCCGCGGTATAGTACAGGGGCCCAACTGGGGTTAACCACCTTGGGAGGCTGCCTCACCAGGCCGCGCATAATCCCGATATGGTTCGTCGTGCCGGTTGGTGACCGGATTTGGGAGCCCGGCGACCATACTCGGGGGGGTACGGGGGCCCTTCCGTTCGGCGCGTCGGCTCTCGCCATGCCTCACATTCATAGATAAAACCAATATCCCGCGCTTTGTCACACGGTGCTGCGGCGGCAATCACTTCTTTTTTTTCACGCCTTCTCCCACCCAAACTCATGGCAGCGCAATTTATAGAAAAAGGCAACACAGCGGCTCGTCACACTCCCAAAAGCTTGCTATTTGAGGTGGAGTCCACTAACATCTGTGGGCTCCATGCAAACCTCAACGCCGTCCACCAACACCTAGAGACGGCGAAACCTGCCATGTTTTTTCTAACGGAGACGCAAATACACCGCCCTGACGACACGACCTACTTGCTCTACCCTGGCTATGTTCTTGAGGAAAGTTTTCGTGCAAAAGCCGGGGTGTGCGTGTTTGTTAGGGCGGATGTTTGCTGTCGCCGTTTGCGCTGCCTAGAGGACCCATCCTTCTCCGTCCTTTGGGTACACGTAGACCATGGCCCTACGAGTCAGATCTATGTGTGCCTCTACCGTTCCCATACAGGAGATGCTGAGACAACTCGACTCTTTGAATATCTGAGTCAGGCGGCAGATGATGCGCAGGAGCGATTTCCGAATGCCGAAATGGTATTTTTGGGGGATTTTAACGCCCACCACGAGATCTGGTTGGGCTCCTCCAAAACAGACCATGCGGGAAGAGCCGCCCACGCATTTGCTCTGGCGCACGGCCTGACCCAATTGGTGCACGAGGTCACTAGGATACCAAGAAGGTCGGGCCAAACACCTTCTCTGCTAGACCTTCTGCTGACGAGTGATCCGGACCGGTACAGTGTATCGGTGCGAGCCGCGTTAGGCAACTCTGACCACTGCCTGGTCTGTTCCACGGTGCCTATTATGGCGCCCCCACGACCCGTGCAGGGGAAGCGGCGTCTCTGGCACTACTCGTCAGCGGACTGGGATGGACTTCGTGACTATTTTGCGTCCATCCCGTGGGTTGAGCGCTGCTTTGAAGGTAAGAACCCATCGGATTGTGCTACTGCTGTCGCCGGTGAGATCGGTCTGGGTATGGAATACTATATCTCATACACCGATGTCACCGGTGACCGCGGGGTGCGCCCTTGGTTCGGGCGCGAGTGCGCGGAAGCTGTTGAACAAAAACAGTCTGCGTACCGCGCTTGGGTAAGGGCGCGCGCCACGCGCCATCCCAATCTGGGCCACTTCAAGGCAGCGTACAACAGAGCCACAAAGGTCTGTAGAAGGGCCTATGTCAGAGCGGATGCCCTGCGCATAGCGCGGCTTGGTCAAGAGCTAGTGATGCATCCCACGGGAAGCCGTGGCTACTGGCGACTGGCTAAAGCCGTGCAAGCCAACTTCTGTCAGCCTTCGCTGCCTCCGCTGCGTAACCCAGATGGATCCCTGGCCCATGAGTCGCAAGAGAAGGCAAATCTGCTGGCTAATCTCTTTGCGGCCAACTCCCGAATCGATGATTGTGGTACGCAGCCACCAACACTACCCGACAGTGACCACGCGATGCCTGATATCCATATCAGGCAACGCGATGTCCGTGCAGTGCTGCAATCACTCGATGTCCGGAAAGCCAGTGGTCCGGATGGTATTCCAGCGGTAGTTTTGAAAAAATGTGCAGCGGAGTTGTCTCCAATGCTTACGCGCCTGTACCGGCTATCCTACAGTTCGGGTACAGTGCCTTTGCCTTGGAAAGAGGCGAATGTTCAGCCGATTCCCAAGAAGGGGGATCGCTCGGAGCCAGCCAACTATCGACCCATAGCCGTCACCTCAGTGCTGTGCAAAGTGTTTGAGCACATAATTAACAAACAGCTCATGCGGCACCTAGAGGATCACTCCTTAATTAATGACCGGCAATATGGCTTCAGACCGAAACGGTCAACGGGTGATCTTCTAGCATACGTTACCCATCTTTGGGGTGAGGCTATGGACAAGCACGGCGAGTCACTGGCAATTAGTCTTGACATCGCCAAAGCTTTCGATAGAGTCTGGCACAAATCGCTTCTTTCTAAGCTACCTGCCTTTGGTCTGCCTTCTAGGCTGTGCAACTGGGTTGCTAGCTTCCTGCAGGGGCGCCGTATTCGCGTCCTTTGTGACGGACGAGCTTCGGAGTTTCTGCAGGTTAATGCTGGCGTGCCCCAGGGGTCCGTCTTATCACCCACTCTCTTTCTTCTGCATATCAACGACATGCTGTCTACCGGCAATGTTCATTGTTATGCAGACGATAGCACTTTACATGGGAGTTATCATGGACATCCAGCGGCCAAGCAGTCAGATATCGCAGAGAAAAGGCAGCTTCTTGTCACTGAGCTTGACGGGGTCCTGAATCACATTTCTCAATGGGGCTCTGAGAACCTGGTTGAGTTCAATGCCAAGAAGACGCAGGCATGTGCGTTTACAGCAAAAGTATCTTCTTTCCTTCCCCTCCCCACTCTTCAGAGCACGCCACTGCCGCTGCAGGACAATCTCAATATCCTAGGTATGGATGTTCGCTGCAACCTGAATAACAAAAACTACATCGAAAGCATCATCAAAACAGCCTCACGAAAACTCGGAGTCCTGAACAGAGTGAGACGATTTTTCACGCCGGAGCAGCGGTGTCTTCTATACAAGACACAAATTCGCTCCTGTGTGGAGTACTGCTCGCATCTCTGGGATGGTTCAGCAAAGTACTTACTAGATGCTCTCGACAGGTTGCAGCGACGTGCGATCCGCATCATTGGGAATCCCGAGATCACGAACACCCTAGAACCTTTACAGCTGCGTAGAGATGTTGCGTCCATGGCTGTATTTTACCGTCTGTACCATGGGGAGTGTTCTGATGAGCTCTTCCAATTAGTCCCACCCTCCCCTTTCCTACACAGGACAACGCGTGCAGGTCTTAGATGTCATCCGCACACGGTGCAAAACATCCGATCAAGAACCAAGCGGTTCGGAGACTCTTTCCTCTGTCGCACCATTAAGGCCTGGAATTCATTACCAGCTCACGTGTTTCCTTCTTCCTACAGTCCCGGGTCCTTTAAGCGGGGCGTGAAAAAGCATATGATAAGGCCGTCAAGCTGAGTGTCACCATTGTCACACGGTATGTGTAAGTAATGGTGACCCTCTTTTCTGGGATTTTGCCTTCAGCTTACCATCAGGCAAGGCGAAGTCCAATTGACGTGTCCTATATAAAAAAAAAAAAAAAAAAAAAAATAAACTTACGCCTATATCCCCGAAGGGGTAGACAGAGGTGCTATAGCGCCCACATTTCGCCAGTTTATGTTTAGGTTCCAATGTAATAGGTGGGCGAACCTATTGCCATTATCCGGGCACTTATAAACCTGCGGTAAATACAAACATAACTTCGAAAAACATTGAAAAGTGATTGGTGTGTGCCATGGTAAAACCTGGGATCGATTCCGAGACCTCGTCTCAGCAGTCCATTACCCACATAACTAGGCTACCGCAATTGTGATACAATTATATAATAGTAGAGAGATAGAAACAACGCTAAACTATTTATTCAACCATAGGAAAACCAAATAGTGCAGCGCAAAATTGTTTAACGTTTTTTAATCACCCTGAACGAGAATTCAATCAACGTTTTTACGATAACGTATCAGTTTTTAATTACATTTTGGTGTCGGGTGAGCGCGTTGGTAACTGTACGGGACCTCTGTTGTCGAAGGACCCATGTGATTTCATCTATATCTTTACACTAATATTTTAAAGCTGCAGAGTTTGTTTGTTTGTTTGTTTGAACGCGCTAATCTCTGGAACTACTAGTCCGATTTGAATGATTCTTTCAGTGTTGGGTAGTCCATTTATCGAGAAAGGTTTTAGGTTATATATCATCACGCTACTACTTAAGGGAGCGGAGCATTGATAATAAATGTTAACAAATCCGGCAATATTTCATACATATTTTGAAGACTAAAACATACGGGCTCAAAGGGATATGAAGCTTCAAAATATACACCGGGCGAAGCTGGGGTGGGTCAGCTAGTAATAGATAAAATCAGTATCCGAATATGAGTTAAACCTGTGACTCGTCCAGGTAGCAAGGTTGGACGTCCAGGGTGTGAGGGATGTCTCAGATAATCTCACTTCTGGTAACTTGCAGTCCGCACATTCGACGTGCGTTTAAGTCGGTTCAAGTCCGACATAACCTCCCTCACTGGCTCCGTTGGTGGGGGGGTATCCTTGGAGATTTTGCACACATTAATAAAAAAGGTAGCTTAGTCGGCTAGAGCCATCATACGCAGAGACATTTCAGTCAGACCTATTTCAGTTAGACTGGCTTTCAGTATTCAACTTCGATGTTGTATATGAAGCGACTACCATTTTACCTCTTTTTTTTTTACTTGCGCAAAATCCCCACGGATACTTCCCCACCGGAGGCGGTGGGAGAGGTTATGTCGGACTCGAACCGACTAAAACGCACGCCGCCTGTGGGTAGTTTTGGTTGCCGAAGGTGAGGTTGACAGGCATATCCCTCGCACCCCAGACGACCCAGGGCCATCTCTCACGATCTGGCCCTCTCCTCGGGTGTGTAGGGACTACTACCATCTTACCTCTACTACCTATTGGCGTTATATAAGTTTTATAGTTATATCAGGTTTTCAGATATTGACAACGATGATTAAAGAAAAAGTTTGTAAGGACGTAGAACTTGACGGTATTTCTGTCTAATTGAGTAGTCTGACTGAGAAAGTACCTCCAGGGTCTGAGAATATAGATCGCTCGTATCGCTCGTTTCTGTAGTACAAATATAGTCTCAATATCGGCAGCTGAGCCCCACAGCAGCAGACCGTATGACATAACGCTATGAAAGTAGTTAAAATAAACTAATCAGTTTCCTCATCAGTCATTGACCTTATCTTTCTAACCGCATAGGCAGCTGAGCTAAGTCTTCCCGCCAAGGCTGTGATATGAGAACCCCATTGCTGTTTACTATCTAGAGTTATTCCAAGAAAGTGTATGTTATGATAGTAAAGATAGATGTCAAAATTCATTAACTAATTAATTACTGGTTCCCGTTCCAAATTCGACATTCAAATTAATTCACGACTCGTTCAGCAACTGAAACATTTTTTTTTCTAAACCTCTTGTCAAGTAATAGGTATATCTATAAAGAAGTTAGTGCGGTCAACATACGATCTGTCACTGCCCTGCGAATCCTGAGAGATTGGTCCATAAAATATTGTGGTCGTTTCGTGCGTGGTAGTGAATTGAAGCCGCTAAGGAAGTAAAACAAATAATTTATTTGAGTGCAAAAAGAAACAGCAGGCCTACAATGAAATATATTGAAGTTTCATCCACTGGTACCATGGTACAATTTAACCCACAAATCTGTATTGTTTAACAAATTCTAATATACGTTTAATTACATGAAAGCTATAGGTAATATTTTCGTTATGTTGGTTGAAATTACTATTGTCACTAAGACGCATGAAAATCTCGTCGAAACTAAAAAAAAATATTGCGAGATTACCATCAAAGAAAATTTAAGTTGTAAACTCGCTGATGGTCGAGTTTTCAGCTTGACGAGTTAACACATAACCCGTCCTACATAGAACAACATGTGCAGGGTTTAGATGTCACCCTCACACTGTGCAGAATATACGAGCAAGAACCAAGCGGTTCGGAGACTTCCGTCCGTCTGTCCGTCTTTTCGCAGTGTCTGTGGTATGACAGTGGTTTTAGTTTAGCAGAATAGAGGCCCAGGTAGGCCAGGGTCACAAGTCGACCACGGCCGGTGTGCCTGGTCAAAACGTCAGGCAAATCAAAGTTGTACCTATATCATGATCGTGTTATCACCCGTAAACATTATTGTATATTGCGAGAGGCCTATGACCAGTAGTTCTGCGTAGTAGCCAGAGCTCATTGGAGAATATTTGTACTGCCAGTGGGAAGACCAAAAGCTTGACCTGCTTTGTCTTTTACACTGACGGCACAGAAACTCTTGTGCTTACAGGGTTGGCAGCGCGATTGTGATTCCCTTGGTGTTACACACGTCGATAGGCCATGGTAACCACTTTCCATCAGGTAGGCCGTGTACTTGTCTGCCAACCAAGTGGTATAAAAAAGACATAATTCTAAACCATAATTCATTTTTGTTACTGTAGTTTCGATATCCAATGGAACCTCGCGTGGTTCTGCTAAACTTTGTTCACTAAATCAAGAATATTTTTACTATACATCCCTCAGTACCAAACTATACGCAGACCAAGGGTTGTCCTCAGAAATAGGGCAGTAGCACACGCGCTATTTACGCAAGAAAAACAACTTTATGCCAATAATAGGTTTGCGATCTCCTTAGAGACTTTTGATTTTCAATTATAGCGTATTTTTTATACCACCTAGTGGAGCAGACAAGCACTCGGCCCAACTAAAAGTTACACTCGTACTGCCAAAACTGAAGAAACATTTTAATAGCCTACTTGAAGTACCCCAAACTGTAGTCGTTAGGGAAATAATAATAATTATACACACTGTAAACTTCAGCCTTAAATAGGTATTCAACTTTGTGCAGTAGAAGGGCTTATGTTCGTATGTCAGTAAAGTTAGCCACCTTGTAACCACTTTGTAGGAGGTAGGACACGATGGTATTCCCGTCCTAATAGAGCAGTCCGACTGGGGAAGTACCTCCACCCTACAGAATACCACGGCTATAATAACCTCGTGTTGTGTTCCCGGCGGTGAGTAGGGTAGCCAGGGCTCACTGGAGAAGTTTTTGTGCTATCAGTGGGAAGACCAAAGGCTTTTCCTGATTTCGTGTTCTGCACTGAAGGCACTTAAAATCTCTGTTCTTACAGGGTCGGCAGCACGGATGTGACTCCATTGGTGTTACATACGTTCATAGGCCACGGTAACTACTTTCCCTCAGGTGCGCCGTGTGCTTATCTGCCACATAAGTTGTATAAAAAAATACTTTAAATTTCAATGAGCAGTGATTGATGTAACAAGATCTAGCTACCTTATTGTATACTACTGTATATGTGTGGGCCAAACCGTTCTGCGATTGTAGTATTCACTTTTTTTTCTTTTTTTTTTACGTGCCCAAAATCCCCACGGATACCTCCCCACCGGAGCCGGTGGAGGAGGTTATGTCGGACTCGAACCGACTAAAACGCACGCCGCCTGTGGGTCGTTTTGGTAGCCGAAGGTGAGGTTGACAGGCATATCCCTCGCACCCCGGCCGACCCAGGGCCATCTCTCACGATCTGGCCCTCTTCTCGGGTGTGGAGACTACAGAGTCCCCAATTCAACCCCGGAAACGGGGAGGCGCGCCGGGCGCGCCACCGCCGCGGCCTGCTTCTGCCAGGGTAACAGGCGGCTCCACCTGTCACCCCCAGGCTGGCGCTCATGGGGGGCGGAGGTCGTTCATCGACCTCCGACGCCCGAGTTGCCTTCGTACGCGGGCAGCTTGTCTTGCGATCCTTCGTCGCTCCCGCTGCCGTTCCCGCCCCGAGTCGTATTCACTTTAGATACTATTACTCTGTACACCCGCAGTTTAAGTACATGATCATAACGTTTACTGTTTATAACTGTTTGATGGGCCTTAAGAAACGTTTTCTGCATAAACAATTGTCGTACGGTAGGTGCCCTGCTGTCCTTGTTGTGAGGTCGGGACGTCGGTGCAATCAAAGGAAACACTCGTATGGAAGTTGACTCTTTAATGCCTCATGTTAAACAATGGTGTTTACTTAAATAGTACACAACTTACATAATATAATCAATACAGATATACCTACACAGTACACGCCCACGGGCAAAAGAAAAAAAAAAATACAAATATTTGTTTTTTTTTTTTTTTACAATAGTATTTCAAACAGTACATTCATTTTTATTTATTTCTTAAACAATAAAGAGAAAAAAAAGTTATTATGATAAAACAGTTTGATATAACATACAAAGCTTAGTAAAAAAAAAATTACAAAGACACTAACAATACACAAGAAATAAAAATGCAAGGACACAATAATAAGATAAAAACAATGAAAATACAAGGACAGCAAAAATATTAATTATACGGCCTTGTTCTATTTTTATGTACTAGTGTTTCTTTACCTTTGTAATCTATTTTTAGATTAGGTGTACAGTCCTCTAATACAATAAAAGGACCTAAGTATAATGGATCAAATTTGTTTACACAAGATTCGTTTCTTAGTAATATCTTATCACCTGTCTTGTAACTAATAGGGTTAATGTAAGAGTCATATTTCAACTTTCTTAATTCTTTAGAGTCAATTAAATGTTTTCTAGCTTCTTGTTGTGACTTTTGAAGTCTATACTTTAGTTGTTTAGGGTAATCATAAGGGTTATACAAAGGTTCTATTTCGGAATTTAGATTATTTGGCAGGTTACAAAGTTTACCAAAAACAAGTTCGAATGGTGTATATTGAGTTTCGGTATGAACAGTTGTATTAAAAGCAAAACACCAGTATGGCAACCAGACACTCCAATTGTGGGGTTCATTATCTGTTTGGATTCGAAGAAATGATAACAAATTTTTGTGAGTATTTTCTAAACTTCCAATCGTCTGATGATGGTAAGCTGTTGACGTAATTTGGTTAATCTTAAGAATATTACATACTTCTTTCATTACGTTCGAAACAAACTCCGTGCCGCGGTCGGATATAATGTTTCGAGGAATACCGTAACGTAGTACAAAGTTATTTATAAAAGATGTTGCTACAGATATAGTGTCTTTATTTCTAAGTGGATAAGCTTCTACATATTTGCTAAGGTCACACTGTAGTGTGAGAATATATACATAATTATCGCTATCCTTACTTAAGGGCCCAACTAAATCTAAATAAACTCTATCGAAAGCAGAATAACCCGTATCGGTTACAACCATGGGTTCCTTAATATGTCTAAAATGTTTTTGACGTAAACATCTATCGCAACGATTTACGAATTTGGACACGTCTTTTTCAAGTCCTGGCCAATAGAAACGTTTTTTAATGTTATTTATCATACGGCGGATACCGGCGTGGCCGCTCGTAGGCAAAATATGATAGTCATTTATAATTACACGTTTTGTATCGTCATCACATATTTGCTGAATATCGTTTAAGACACATAACCGTGGTCCGGACCAATTCGTCATTTCATTTATTATATGAGTTAACTCTTTGATTATTTCTTTATTATATTCATTTTTAATAATATATACTCGATCGAGATTTAAATGTTTACATACGTTGCCCAACTTCCTCACAAAGGCATCTCGTGCACAGTATGAGCGGACTGAAGGGTTAACATACAAAACTAATTTATTTGAATCATAAGCAAATAAATTTGAAATTTCTGAAAAGTTTCGTGTAGCTTCATTCCATTCATTTCTAGTTGTAAGCAATAATTGGGGATAATCTTTTGGTTTTTTAAGGATTCCTACTACTCTTGGGTGATCAATCCAATCGTTTGTAGTAATCTTATCGCCTTGACCTTGAACATTTTTCTCTAACAAATTTCTTTTCTGAGCTCTCGTTAACACAGATACAATATGCTCATTCATTTCTTTCAACTCGTCACTCGAAATTTGGATACGTGACAAAGCATCTGCAGCTACGTTGTCCGTTCCCCGTACATACTCGACTATATAATCATACTCTTCTAATAGTAATCGGAATTTTGTCAAACGGCTCGAAGGATTTCTCATATTAAATAGATACACTAATGGTTTATGGTCTGTTCGAATAATGAATCTCCGTCCGTACAGGTATGGCCTAAAATATTTCACTGACCATATAATAGCGAGTAACTCCTTCTCAATTGTGGGGTATCTAATTTCGGCTTTATTTAGAGTACGGCTAGTGTAGGCTACGGGCATGTTATCGCTATTAGATAATACAGATCCAATTGCAAAACCGGAAGCATCCGTTTGTAAAATAAACGTATTATTTAATTCAAAATTAGGGTATTGCAATATCGGGGGTGAAATGAGTGCCTCTTTTAAAATGGAAAATGATTCTTGGCATTCTTTTGTCCAATTAAAAGGTACATTTTGTCGGCAAAGTTTATTAAGTTGTAGTGATTTTTCAGCAAAGTTTGGTATAAACTTCCTGTAATAATTCACAAATGCTACAAATCTTTTAACTTGGTCGGCATTTTTTGGCAATGGATAATTTTGAACGGATTCTATTTTCTGGGGATCGGGTTTTATCCCTTCGCTTGTTACTACATGACCTAATAATTGAATTTCTTTCCTTAAAAAATCACATTTGTTGGGATTCAATTTCAAATTCACTTTTCTAAGTCTAGTTAGTACATCGATTAGGTTTTTATTGTGTTTATCTAAATTTCGACCTACGCAAATTAAATTATCCAAATAAATAAACAATTTATCTTGTGCAAGGCCAGACATTGCGACTGTCATCAGTCGAGAAAATGCACTCGGGCTTATTTTTAGTCCCATAGGAAGCCGAGTCATTTGGTACTGACCCGAGGGTGTAGTGAAGGCTGTATACTTTCTACACTCTGGGCTTAAAGATGCTTGATAATATGCTTGTGATAAGTCTAGTTGAGTAAAATACATTGCACCCGAAAGAGAATCTAAGATGTCTGTGATATTAGGAAGTGGGAATTTATCGTGCATAATTTGATTATTTAATTTTCGAAAATCGATAACCAATCGCCATTTCTTGGTATCATCATCAGATTTTTTCGGCACCAGTAATATTGGACTGGACCACTCACTATTTGTAGGTTCTATTATATTTTCTGGAAGCATATTTTGAACATTCTTTTCTACTTCCTTCCTCTGAGAAAATGGTAATCGATATTGTTTAATGTAAATTGGGCTAGAATGTGGCTTTAATTGAATGGTTTGGTCATAAAGGTTAGTTGTGGTTAATTTATCATTTGGTAAATGGAAAACATCAGAAAATTTGGCACATATGTTTTCTATTGAAGTACGTTCCTCTAAATTAAGATGACTTAATTTGAAATGTGAAAACATTGTACGTACTCTGGTTGCGTTGTGACTATCGCTATTTTCGAAACTACAAATATTATAGTCCGATAAGCTATGTAACTCCGGTCTAAAATAGCTAAGAAAAACTTTTGTTTCACGCGTATTCAAAATTTGTATATTTATAACACCGTTTTTGGGTTTACAAATACTTCCCGCTATGTAAACACCTTGACATAATTCTCCTGGAATAACAACACACTCGTCTATTGCACTGCTTTTTATCGTAAATATTTTTTCGCATCTCGGAGGAATACTCAAGTAATTTCCTATGCCTAAAGAACCATTAGTCATTGACTGAGTTAAATTGACATCATAATTATTTAAAGTTAATGTATTTTTCTCAAAATTCAAAATTGCGTTGTATTTGTGTAAAAAATCTATCGCAATAATTCCATGTTGGGTGCATGGCAACGATTCTACAATGTGAAATTTGTGATTAAATTCCACGCCATTACTACGTAATGTTACATAAGTATAGCATATATACATATACATAATATATCCTGGCAGGGTCGCCATGTGAGGTCGGGACGTCGGTGCAATCAAAGGAAACACTCGTATGGAAGTTGACTCTTTAATGCCTCATGTTAAACAATGGTGTTTACTTAAATAGTACACAACTTACATAATATAATCAATACAGATATACCTACACAGTACATTGTAGAGCAGTGCTGTGGGATATCTGACGAGTTTCTGGTATACGGCTTTCAACACTGCACGTTGGGCTCTATCTAGTTGCATAAGGAAGGTCTTTTGAGCAGAACCCCAGCTTCTTATACAATACGTCACAAACGATTGACTCAGGGCAAAATAAACGTCAGTTGGCGCTGAAGATCGCAGTAATTTTATTGTGTTTGCGGTTTTACGCACTTGGTTTGACAAAACGATGATGTGTTCTTTAAAGTCCAAATTGTCGTCTATGATTACACAAAGTATTTAATGCTAGCTGTCCTTTGGATGAATTCACAATTGCAACCTTTCATTTGTTTGCAGTTGTGTAATTTGATGCCAAGAAATGTACGAGTATAAGGGGCCGATGCAGCTGTTTTAGCATAGCATGCATATTTTATTTTACTAGCGTTCAGCGTCAATAAATTAAAACGCAACCATGTTGATACTTGCTCCAGGCCTGACTTGGCTTTAGAAAATGCTTCAGCCCAACTTGAACCTTAAAATATGACAACAGTGTCAACGAAATAGCATTTTATATGGGTGTTGATAGCATCATGAATATCATTCACGTACCTTATAAAGAGCGATGGGCCAAGCACGTTACCTTGAGGGATGCCAAAGTTTATTGTATATAGCTTATGCACTTTAGAGTTACCCACTTTAACACACTACTTCCGTCCCGATAGATAACTCTCAAACTATTTCAATGCTAACCATGTATACCAAATTTCTTTTCCAATTTTGTTAACAGAATTGCAACTGAAACGATATCAAACGCCTCCAGTTGACACCGGCAGTTGACAGTTATTGTTCAATAAACCTGTGTTGTGGTCACCTTTTCAGCAAAGAATGTATGCGTATATGCACGTGTGTGTGTGTGTGTGTGTGTGTGCCTTTGTGCGAATGTATGTGTGGTTTCTTATATTTGGTATTCCAATAAAGCCTCCACTTCTTCATAACTCATAGGTGCTAAATAATTTGCATTTCTTTCTGACAATAGCATCAGGATTAAATATTGTGGTTTTGTATTTTTTTAATATTGGCAGTAGAAAGTACAGCTTTCTCACTGATAACACTCCACTAAGAGACTACATTGTACAATTCCGTTACAGGAAATCTTGGTTTTTTAAAGTGCATTACCTTTATGCCTTACCTTCCGAGCAATTCAGTTTTACAGTTTATATTTATTTAATACTTAAATACAATGTTTTTGTTCTTTCACCTAATAATTTATTCAGTTCACTTAAGTGCGTCTTGGCCAATCTTTTCAATCACAAAAGAAACTAAACACAAGTTGGCATCCCCTGTTTCCATATGCTAAAATATTCCCAGACAAACATTCAGTGGTAGATAAATACGAACTATCTTTATCAGCAACGTGTTCTACTTTATAGAAGACATGTCGGAACATGATTTATTCATGCTGGAACATGTCCAGATGTTTTTTTCGGAACATACTGTATCGTTGAATTAATGTGAAAGTAGTGTGTATTAGCTTTCGTCGGGTAAAGAGTCGGCCTCTGTTTTTACATGTGAAAAATCACCATGGATGCGCTGATGGGACTAAATAGCACGGCGCCTCGTTTTTGGTTGCCGAAGGTAACCTCACCTTCGACAACCAAAAACGGTTCGAGTCCGACATAACCACTCCATGGCAGGCATATCCCTCGCATCCCGCCCGACTGGGTCATCTCTCTCGATCTGGCCCTCCTCGGGTGTCCAAAGTCCCCAACTTGTCCCCGGAAACGGGGAGCCGCCGCCACGGCCAGCTTCTGCCAGGGTGACAGGTGGCTCCACCCGTTACCCTCAGGCCTGCGCTTATTGATTTATTTATTTTATTTGGGATAACATATAGTAATACAAATTCGTTGTTTTAGAAAAATAAGCTTTTAACACACAGTTACTTATCATACCACTAACAACATTATCCATTTGTTACTAAAATTAGTGTAGGATATGCTACGGGATACAGGAAAAAAATCCTTGAGGAAGAATACCAGAAAGCCCGCCCAAACAGAATCCCCCAAAAAGGTAACAAATCAAAAGTAAAAGTTGCTACAAGCACCGTAATACAGTCACATGCAGGTGCCTGAATGGAATTGAATCAGTTTGCACCTGCATGTGGCTGAATGGAATTGAATCAGTTTGCACCTGCATGTGACTGTATTACGGTGCTTGTAGCAACTTTTACTTTTGATTTGTTACCTTTTTGGGGGATTCTGTTTGGGCGGGCTTTCTGGTATTCTTCCTCAAGGATTTTTTTCCTTCTTGATTAATGGCTCTGTGATTTTAGCATCCATTCCGCCAATGTCCCGTAGTAGTTTATAAAATTATTAATGGCGAGAAGCCAATGTCAAGTTTTTCAAGTAATTTTACCAGAGCTACGTTAGCCACGCCAGTAAATTTGTTTCCGTGTGACCACCCCCCACGAGATTCAGGTGCTGATCAGGACGTGTAGTTGGATTTTAGGGGGCGGTGCAAACTGAAGTGGTGTCATTTTAATAGGTAACATTTTGATGTCTGTCAGTACTATCATCAATATGAGATGACCTGCTTGAAAATATTTTAGAATTTAAATTTTATTAATGTGATTGAATCTATACGGACTTGAAAAATGTACAAGTTTAAAAAATCATTAGGCTATACCCTGTCCCATTATAATTTTTTCTTTCGTAAATTCTCATCATCTCGTTCAAAATCTTTTAAAATTATTGTCTTTGTTTTCTGTACAACTTATTGTCTTCTGTAGTGACAGTTCAGTTCTTCTGCACACGCAGTTTGTAGTTGTTTTTGTATTTTCATAGTTAGATAAAAAAAAAATTATACATTATTTTAATCACAATTGGTTATTAAATTATGGTAATATTACTTCACAAGTAATCATTGCATTCGATTCTACTTATGAGCTTTCGATTTTTAGAGTAGAATCCCTATTGTATAAAAGCAAGGGTTAACTGATGCAACATTGTAGCGACGTTCAGTTCTTAAGATCAGAATTGGTTTATAATGTTTAGAATGGTTTGTTAGTGGAAGCAAACCGTAATTGTAATTGAAAAAAGTTAAGCAATTGTGCAGTTCTAACAAAACGAAAAAATATATTATTTTATTATATGAATTTTAATGACTCTATTTAAACACAAATATTTTAAGAATCAATAACATATTTCCTAAACATGAAATTGGACAAGTTAAAAAATATCTATTTTTTTCAATTTTTTCTTTCAAATTTTCTTTCGCTTAAAGGACTCGGGGATGTGGAAAGAAGGAAACGTATGTTGGTAAGGAATTCCAGGATTTAATGGTGCGGCAAAAAAAAGCATCACCAAAACGGTTTTCTTTATGAAAAATAAACCAACAATCATATCGCCGTCCCCGGAGAATAAAATGATAACTGCAAAAACACAACTTTTCAGGAAAAATAAAAAACATGTTTTCAACGATTACTCCGAAAATACTGGACGTAGATGTGTGATTGTTAGGTTTTTAAAAATGTAATTTTTTCTTCATTTGAATCGTTTAAATCAAATTTGGCTAACACCTGTCAAAATTATGATATTTAAAGAATAAAAAGTTAGTGTAAATTAATCATCATCAAAGTTGTATAATGTTAATTATCATTTTGTTCTCCGTTCAGCGTGATCAGAAAGGAATATGATACTCGTTACTTATCATTTTCTTCCACGAGTTTTTGGGATAGGAGTGCTAATGATAATACTTTAATATCATTTTATTCTCATAAATGCTGCATAACTTTTTTTCTGTAAAGTATTTAAATTTAGTTTTTCAATAAAACTCATTATGGTAATCATCAATATTCGCTTTATTCAAAAGTGTCAAATTAAAGTTTCAAAACACAACAGCCTAGGAATAATTCTAAAATTATCAGACTAGGTCCTCAATATCGATATATAAAATAATAAAACTCTTATCCTTATCAATATCAATCAAAATAACAAAGGGAAGCAACAATATTTTAATAATTTACGTACTATCTATTAGCCTTCGTATCGATTTGGTATTAATGTAAGTTAGCTTTATGATCAATAGGATGTGAATTTCTATAATTCTAGGTAAGTAGTTAAAATACTAATATCACATAACGGGTACAGCCTCATGATTACAATAATCACATTAAATCAGTTTCTTAAAATTAAATATAAATATAATAAACTAATAATCACAAATTGTCGTGCTCCTCGTCATCGTCGTTATTGTTTGCAGAACTGTTAGTGTCATGAAGCAAGGACTCGTAAAAACCATGATAGTAACTTGGAATATCTCCTGTCTTACAGAGGCTCATGAGGTCATCATAAAGAGCCTTGTTGATTGGAATAGGGTCGTGATATAGTACTTGGAATTCGGGCATATTTGAGATGGAAAGAACTGGATTTGGGCTTGCTATCAGTCTTTGTCCCCGCTTACTTCTTATTTTTCTGACACTGTCCGTATTCAATTGCGAATATGCCGAATCAAAGTTATACTTGTATCTCAAAATTGATGGATTTGAATGTGAGACATTCACTTCCATGATTTGAGTCCATAATATCTTTTGCCCCTCATCATCTTTCATCCAGTTCTTATTGTCTATTAACGCTTTCATATTATAAAACTCCGTTTGCATCATCTGTTTAACGTCATATTTATTTCCATGCACCTTCGCGTTCATAATGATTGTGTACATCTGATCAGGAGTATACACCACTCTTTGTTTTAACTCGCGTTCAATATTAGAATGCATCGAGTCCCCCTCACTTTGGCCATGGCCAGTTTCAAAGAATCTGTGCGTGATATTCAGTTGAAGCTTCTGTGCAGCATAAATATATAATGCGAATATAAATCTGTTTTTATTTTGTCCGCAACACCCGTCAGAGTATAACGATATGTTGTGGATACCTCTTTGTTTTGCATTAAGTAGAAATTGCCATAAGCAACTACCAATTTCGTTCGCCCCCCTTTTAGCAATTTGAGCATGCCAAACGTAACAATAACCTTTACTTTGAGTAGCATCGTACACCGTGAAATTATAAACGGGATACTTCCTTTTATAGTGAAACGATCCAACCTCTGACTGTGGGATGCTCAAAACCTTTTCCAAATCGAAGATTGCAATAGTTGTTTCTGAAGGATTAGCTGTTTCTTTTTCTGTACTTTTTATTTGTCGTACTGTTTCTTTGTTAGTTTTATGTTTATTATATTTATCTTGTAACGTTTCTTGTGTTTTGGGATCAGCCTATCGGTAACGAGTACATTGAGAGCACTGATCTTTTTTCGGTTTCAAAAAGGAATAGTTAAACCTGGTGTTGAATATTGTCTCGTATTGACGTTTAGTGGCCATGGTGCAGTCAAATCTTTGCTGTTGAAACCAAGCTATATAGAGGCGATACATTTTGGATATATTAAGTAATTCTGAAAGGTATTTCCTTGTAGAGTCTTTTCGTATATAATGAGACTCAACAGTCGGGAATAATTCGATGTGCTTCATGATGCTTTGTTCTGTCTCAATGGGCATTTTCCTTGGTCTATTATCATGTTGCCCTCGTTTGTCCATAAAATTTTCACCAGGCTTAGATTTTTCCAATGCTGTGTAAATTGTTTGATGAGAAATGCTTCAAGTATTTATGAAAAAGATTTTGCACACTTGTATTTTATTTGAATCTATTATAAAGAAGTATTTCACAGACTGAGTTCGCTTAACATCTTCAACTAATGTATGGTTTACGATATATTGCCACTGTTTTTCATGATCTCCTATTTTATAATATTGCTGCATTATATCCTCTCTTTGCTCTTGAGTTATCTTTTCACCACATTTCTTCGCACACTTACAAACAGCTTTCAAAACTTTTTTATCATACATTTTCTTCGACCTGCACCCTTTGTATGCTTCTCCTGAATTTTTTAATTTTTTACTGATAATATCCTGTTTTTCGTTTTGTTTACGTTTTCGTGTATTCTTTTTCTGTGTTGTTTCCTGAACTGGACTAAATGAATGTATTTCGGCTTGATTTTCTCGATTAAGATCCTCATTATGATAAAAATTCTGACCGTTGGAAATGTTACTGTTTCGTCTTGTTTGTATTAGGTTCTGATGATTAGCTGTTATGCTTTTGTTGATAATAGTCGTTTCGTTTAACAATATAGAATCGGAAATGTTTTCAGGTTGTAAAGTTTCGTCAAAATCAAAAAGAAACGGAGTAGTTTCTTCATGTTTTTCATTTTCATGATTATCAATACTACTGTGATAAAAAGGTTGACAGTATGAGGTTGACGGCTGTTTATTATCTTCAAATATTTTAGTTAGACATTTTTTTGATGCCAGCTTTCTTTTGTAGGTCAAGGGTCTATTACTTGCAGGTGTCAAAGTTGGTGTTAAGTCAAAAATACAGTTTGTTTGTGCTGTTTCGGAGTCATGTAACTTATTAGCTTCATATATTACTGACGGGGATGCTATGAAATCTATTGTATTCAAAACTAAAGAGATGTTAGAAATTGTTGATGGTGTTTTCGGTACATTCTGACTTACTGTCTCTATGTAATCTGAATTACCACCAATACTTGATGAACTTCTACTACTTTGCTGTAAATATTTCATTCTTTCTGGACTCGGCAAATATTCAGATACGTCCGGTGAGTAATCCTCATTTATATCATCATTCTCGTTTTCATCACAGTAAGTTGTTTTTTTGTCCTGTCTTAAAACATATTCATGAGTTTTGTTATGAACTACTTCAGATGTAACCACGTTGTCATTTTTTCTGTGATGTTGGTCTGAAATCAATGATTAATTATAAAATATTAATACAACCAACCTTCGTGGCTCAATGGTCGGAATATGGGCTTGCTGAGCTCGAGGTAGTGGGCTGGATTTCCACACAGGAAAAATACTCGTAAAAATCAATGAAAGGCTCGAATCGGGGTATATTGACCTTTTAATACCATCACTTTAGTCACATTTTTTGGAAGACAAAAATTCTATGTTTTTAGTAACTTTTAAACCCCCTTGTCTAAGTATACTAATATTATAAAGAGGAATGATTTGATTGTTTTTTATTTGTTTATTTATATTGAATAGGCTCTGAAACTAGACTAATTTGAAAAATTCTTTCACTGTTGGGAAGCTGCACTATCTCCGATGAACATAGGGTATATAACATCACGCTACAACTTAATGGAGCGGAACAGTAAGCATAAGTGTCAAATCCGGCAAGTTAATGTATGGGATATTATTTGAAAATTAAAGAGCCACGGGAGCTAAAATCATGCCACGGGCGAAGCCGAGGCGAGTCAGCTAGAGTAATTATAATTGGGCACGCCGTAGTAGCGGCGGTAAGACCCATCATGGGGGAGTGGTCTGACACAGATGATAACCGAACACGGGTGTTTCGGGAAATATCTGTGTCGGATCGGTAAAAAGCCAACGTCCGAGTGCCTCCACTGCGACGCGAGCGAGGACACGGGGCAGCACACGCTCTCCGAGTGTCCGGCATGGGACACGCCGAGACGGGAGCTTGCTGCGGCCCTGGGAGTGGGAGTGAGAGCCCTCACTCTCACTACCTTGCTCGCGGCGATGGTTCGTTGCGCAGATGCGTGGGCAGCCGGCGCCTCCTTTTGCGAGGAGGTCATGCTCGTTAAGGAGGTGGCCGGGCGGGAGCGAGAACTACTCGTTGCCCGTGATGCCCGCGCACTGAGGCTACTCGGGCGTCGAAGGGCGTTGACTGACCTCCAAAGGCGGCCGTGCAGTTTAGTCGGTTCGAGTCCGACATAACCTCCCCCTAGGGGGGGGGGGGGGTATCCGTGGGGATTCTGCACGTAAAAAAAAAGAGTATTTATAATTACCAACTAAAACTAAATAAATTTAGGTAGTACTTACCATTATTGAAATTATTTGAGACTTGTTCATTTCGTTCAATATTCCTCATAATGGCATTTAGACGCGCTGTCCTTTGTTGGGTCATAATTTACTAGCTATATTACTGTTTTAAATTATAATAATAACATGTTATCATACTCGCACTCTGAAAAACCGCACTACTATATTCATTCTAAGGCGTATAAACACACACTGATTTATTTGACACTATGAAAATAAACATTGTCCTGCGCAGGACACTCCGGCGACTTTTATTTGCCATTGCAATTCGCTTGCGCACAATTCAAGTGCGGGAAGAGGATGACAATATGTCCTGTCGATCCGAACTTCTTAAGTCGTTTGATTTAACGTCTTTATACGAAACGAGTGGACGGTTTTGAACGAGAATAAAATGATAACATACATTTATCATATTAAGTCGAATATTTTTTTACGAGAATATAATTCTATTACTATTTGTCATAGTAACAAGTGAGGATACGTTTTGATAATATTATATTATCCTTTTATTCCCGTTCTTTTAGACCTGTCTTAAATCATCGAATACTATTGTAATTTTTTATAACTCTTTAAATACCTGTAAAAAAATTATAAAAAAATTTGGGTAGATGTATTAATACATAAAGATCTCAAAAATGACATAACATTAAAATCAAGATAATGACAGATATCATTTTATTCCCCGGGGACGGCGATATGTTTACAACTTTATAATATTAGTATTGGGCTGGACGTGTCATGAAAAAACGTCACATAAATATATAAAGCATGGCATTCAAGGTTCAGTATTGCCCTTTTGCCACGGTCGGTCGTCATAATAATCCGGATCGTACACCATTTTTCTATCATACTCCAGTCTTGTCAAGTAATCTATTAAGTCAGTCACATCTATATCATACTTAATCATACTTTCATATATTTGGAGAAAATAGTGAAATGTAACGAAAGATGCGAAATCGTCCCATGATCTTTCATTCATCGTATGTAGCCATTGCATCTGCTCCATTATTGCTCTAAGATTCGAAAATATATATCCAATTTTATATCTAAATGTGTTTATATACTTCCTTCTCATGGCCTGTGGGTAAATCACTTTAGTCTGGCAAGTAATAATAAAAGTTTCCATTATTCTAAAGGGTCTTTCCTTCTGTGCATGCAGCCACCACCATTCGTATTGAGGATGGAATCTTCTAGAAATTTTAGGGAGTTTCTCATTAGATTCTCTATTCCATCTTCTAGTAATGTTCAGTTTTGATTGCAATACATTGAACCGTCGTGTACTTTCATGTAATTCATCAATATCTGGATCAAATGTGGGTAGTTTTGAGTGTTCTTCTTTGAATATTAAATTTAACTGCAGTTCCATTCGTTTGCGTCGTAATTCGCCTGCACTGATGTTCATAAACATATACTGGTCTTCAGTACCACTTTTATTGTATGATGTATCGTCCATTATTTCTGTATCATTTGCGTGTTGTACCTTTTCTGTACTAGAAGCTACGTTGGCTCTAGCTTGATATATGTCTACACCAAGCGTTTTTTCTATAATGGTGTCTGGGCTTAGTTCAAATATATCGTCGTATCCATTTGATGCTTTCGTATATAATACTGAAAATGAAAAGTTTTGTTTTTGAAGTAAAACTTCTCTAGCACGCTTGACTTAGGAAGTAAACTGATGAGTACTTGACGAGAACATGACCAAAACGTTACGTGAACGGAAATTGAGAGGGAGATATACTTAGTAAAGATAGAAAGAGAAAGATTTACTGTAGAGGCAAAAGAGAGAGAGGTGCGAGCACACATTTTATTTTTTTATTTCTCTACATCTAAGACACGGTGCAAAGCCTAATAAGTCTTACTTCAGGCGTGTGGTTTAAAGCGCACTTGTTTGTCATATAAGATATCATGACTTCACCTCATTCGATGGTAAGCTGAAGGTTGTCTCAGGCAAAAGGTCACCATTACAGACATCAAAAATGTTAGAAATGTGGTTCTCATCTTGACGACCTCATCCGATGCTTTGTCAATAAACAATCTAGTTTTCGTAGTCAAACATCATTATTATATTTATAGAATAAACTATGATACTCATAATACATTCTCACTCCACTTATTATATTATGATACACCCAAAAACACATACATGCACACAAACACCACACACACACACGCACAAACACACGGAAACACATTTCTTTCTAATGTTGTTATAAACAATAATTCATTGTAAATTAAAAAAAAATATTACTAACTTACCTGTACTAATAAGTATATTGTTCGGCACATGATTCACGAAGGCCATAATATACCTAATTATGATTGTACAACGTTCGAGCACTGACTCCCAAGCTACAGCTTAGTTGGGGAGCCAGCTTAGCACTTAAGCGCTAACCTCAATTCAAGCCTTGGTTTTAAAACCATCATTTATGCGCCTTATATTATTTAATCAATGAACATTTTTCGTTATTTTTTATTATCATAATCTAGGTGACAGATAAGTACATATCCTTGTCTAACTCATCTTACTCTACATGTCTGTCTCTCTCGGTAACCGCAGCCAGTGGCGTATGCTACATAAGGGGCGATACACTCGTGCTAACTGACACCATAAAAACTCTTCCCCTATTGAAGTATTCCATATTGCTTTCGCTTCGAAAACCAGAGTTAATTTAGACCTTCTGTTTTGTTTACTTTTTGCTTTTTTTTTGTACCACTTAGGTGGCAGACAAGTACACGGCCCACCTGATGGAAAGTAGGGACCGTGGCCTATGGACGTTTGTTACACCAGATGAGTCACAGTTGCGCTACCAACCCTGTAAGTGCAGAGTTTCTGTGGAGTCAGTGTAGAAGACAGCTTTAAGGGAATGTATTGCAATACAGCCTGTCAACCACGAGAGGCTAACCTGTGCCATTAGGCGTAGGACACGGCCATATGATTGATGGAAGAGAAAACGTCAATGTCGTAATGAGGTTGACGTCGGCTCCAAATGTATTAGTAGGTTATTTAAAATTCATTTATTTATCTGACAACTTTGATCAATTTTGTATTAATACGAAGCGTTTACCTTAGAGTCCAGGATCCGCTTTTACCGGTTTAACTGCGTGTTTTGTTGAAGTTCGATATTCACGATGAAGCGACTATCATCTGAGCTCCACTACCAATTGGTAATATCGACCAGTTGTTGAACTTTTTAGGACCCCCACTACCTGTAATGACTGCCATAGATGTTCTTATGACAACTGGGACCGATTGTTTAACGTACTCTTCGAGGCACGGAAATATTTGTGCTGAGCGGGAATCGAACCTGCACCCTCTCCGTAGCAGCCGCGTTTACCTCCACCACATCTCATAGGCTGTATTGTTAATTTATTTGTTAACCTATGTCCATAACATTTGAATTATATTATTTATTACTTTTGATGGAATTGTTTTCTTATTTGATCCGCCCAATTGCCCACGATATTACCTTTTGTTGTCACTGTCCATCTTAATTAATATACTTACTCAATACGAATAAAATCATTTCAATTAGTTTTCTCATCTGTGGTTTCGTTTTCATATAATTCCAACCCGTAATGGCAACACCTTGAAGAGTAATGTGAATAAAACTCGTTTTCATCAATTTACTTTAATGTTGCCATATCATTTTCATTATGTAGTTTTTATTGTTCTTCTTTTTAATTTTCAATAGCGTTTTAGTGTGAAGCGATAACATCCTATTAATATCATAAATGTGAAAGTTTTAAAATGTTGATAACGCAATTACGCTCAACCGGCTGAAACAATGTAACTAAAATTTGACACATAGATAGATTTCCTGTCTGGACAGCATATATGCTACATTTTATAGCTTTTCGTGTGACAAATTGATCAGGAGGGCTATTACCACATCCAGCTGTATTATTTTAATCTTTCTTTGTAACTTTCATAGTATGAATCGGATCGTTAGGCAGTTTTCACATTATCTGGTCCGATATCGGCGTTGGACGACGATAGCCAATATCCATTAGCCGACTCCATGCGCTGTTTTCATATATATCCGATAACAGCGGTCTGATATGTTAGGAATACGTCCATTTCCTCGGTAACACAGACTCAATTTTTTTTAACCATAAGCTCAACCACAGACTTTAGAAATATCTACCATGGAATATCATGACATTTGTTTTTTTTTTATAATTTTGATGTTTTGGTTGATTAACATTGATAGCCGATATCGGGTGAATACAGCGATGTCAGCTCCGATATCCGATATCGGGCCAAGTAATGTTAAATACAGTTACATATTTCATACATTTTACTTTCTGTCGGCTATCGGATGTCGGATATCGGAGCTAACACCGATTTCGAATCGGATAATGGGAAAACGTTCTAGGCATCTGATAAGATACCAGTGTTATATACTCAAACTGGGTCAAGCGTGTCTGTTAATGTAGTGGATGTGTAGGAATATTTATTTTTTGGACTCCATGCAAAAGTTTAAAAGAGAGTACAGCTGACCAGCCATCACGCCTCGTGCAGTTCTCAGCATCTCAACGGTGATTCGGTCGTACCCTGGAGCATTACCCGTTCATACTGTTCATCGCATCCACAATTTCTTTCATCTTCACCTTCATATCCAAATAGGAAATTTGTGCTCGCATGTCCTCATTTTCAAATAAACTTTCAAAATATTCCTTCTATCTCTTCAATACATATTCTTCTCCTTTCGCAAAGCTTCCATCCTGGTTTCTGATTTTGTCCAGTTGCGAGGTGATGTTTCTGCTTTGGGTGATCTGATTGATTTCCAAAAGAATTTAATATTCTGTTGGAAGTTATCAGATAACCTTCTATCAAATTCATCTCTATTATTCTCTTCCTTTCTATTTACAGCCTTTTTTACCGCTAGTTTACTTGTTTTATACTTTTCTCTTACCACTTTCACTTCCTCATGCGTTGCTGTTCTTTGATTGACTCTAGCCGTCAACCAAACCAACTAAGCTGTCTTTTTGTCAGACACTGCCTTTTGAATTTCTACTCTTTTATTCTTCCTCTAACATCCTTTTTTTCATGCACGGCTTGACGGAAGACGGCAATTGGCTCACCACCTACTACGTGGTATCGAAATCATTGAATTAGAATGGATTTAGTTTCGTGAATATGTATCCTCCTAGACAAGTGGCAATTCTTCGGCCTGCGTATTGCAAAATATGGTATGGGATTTGACGTAGGGGATAGTTGTGAAAATTGTACCGCCTTTTAAATCTTACCACTTTTTTCAACACTGGTAGCACCAAACAATGTATCCAACCACCCTCTATTTTAGGAAGACATCTAACGAGAATTGTGTATAGGAGCGAAAAATAAACAGTTTTAGCTTGGCCGCGTGGTTCCCGTCAGAGTAGAATTTGGACCACCTCATCTCGTCCCACGCGGTGTCGTACAAGGCGACTAAAGGACAGGGCTGTTTAACATTAGACAGATATATACAGTGCAGACTTGGCTTCAGATGCATGGCTCGAGTCAACAATAGTGCCCAGAATACGATAATAGACTCACGGCAAAATTACGTGGAACCGAATACAATGATTGGTGAAATGTGGGTGTTAATTCACTTCTACCTAACTCTCGAGGATAAAGGCATGATTATATGTATGTATGTAAATTATAATTCTCAAGCAAGTAATTATAGGAGCGGTGACTATGGCTACATTTAAATGAAGGGTACGAAGAAATTTCCGCTGAACACTTTCAATCAAGTCAATATATTTGGCATAATTAGGGTACCGAATCGATGAAGCTAACTCGAGGTAAGGTTTGATGAGCGATATGTATAGGTACCTTGATGGGCATTTGAAGGCTCTGCTGTTGTGCATTACGAAACCGTCGTCAGTAAGCTTTGTTAACAATGTTGTCTACATGGATGTTAAAACGAAGCTTGGAGTCCAACCAGACGCCGAGATCACGTTTGATAATATCTTCTTCAACACTATGTTATTTAAACTTTAGTTGTAATTATAAACTTTTCTAGGCCTTAGTAAATGTGAGTAAATTACATTTTAGCAAGCTAAGTGATAATTTATTGTTGGTGCAGTACTTAGAAAGTCGATCTAAAGTCACTATGAAATACAACAAAATCATGGAAATCATTAAAGGATTTGTAAATTTTTAAGTCAGCGTAAAGTAAATAGAGTATAAAAACAAGTACTTTTTTATACCACTTAGTAGGCAGACAAGCACACGGCCCACCTGATGGAAAGTGGTTACCGTGACCTTTGGACGTCTGTAACACCAGAGGAGTCACAGTCGCGCTGCCAACCCTGTAAGTACAGAGTTTCTGTGCCGTCAGTGGAAGACAAAGCAGGACAAGCCTTTAGTCTTCCCACTGACAGCACAAATTCTCCAGTGAGCTCTGGCTACCCTACTCACCGCTGGGAACACAACACGAAGTTATTATAGCCGCGGTATTCTGTAGGGCGGAGGTACTATCCCAGTCGGACTGCTCAATCGAGCGGAAATACCGCCGTGTCCTACCTCCTGGATAAAAAGTACTAACTAATATCAGTGATAAATATTGTGAAGGGGCAAGAGTCGTTCTTGCAATCGAGATGTCTTGGGTTCATATCCTGAGAATTACACTACTAACGTGAAGCTATTCCTAACGCTAGTAATATATCCTAACTGAAGATGTTAACTGGAATATTTTTTATATTTGACACTGCAATTTAACTTCACCTCGCCTGGTGATAAGCTGAAGACCAAGTCTAAGTTAAGAGAGTCGCCATTACAAACATGTACTATTATAGAATGGCGGCATTCAGCTTGAAAGCCTCATCATATGTTTTGTCACCCCCCGCTTAATGGACTCGGAGATGTGGAAAGAAGGAAACACGTGATGGTAAGGAATTCTATGTTTTATTGGTACGGCAAAGAACAGCATCATTGAAATGCTAAGTTCTTAATAAAATTTACCCATAAAAAAATACTCTACAACTTCATAATATTAGTATTGGACTGGACATGACATGAAGAAACGTCACATAAATATATAAAGCATGGCATTCAAGGTTCAGTATTGCCCTTTTGCCACGGTCGGTCGTCATAATAATCCGGATCATACACCATTTTTCTATCATACTCCAGTCTTGTCAAGTAATCTATTAAGTCAGTCACATCTATATCATACTTAATCATACTTTCATATATTTGGAGAAAATAGTGAAATGTAACGAAAGATGCGAAATCGTCCCAAGCTCTTTCATTCATAGAATGTAGCCATTGCATCTGCTCCATTATTGCTCTAAGATTCGAAAATATATATCCAATTTTATATCCAAATGTGTTTATATACTTCTTTCTCATGGCCTGTGGGTAAATCACTTTAGTCTGGCAAGTAATAATAAAAGTTTCCATTATTCTAAAGGGTCTTTCCTTCTGTGCATGCAGCCACTACCATTCGTATTCAGGATGGAATCTTCTAGAAATTTTAGGGAGTTTCTCATTAGATTCTCTATTCCATCTTCTAGTAATGTTCAGTTTTGATTGCAATACATTGAACCGTCGTGTACTTTCATGTAATTCATCAATATCTGGATCAAATGTGGGTAGTTTTGAGTGTTCTTCTTTGAATATTAAATTTAACCGCAGTTCCATTCGTTTGCGTCGTAATTCGCCTGCACTGATGTTCATAAACATATACTGGTCTTCAGTACCACTTTTATTGTATGATGTATCGTCCATTATTTCTGTATCATTTGCGTGTTGTACCTTTTCTGTACTAGAAGCTACGTTGGCCTTAGCTTGATATATGTCTACACCAAGCATTTTTTCTATAATGGTGTCTGGGCTTAGTTCAAATATATCGTCGTATCCATTTGATGCTTTCGTATGTAATACTGAAAAGGAAAAGTTTTATTTTGAAGTAAAACTTCTTTACCGCGCTTGACTTGGGGAATAAACTGGTGAGTACGTAACAAGAACGTTACGAAAACTGTGATCGGGTGAAGCGAACAAGACGAAGAGCAAACAAAGTTGAGAGGGAGATATACTTAGTAAAGATAAAAAGAGAAATAATTACTGTAGAGGCAAAAGAGAGAGATGTACGCGCACACATTTTCTTTCTCTATTTCTCTTATAGCCAGTTACGTTTCTTATATCCCATTTTACTGTATTGCACTGTGCCTGGGATATACGAAATATACGCTCTATTAAGTTTTACTTCAGTCGTGTGGTTCAAAGTACTCATTTGTTATATAAGACATGTCAATATGACTTCATCTCATGCGATGGTAGGTTGAAGCCAGTCTTAGGCAACAGGGTCACCATTATAGACATGCACAATGTTACAATTGTGGTTCTCATCTTGACGGCCTCATCCGATGCTTTTTCAATAAACAATCTAATTTTCATAGTCAAACATCATTACCATAATCTTAGAGGTTTTATTATCCATTTAGGTGGCAGATCACACATCCTTCTTTTACTCGTCTTAGTCTACATGTCTCTCTCTCTCTCTCTTTCTATGTTACCACAGCCTATGAACTTGTGCTACACCAGAAGCGACGACGACTTGTCTCCGACCCTGTTTCTGCTGTATTTCAATCACATGCTGTCTGATGGCTCCATTCATTGCTATGCGGACGATAGTACCGGGGACACGTATCACATGGGCCATGCGAATATCCCTTGGTCCGAGGTGTTGGAGTGTCGCGAACAACTTGTGTCCGAAATCGAGACTATTCTCTCTGGAGTATTCGATTGGGGACGGCTAAACCTAGTCCAATTCAACCCCACTAAGACACAAGTGTGTGTATTCATCGCTATGAAAATACGGGTCTGAGAGTAATATACTTACTCAATACGAATAAAATCGTTTCAATTAGGTTTCTCATCTGTGGTTTCGCTTCCATATAATTCCAACCTGTTGTGAACACCTTGCAGAGTAATGTGAATAAAATTCGTTTTCATCAATTTACTTTAATGTCGCCATATCATTTTCATTACGTAGTTTTTATTGTTCTTCTTTTTAATTTTCAATAGCGTTTTAGTGTGAAACGATAAGATCCTATTTATATCATAAATGTGAAAGTTTTAAAATGTGAACCGGCTGAAACAATGTAACTAAAATTTGGCACAGATATAGATTTCCAGTCTGGACTGCATATAGGCCACTTTTTATAGCTTTTCGTGTGACAAATGGATCAGCTCAACCATCATATCTTTCTTTGTAACACATGGTATGAATCGGATCGTTAGACAGTTTTCACACTATCCAGTCCGATATCGGCGTCAGACGACGACGATAGCCAATAAAATCGGTCCGATGCGTTAGGGTATAGATTTGCACGGTAACGCAGACTCAATTTTTTTTTACCATAAGCTCAACCACAGACTCCTTAGCAATAAATCTTTACCATGGAATATGACAAGACATTTTTTTTTATAATTTTGCTGTTTTGGTGACTGATTGACATTGATATCCGATATCGGACGAACACAGCGATGTCAGCTCCGATATCCGATATCGAGCCAAGTAATGTAAAAGACAGTTACATATTTCATACATTGTACTTCCTATCGGCTATCAGTTTTTTTTTTATACCGTGGTCACCGTAGCCTATGGACGTTTGTAACACCCGAAGTGCCACACTCGCGCTGCCGACACTATATGCACAGAGTTTCTGTGCCGTCAGTGTAGAAGACAATGCAGGACAAGCCTTTAGTCTTCTCACTGACAGCACAAATTCTCCAGTGAGCTCTGGCTACCCTACTCACCGAAGGGAACACAACACGAAGTTATTATGGCCGCGGTTTTCTATAGGGCGGAGGTACTTCCTCAGTCGGACTGCTCAATTGGACGGAAATACCGCCGTGTCCTACCTCTTATTAAAACAAGTTTCGTTTTGATTAGTCTTCTACAAGTCTTCAACAAGTTTACAACTGGTTTCATGGTGTAAACTAGGAGTTACAGACGCGATATTTGTATATTTGTGTTGTATTTTTTTTATTCGGCAATAAGCGAATTGAAGGCGGAAGGCTTAAACACAAGACTCCTAACTGACAGCACAGCCGTTTTACAAGTGCTAGACCACCAAATAACTAACTGCACACTAATAGCAGAGTGCCAAACTTAAGTATCAAAATAATCGGGATATTTCCAGCAGTCTGACTGGGGAAGTACCTCCGCCCTACAGAATACCGCGGTTATAATAACTTCGTGTTGTGTTCCCAGCGGTGAATAGGGTAGCCAGAGCTCACTGGAGAATTTGTGCTGTCAGTAGAATGACTAGGCTTATCCTGCTTTGTCCTCTAGCTTGGCTTCTCTGGTGTTACACACGTCCATAGGCCACGGTAACCACTTTCCATCAGGTGGGCCGTGTGCTTGTCTGCCACCTAGGTGGTATAAAAAAAAATACATGTATCTCAGATACTTTTTCGTTAACATAGGATGTATAGTCAACAAGTTGTAAAAAGTATAAAACACATTTGCATTCACACTGTAGCCTGTAACATACCTGCTGCAACTTGTCAAATACATGTTTTAAACTTAGATGTAAACGAGGGGTAAGCAATATGGCATGACAATGACACAAATACCATAAGTTTTAAGACGACAAGTCCCGAGTCATGGGTAAGCGTCCTGTGCTTGCTGCACATTCTTGAGCACAGATCGATTCTATCTATACCGACTTTAGGGCTGCTTTCGATAAAGTCAGCCACGAAATTTTACTTGCTATATAAGCAGCGCAGTATGAAAGTTACACAACTGTTTTGCCTCTTTCTTACGGGATTGTTCATAAACAGTGGCAATTAGTGGCTTTGAGTCGAACTACTATGTATCAACCTCAGGCATACCCCAGGGGTCACATTTGGGCCCAAAATTGTTTGCAATTTTCGTAAATGATGTATCAAAATGTATAAGTAACTCCACGTGCTCTATTTACGCAGATGACATGGATTTTTTTTAGAGAAATTGTGTCTCTGTTTGAGGTGCAGCTACTGCAGGATGACATAAATAGAGTCGTAAATTGGTGCAAGAACAATAAAATGAGTCTCAATGTAATGAAATGTCAATATACCTTCATCAAAAATAGAAAACCTCACATCGCCTCACATCAATGGCGAACCGATCACTCGGGTTCATCAGATTCGTAACTTAGGCATTATTTTGGACAATTCACTTTTATGCTACATTATAACTCCATCGTCAATAGAGCTGCCAAAATGACGAACTTTATTAATCGCTTTACCGCTAGTTCCAAATCCAAAATCCAAAATTATTTTATTCTTTTCTCATGTCCGTAGTATACTCGAGTTCAGAAGTCAAATATGGAATCCGTGTTACACCATTCATTCCAACCGAATAGAATAGATTCAGAGATCTTTCACAAGGCGTATGGCAAGCTGATCACAAGGAATTAGCCACCACCAGTCCTGTAATGCTCGACTTTTTTTTATACCACTTAGGTGGTATACTAGCGCACGGGTCACCTGATGGAAAGTGGTTAAAATGGCCCATGGACTTCTTTAGGACGTGTCCTCTTAGCCATCATAGACGCAAGTTGAACCTAACATTTTTACCCAAAATTATCAATGGCGCGACGGTGTGTGAAGATTTGCTATCGTCAGTTAGGCTCAACGTTCCCCGTACGTGGTACGCTGGTCCAGCTAGTAATGCATACAATTTGCGTTCGATTTCTATTAATGATATACGAGTATGTTCCAAATTCAAATCACTTTATCGCCCGCACAAACAGTCCTTAACAGAAAAGAGCTATTTTGCTCCCGTTTAATCAGGAACAAAGTGACACTTTTCGAATAGAAGGGATTTAAATGAACATTTTCATGATCGTCCTAGCGACCGCTCATTTAGAAATGTCAATGCTGTCCTTTTGCGAGAATGCTCGCTAGAATGCTCACCAGAACCGTCGAACGCACCTTTATGTAACATTCGCAAGAGTGCACATTACAAATTAATGCATCTATCAGTGCCTCAAAGAAATACATATGTATTAGGATAGAAAATTAGGACTTAATTTGTACTATGAGAGCCTCGTGGCGAAGTGGTAATCATTTAGCATTTTTATATCATTCTCTCATAGGCATTATAACACATTTTCATTTTCTATTTGTTTCCCGACTGCGCTGGCGAGAGTAATGTGTTACAATACACTCGCTGCATGTATGTATTTTCGTAGTTTTCTTTCGTGCCCGCGATAGATCTAACGGCTCAACAGAATTCAATGAATGGGATCTCAAATGACATGTACTAGTTATGTAGAGCCTACATAAACGTAAAAAATAAATATGCAGTACTTACTAAAATGCGTGTTGCCAAAATCTTTTTATATTTTATTTATCAAGTAGGGTATCAAATGAAGGGAATAAAAAGAGATTACAAAAATTTTTAAATAAAAATTTTTAAATTAAAATAAAAACTCACAGCAGTCAGGTTTATTTTTTATTTTTAGGCGGTACCCATATATTTTATTTCGGTTTGTAATTAGCAATTACCTATTTGCCGCTGCTATGAAAATTATTTCGATATTTTAGAGAGCAGTAGGATTTTTTATACAACTTAGTTCGTAGACAAGCACACAGCGCACCTGATGCAAAGTGTGTATCAAGGTCTTTGAACATATGCAACACCAGGGAGTCACACTCGCGCTACTGACCTAGTAAGCACAGAAACTTTCTTGTTTAGTGTAGAAGAAGAGATTTTTTATGAGTTTAATAAATTTTTCACATACATTTCTTTTTAAACTTCAATACGAGAGAACAGCAACATTGAGAAACCGCAATGAATTGATGATGAATGAACATAACCAATATCATCATGTTCTAGTTTATTTCATGGTAAGCTGTATGCTGCTGCTTTATGCAATTGGCTACGAATTCGTGCCTTTACTAACCAAATACTAAAGAGCATCGGTCGGTGAAAGTAAGGCTGTATCGATTGACCTACAAACCGGATAGCTAAAGCTTCTGCTGATGTATACATAATTGCAGGTGGGTAGTTTTCTATCATTATTTTGATACTACAATATTTAACAATATTCTACATGTGGGTAGTTTTAAATTTATGTATACCAGCTGGTATAAATTTAAAACTACCCACATGTAGAATATTGTCAAATGTAGTAGTATTTTGAAATATAACTTTATAACCTCCAATACAAACCTTTGAGAGTGCCGTGAGGAGAAACCCGTCTAGAGAATAATAAAATACAATGGAAAAGTACAATACTAATGACTTTTCGGTACTTTTCGAAGTTAAGTGTGTATTTATCGCTAGTTTATAAGTGTATAAATGGCAATAGGCTCGTCACCTATTACATTGGGACCTAAACATAAATGGCCCTAACTCTACTAAACCATGAACCGGAAACCGAATATATTAAAATATTAGGAGCAAATTAAACAGTTTTAATGATTTAAATTGTATTATTGTCTGAACTAAAGGTGGGTACTAAATATCAGAACAATTAGTCAACAGGAGGTAGGAAAACCAAGGCATTAAGATCATTTTGAATTATTTTTTTGTCAACATTGACATCAGCAGACTGTACATGTATTTTTAATTCAAGGCAATAATATGGAAATGCGACCATAAGCCTTCTTCAATAAAGATAAACAACGATAACACGACAGTATTTCCGTCCAATTGAGCAGTCAGCATATACGTTAAGCATAGCTTAACGAGCTTGTGTTATGGAATTTAGAATGCGGATAAACATATTTTTTTAAATAATCTACACAACGCTATATAGTTTAACCAGCTTGTGTTATGGAATCTAGAATGCGGATAAATATACTCACATACTTTTTTTTTAAATACATAAATATCATATATAGAAACAACAAGACCAATGCCAATATACATATCATGCATACAAATATTTACATTGAGCGGGAATCGAACCTGCGCCTCCTCAAACGTTCTATCGTTACACCACAACTCGCATCAACTGCAAACGTGACCTTATGAAGCCTTCTTCGTTAATAAAGCACGATAGCAAGATATGGATTCTTAATTCAAGTTCTGTTCTACAGAGGTCCGGTTTCACGAGAAAAGGGCCGATATTAATTAATTAAAGGGCTCCTATCCCTATTAGTTAAATTTAGCAGTACGTTTTTGTGTACACCCCGTGTATTTTCAATTAATTAAGTTTACGGTTTAATTGGTTAAGAGATAGTTTTGTTTTAAACTAAAAACAAGTGTAATCTCAGGTTCATAAACTAAGGAAAAGATGAAGGTCTAAAAGATACTTAAAGATGTTTTTTTATACCACTAAGGTGGCAGACAAACATACAACCCACCTGATGGAAAGTAGTTACTGTGGTCTATGGACGAGTGTAACACCAGAGGAGTCACACTCGCGCTGCTGACCCTGTAAGTACAGAGTGTCTGTGCCGTCAGTGTAGAAGACAAAACAGGGCAAGCCTTTAGCCTTTTCACTGCAAGTACAAACTCTCCAGTGAGCACTGACTACCCAACTCACCACTGGGAACACAACACGAAGTTATTATGGCCGCGGTATTCTGTAGGGCGGAGGTACTTGCCCAGTCGGTCTGCTCAATTGGAGTCCTACCACCTTAAAAGGAGATAGTTTTGTTTTAAACTACAAATATACAATGGTTTGTGTTCAGATGAATTGTTTGACATGATGCCCACAGCTACATTCTATCATCGCACCTCTCGCCATAGGCAGGGAATTCATCCTCACACATTGCGAACTGAGAAGGTGCGCACTGTGCGGTATGAAAGAAACTTCATCCCACACACACTTAAGATGTGAAATGACCTCCCTACTGCGGTTTTCCCAAGCACCTACAATATGGTGTTCTTCAAGAGGGGCATCAGAAGGTTTCTTCATGGTCGGCAGCGCGTTTGTAACGCCCCCGGTGTTGCATACGTCCATAGGCCACGGTAACCACTTTCTATCAGGTGCGCCGTGTGCTTGTCTGCCACCTAAGTGGTATAAAAAAAACAAGTGTATCCTCAGGTTCATAAACTAAGAAAAAGATGAAGATCTAAAAGATACTCTATAAGAGAAGTGACAACGTGTTCCTTATCAAATGAATTTTAATAGTTAGTGCTCTAAATGTTCAAATATTCCCCTCTTTTCTGGGACTTTGCCTTCAGCTTACCATCAGGCAAGGCGAAGTCCAATTGACGTGTCCTATATAAAAAATATAAAAAAATATTAAAATAGGAAAAAAAAAATTACGACAGATTTCGACGGATATATATATATATATATAGGCAAATTTGGATGATTTCAGGTGAGGTTCGATGACTCAGTAAACCTAAATGTCCTATACCCCCTATAAAGTCTTTCCTTTATAGGGGGAGGTTCGAATCCGCCTGACTGATACAATTTTTTTCCTTTCTTAATCGAACGAATCGAAGATGAGGTCCAAGGGGCACATTGATAAATATATTTGGAAAATGAAGGAAGGCTGGGCCCCATCACTGAAGTACCTGTTCGACCTCATTTTGTTTTTATCTACATACCCGTACGACCCCTTTGGAACATGTGAGGTTGTACAGGTGTACAGTCAGAATATATGGTGTAGTTACTCAGAAAATGAACATAGCAATTCATTCCCCAGGTGAATGAGAAAGCCATCGAATTTGCGTTTTAACCATAAAATTAATTGAAACCACTTCATTAATCAATAACAGTTTTCCTCTCGGAAAGGTTATCTTTTGTTAATGAAGGAGGCGTTAATTAAAGGTGGCGATAAATAATGGTGTACAGTCGCGCACAAAATGGGAAACGGTGGTGAGATGGTAAGTAGATACAGTACAGTCGTCAACGGTATTGGTTCAACACATTCCAAGCTACCGACCAAGTTCTAAAACTTTAAATAAAATATTTCAATTAATGAATGACCCTATGCAGTGTACTGCAATTGCTGGTCATTGTGCATCATTAATCCCGCTCTTCCGCTTTCCGCATCCAGTCTGTCCCAGCCACCTTTTTGAAGTCGTCAGTCCACCTGACTAAGGGGTGTCACTCCATTGACATATTTGGTAGGTATTTATTGATGAAAAAAAATTACTAAATCGATTAAGACAAAAAAAATTAAACAGTCCAGGCAGGATTCGAACCCGCGATCTTTCCCTTACAGGGAGAACACTTTGACCACTAAGCCACCGAACCCTCGCCTGAAACTATCCAAATTCTTCTATACATATATTCTGCGTTACGGAGACGGTGCTTAAAATTTTCATTCAATTACTAATATAAATATTGTCTAAAGTCAGTGTTCAGTAACTTCTGAGGGTGATTGTACCTGAAGTACTCATTGAGTAGCTTCATTAGTGATACAAATTATTTATTTTATATTGTGTGCTGTTTACTCACACCCATCATGGAGGAGTGGCTATAGAGGCCACATGGCAGCGTCTCGTACCGTCTGACGCATATGATCACCGAGCACCGGCGTTTCGAAAAGTATCTGCGTCGGATGGAGAAAGAGCCAACGTCCGAGTGCCATCACTGCGACGCGAGCGAGGACTCGGGGTCGCACATTCTCACCGAGCGTCCGGCGTGGGAGACGCCGACACGGGAGTTGATGGCGGCCCTGGATGTGAGAGTTCTCACACTCGGCTCGGGCTCAGAGGCCACAAAGTTACTTCTGTCTCCTATTAGCGCGGGCCTGGGGGTGACGGGTGGAGTCGCCTGTCACACTAACAGAAGCAGGCCGCGGCGGCGGTACACGATGCGTGCCTCCTTACCTGGGGATGAGATGGGCACTCCTTGGTCCCTACCATCTCATAAGAGACTGTCTTGGGCCAGCCGGGGTGCGAGGTATATGTCTCAGATAATGGCACCTCCGGCAAAAGCTTTGAGCGAGTCAGCTCAAGCAACGAATTGGCTTATACCGCTAACCACCTAACGGATTCCCGGCGGTAATTAGAGTAGCCAAAGCTCACTGGAGAGTTTTTGTTTTGTTAGTGGGAAGACCAAAGGCTTGTCCTGATTTTGTGTTCTGCACTGACGGCAATCTCTGTTCTTACAGGGTCGGCAGCATGAATGTGACTCCCCTGGTGTTACACACGTTCATAGGTCATGGTAACCACTTTCCATCGGGTGGGCCGTATATTTGTCTGCCACCTAAGTTGTTTAAAAAATCTTGATGAGTCCAACGTAAAAATCAGAATGGATCTGATAGAAAACATACTAAACTTTCCTGTCTATATTATTAGTTTCAATAAGTGATTTCTTTTTACTGTGCGAAATATTCCCGCGGATATCGGTTCAAATCTGACATAATGTCCAAAAAGGTTTTGTTCTTTTGGTGCGGATCTCCAAAATATTTCCTCAAACAGCAGAGTATCGGCGGCGTCGTTAGAATGCCCATTTATCTTTGATTAACTCGAATATTTCAATGTTAATTTTCACAAAACTGAAGGTAGTCACTGACTAGAGTTACGGAGTGTAATGTACCATGTCACAAAACGAGTATTGAGGCAGTTAATACGGGAAGACAAGTACTATGTTTTCAAATATGTCATTAGAAAATTGTGAAAACCATTTGTATTAACATACCACAGAATATACAATAACTGTTGAAATATTTCCAACAGAGTCCCTCTCAGTTGGATTTTTTTTGTTATATATTTTTTATACCACTTAGGTGGCAGACAAGCACACGGCCCACCTGATGGAAAGTGGTTACCGTGGCCTATGGATGTTTGTAACACCAGAGGAGCCACAGTTGCGCTGCCAACCCTGTAAGTACAGAGTTTCTGTGCCATCAGTGTAGAAGACAAAGCGGGTCAATCCTTTAGTTTTTCCACTGACAGCACAAATTCTCCAGTGAGCTCTGGCTACCCTACTCACCGCCGGGAACACAACACGAAGTTCAAGTGTAAATATTTTTAATAAATATAAGTTGTATATTACAGAGAATAATTTAAATTGTATAATTTTACACATACATTCACAAAATCACGTCTTTATCCCCAGAGGGTTAGTCAGAGGTGAATTAACACCCACATTTCACAAATCATTGAATTCGGTTTCACGTAATAGGGGGTCTATTTCCGTATTCCGAGCTCTATTGTTGACTAGAGCCATACATCTGAGGCTTAGTCTGGGCTGTATATATCTGTCTGATGTTAAACAGTCCTCTCCCTTAGTCGCCTTGTACGACACCGCATGGAAGAGATGAGGCATTCCCTTCAAGTTCACTTTTACACACTACAAAAAACTTCAACGTTATGAAATTCAACGTCTAGTCATCCGGGGCTATTGGTTCTGAGAGGTTGTAAAATTATTTTTGTACCACTTAAGCGGCAGACAAGCACACGGATTGATGGAAAATGGTCACCGTTTCCTATGGACGTGTGCAACACCAGAAGAGTCACATTCGCGCTGTCAACCCTGAAAGAACAAAAAAATTCTATGCCTTTCAATGCAGAAAACATGGTCTTCCCACTGACAGAAAAATAACTCTCCAGTGAGCTCTGTACAATATACTCGCTTTTATAATAAAAATGAATGTTTCTTTGTTTTGAAACAAAGGTAACTTTATTATGTAACTATCATTGAAACTACATTTTCTTTGTAACATGTAATGAAGGAAGGAATTTTCTACTGAGATACAGTTTAAAAACTTAGTTCAGGAGATTATGACTCTGTACTTACACTGTTAATGGTTTAAATAAATCGATAATTATAAACTACTTTTATAAATTATTCACAATTTATTGTGAATTACTTTTATAAGTGTAAATAGATAAATAAATATATATGATAGTTAATTTAAAAAAAATTGAAATTGTGTAGTAAATTTATAGGTTAATTTTTTTCAAATACAATGTAAATTGTTCATGAAATTTATAATTACTAGGCTTTTATAAGACTAAGTCATTTATTTACGGTTAATATAACTACATAATACAAGCAATCACATATATGCGTGTTCGTCTTTAAAAGATAGGCGCGTCTGGACCTGTACCCGGCGCGAAGGTGCCCTTCATGGGTTTGGGTGGCGATGGACAGCCTCTGGACCAGACACGATCCCGTGCGGGCGTCGCCTGAATTCTCCCTGATCCTTCGCCTGATATCCTCCGCGAATCGTTTTGCCTCCACAATCCAACAGCCTAAAGTCTCCACTGCAAAGGGAACTGTTATAAGTAGACTATTTAGTATGTTCCAGTTACTTTTTAGTAGTCACGGTCACGGGGAGACTGTGGCTTGATTTCACTGGTGAATAATTATAATAAATCTATTTAGTACAAGTGAAATTTCATTAGCACATTTTATTCAATGAATTTCACAGAGTAAAACTTGAAAATCAAGTTCAATTAAACAGATTTTCACTCAATTTTCACTCAACATACATTCAATATTACCAGTTCAACTAAACTCAGTTTTCTGACCACTTAGACAGTAAACAAACATACGGTCCACCTGATGGTAAGACCTATGGACGTGTGCAACATCGGAGGCGTCAATTCGGGCTATCGATTCTCGACTGCCGAGAATATACGTCTCTTAGAAATAAAATATACGAAAAAATTCGTACCAGTCCATAAATCTCCCTACTTCTAGAGAAATAAAGGAACACGTCCAATGGCCCGTTATTGTATATTAAGTATCACCACTCCTAACTTTTAATAGGGTAACCCAGTTTTTATTATTCTTTTTTATTGGATATTGGGGAAACTTCTAGAATAGTCGTAAATTAATTTACATATTATGTCTATTTTGTTTTGTTCGACTGCTAAGCAAGAGCCGCTGGTTCAATACCCGCTCAGTGTAAATATTTGTATGCAATGAATATGTATATTTGCATAACAAAAAAGTATCTAAGTATGTTTAACCACATTCTAGATTCCATAACACGAGCTAGTTAAGCTTTGCTTACCGTGGATCTAGATAGTGCTGTATAGAATGTTGTAGAATTTTTTATTCATTTATCAAATTTGTTTTGAATTTATATGTACAAATACAAACTAACTAACATGTTAAAATTAAAAAAAAAAACAATTTTTAGTGTATTCTGTCGGGATTTATTTGCTGTTATTTACATTTTAGTTAGGAGGAGGAGGAGTTAGGAGGAGGTAGGAAACGACGGTATTTCTGTCCAATTGTGCGGTCCGACTGGGGAATTATCTCCGCCCTACAGAATACCGCGGCCATAATTACCTCGTGTTGTGTGCCCGGCGGTGAGTAGTGTAGCCAGAGCTCACTGGAGAGTTTTTGTGCTGTCAGTGGGATGACCAAAAGCTTACCAAGTGGTATAAAAAAGAAATTAGCCCAACGTTGATAATATTTCACATATTGACACTGCAAAAAATTATATTAAATTTTAGACCTTATTCATATGGGCTTGAGGTTCGAAATTATTTAAATGAAAAAAGTGCGTTACATCTTTTCAGTCATTTATGTTAACAGGAATTAAAACGATCATGGTTTAGGTTAGCCTGTGACCACAGACGGTGTAACCAGGTCGAACGTCAGGCAAATCAAAGGTATGTATGTACTTATACCATGATCGCGGTAATTCCCATTAACGTTATTGTATATCTAGGAACGCCATAGTTTAAAAGTTATTATCTTTTCATTCACTCTACAATACGCCATTCAATTTTAGACTCTAACACCATTACAGTAAAAGTCTAAAATTAAATGACATTGATTGCAGTTTCCATCGTAATACAATGGTAATATTAAAACATAAAACATAAACTCACGCCTATATTCCCGAAGGGGTAGGCAGAGATGCTAACACCCACATTTCGCCAGTTTATGTTTAAGTCCCAATGTAATAGGTGGCGAGTCTATATAATGGTAATATTATGACAAAAATAACAGAATCAAAGTCCAGGATTCTAATAAAGCAAAACCACTGTGACACACATAGACACTGCAAAATTTGCCGTTACGTTTAAGACTTTATCTTTATACGGTTAAAGTTCAAAATTAAATGAAAAAAGTTTCACTATATTTTTTCATTCATTTTAGTAATGCCGCCAGCCTCTTGGGCATGGTACCAGTAGAGATCGATGGGGAGGAATTTTTCGATGCCTAAAGGTGCAGTCTCCCTCTTTTCTCTATTTTATTTTTGGATATATTGTACAGTTAGCATAGTTTTGTATAAATTTATAAGTATTATATATTATATATTATACTCATATATTTTCTCTACAAAATTCTTTTTAATATTGGACTTAAATAATATTGCGTTGAAGTGTAAACTTAAATGGATTTTCAGCAGTGTCTGTAATATGTTTTGTTTTTGTTCCGATAGTGATTTTTTTTATGTGTAGTGTAAGTGTGTGTGTGTATAAAAATGACAGTGTCTGTTCTTCTATGACAGTGGTTTTACTTTAGGAGATACGAGGCCTAGGTAGCATGGTTTTTCACACCGTGACCATTGCTACTGAAAAATAACCGATCATCGAGCTAAATAAAGCGATTTTATTTCAATGAGTGATATTCGTAGAAACATCTAACAGTACCAACTAACTCGATTTTTTTTTATATAGGACACGTCAATTATACGCACATTGCCTGATGGTAAGCTGAAGACAAAGTCTCAGAAAAGAGTGTCACCATTGCCATTGCCATGTGATAATGGTGACACTCAGCTTGACGGCGTCATCATATGCTTTTTCACGCCCCGCTTAAAGGACCCGGGACTGTAGGAAGAAAAAAACACGTGAGCTTGTTAATGAATTGTATTTATAGTTTTTTTTTCTCTTTTGTTCCAGTTCACCTTCAGTTCGAAGACCTGTCATTAAGAGACTACGTCCTCCATTCAATAGTGGACAACTTCATAAGAGGCAACTTCACTCCAACGACCTTCACCGAACGGCCCTGCAGGGACGAGACCCTCCCATACTTCCTCCCTAAACACACAAGACCAGAGCGATCTAAACATAGTAAAAAGTCTAAGAAATATGGAGACTCGCATAGAATATATGATAGTTTAGATGTAAATGGATATTACTTCAGACCAAAGTATCGTAGATTTAGCAGGAATGAGAGGTCTGTGTATAGGAGGTACGCGAAGAGTTTGCGGATGAGGAGGAGGTTCCTGCCCGCTAGAGTAGTGAGCGGTCCGCTGGCCAGCCGCACGGCGGTTCTGCTGCAGTGGTCTTTGAGTGACGCTGTGCATTTAAATAGTGCTGCGACTAGTGTTGTTTTTAGGTAAGTGGTGCCTCTTTTTATTTTACTAACATTGTACAGATGTATTACAAACTATAGATAATATGTTGCCCGTACTCTAACTTGACGTCAAAAATGATGACGACTGACGTCATAATTTTACGCACATATCAGAGACACGACAGTACGCTACGCGAAAAAAAAAATTGTTTGACATAAAAAATCATAATTCAAATGCCGCGTGGTTTCCTTCAGAGTTCAATTTTGATCAAATTAAATCTCTTCCCATGCAGTGTCGTACTAGGCGACTAAGGGATAGGGCTGTTTAACATCAGACAGAGATATACAGGGTGTATTTTTGAAACGGGGCAGTAAGGGCAAGTACCTTAACCGTTGCAGTTACAGCAAAACGTTCTTAGAAGACCTTCCCTAACTTTTTGACATAATATTTTGAACTGCATTCACAGATTTTGTAAAAAACTTACAGTTGGCAAAAAAAATGCAAAAAGTTCAAAAATTTTTTTTTTATGCCAATCGATTCTATTTCATGTGGGGATCAAAAAACTCTGTGACCATTTTAGCTTTCAGTACTAGGAAAGACAGAAATCGCCAAAAACGTTTCCCATACATTTCGGCAACAGAAACAAATTTCTACGATGGTCTAACTTTTTGTTATGGCCAGGAAGTGGGTAGAATTGACTGTAAAGTAAATAAAAAGAATTTTTACCCTCAAATTTCGAATTTGATTCGAAAATTTTTTTTTTTAATTTTTTTTTTTTATATAGGACACGCCAACTTGACCTCACCTCGCCTGATGGTAAGCTAAAGGCAAAGTCTCAGGAAAGAGGGTCACCATTACAGACACTAAGTGCTACAATGGTGGCACTCAGCTTGGCGGCCTCATCAGATGCTTTTTCACGCCCCGCTTAAAGGCCCCGGGACTGTAGGAAGAAGGAAACACGTGTGCTGGTAATGAATTCCAGGTCTTGGTGGTGCGGCAAAGAAAAGAGTCTCCGAACCGCTTGGTTCTTGCTCGTATATTCTGCACAGTGTGAGGGTGACATCTAAGGCCTGCACGTGTTGTCCTATGTAGGAAAGGAGATGGTGGGATTAGTTGGAAGAGCTCGTCAGAACACTCACCGTGGTAGAGACGGTAAAATACAGCCAAGGAAGCAATATCTCTACGCATCTGCAAAGGCTCGAGGGTGTTCGTGACCTCAGGGTTCCCAATAATTCGGACCGCGCGTCGCTGCAACCTGTCGAGAGCATCTAGTAGGTATTTCGCGGAGCCATCCCAGAGATGCGAGCAGTATTCCACGCAGGAGCGAATTTGTGTCTTATAGAGAAGACACCGCTGCTCCGGCGTGAAAAAACGTCTCACTTTGTTTAGGAGTCCGAGTTTCCGCGAGGCTGTTTTGATGATGCTCTCGATGTAATTTCTGTTATTCAGTTTGCAGCGAATATCCATGCCTAGGATATAGAGATTGTCCTGCAGTGGAAGTGGCGTGCTCTGAAGAGTGGGAAGGGGAAGGAAAGAAGAAACCTTTGCTGTGAACGCACAAGCCTGCGTCTTCTTGGCATTGAACTCGACCATGTTCTCGGAGCCCCATTGAGAAATGTGATTCAAGATCCGGTCCAGTTCAGTGACAAGAAGCTGTCTTTTTTCCACGATATCAGACTGTTTGGCCGCAGGTTGTCCGTGATAACTCCCGTGTATGGTGCTATCGTCTGCATAGCAATGTATGCTGCCGGTGGACAGCATGTCGTTGATATGCAGAAGAAAGAGAGTGGGAGATAATACAGACCCCTGCGGTACGCCAGCATTTATTTGCAAGAACTCCGAAGCCCGTCCATCACAGAGGACGCGGATACGGCGCTCCCGCAGGAAACTAGCAATCCAGTTGCACAGTCTAGGAGGCAGACCAAAGGCTGGTAGCTTGGAGAGAAGCGATTTGTGCCAGACTCTATCGAAAGCTTTGGCGATATCAAGACTAATTGCCAGTGACTCGCCGTGCTTGTCCATAGCCTCACCCCAAAGATGGGTAACGTATGCTAGAAGATCACCCGTTGACCGTTTCGGCCTGAAGCCATATTGCCGGTCATTAATTAAGGAGTGATCCTCTAGGTGACGCATGAGCTGTTTGTTAATGATGTGCTCGAAGACCTTGCACAGCACTGAGGTGACGGCTATGGGTCGATAGTTGGCTGGCTCTGAGCGATCCCCCTTCTTGGGGATCGGCTGTACATTCGCCTCTTTCCAAGCCGAAGGCACTGTACCCGAGCTGTAGGACAGTCGGTACAGCCGCGTAAGCATCGGAGACAACTCCGCTGCACATTTTTGTAAGACCACCGCTGGAATACCATCCGGGCCACTGGCTTTCCGGACATCGAGTGATTGAAGCACCGCACGAACATCGCATTGCCTGATACGTATTTCAGGCATTACGTGGTCACCATTGGGTAGTGTCGGCGGCTGTATACCGCAATCATCGACTCGGGAATTGGCCGCAAAGAGATTTACTAGCATATTGGCTTTCTCTTGCGGTCCATGGGCCAGGGATCCATCAGGGTAGCGCAGCGGTGGCAGCGAAGGCTGACAGAAGTTGGCCTGCACGGCTTTGGCCAGTCGCCAGTATCCACGGCTGCCCGTGGGATGTGCCACTAGCTCTTGACCAAGCCGCGCAATGCGCAGGGCATCCGCTCTGACGTAAGCCCTCTTGCAGACCTTTGTGGCTCTGTTGTACGCCGCCTTGAAGTGGCTCACATTGGGATCGTGCGTGGCACGCGCCCTTACCCAAGCGCGATACGCGGACTGCTTTTGATCAACAGCCCTCGCACACTCGCGCCCGAACCAAGGGCGCACTCCTCGGGCACCGGTGACATCAGTTTACGGGATATAGTATTCCATACCCAGACCGATCTCACCGGCAACAGCAGTAGCACAATCCGAGGGTTTCTTACCTTCAAAGCAGCGTTCAACCCACGGGATGGACGCAAAATAGTTGCGCAGCCCATCCCAATCTGCTGACGAGTAGTGCCAGAGACGCCGCTTCCCCTGCACGGGTCGTGAAGGCGCTATAATTGGCACCTTGGAGCAGACCAGACAGTGGTCGGAATTGCCTAAAGCGGCTTGTACCGAAACACTGTACAGGTCTGGGTGACTCGTCAGCAGAAGGTCTAGCAGAGAGGGTGCTAGGCCCGACCTTCTTGGTATTCTAGTGACCTCGTGTACCAATTGGGTCAGGCCATGCGCCAGAGCAAATGCATGGGCGGCTCTTCCCGCATGGTCTGTTTTGGAGGAGCCCAACCAGGTTTCGTGGTGGGCGTTAAAGTCCCCCAAAAATACCACTTCGGCGTTCGGAAACCGTTCCTGCGCATCATCTGCCGCCTGACTCAGATATTCAAAGAGTCGAGTTGTCTCAGCATCTCCTGTATGGGAACGGTAGAGGCACACATAGATCTGACTCGTAGAGCCATGGTCTACGTGTACCCATAGGGTTGAAAAGGATGGGTCCTCAAGGCAGCGCAAACGGCGACAACAAACATCCGCCCTAACAAACACGCACACCCCGGCTTTTGCACGGAAATTTTCCTCGATAACATAGCCGGGGTAAAGCAAGTAGGTCGTGTCATCAGGACGGCCTATTTGTGTCTCCGTGAGAAAGAGCATATCTGGTTTCGCCGTCTCAAGGTGTTGGTGGACGGCGTTGAGGTTCGCATGGAGTCCACAGATGTTAGTGGACTCCACCTCAAATAGCGAGCTTGTGGGAGTTTGCAGAGCCGCTGTGTTGCCCAATACTCTTAAATGCGCTGCCATGATGAAAAGGAGAAAAGGGCGTGAAAAAAAGAGGTGATTGTCGTCGCAGCACCGCGTGACAAAGTGCGGGATATTGGTTTTGTCTATGATTATGAGGCATGGCGTGAGCCGACACGCCGTACGGAAGGGCCCCCGTACCCCCCCGAATATGGTCGCCTGGCCCCCACTTCCGGTCACCAACCGGCACGATGAGCCATACCGGGATTATGCGCGGTCTGGTGAGGCAGTCTTCCAGGGTGGTTAGTCCCAGTTGGGCCTCTGTACTATACCGCGGGCGGCCAGCGGCACCACCGTTTCTACGGGTCTCCCTGACCGGCGCGTCGCCCCGCACCATCCTCACTAGACTACGCCAAGACCCACTGGTCCCACTAGTGCTGCGACCACCATCACCCCTACCCGGCTATGCATTTGCTGATCCCTGAACGCAATCCAACCGAAATTGAATTACTATGAAGGGTTTTTCGCAATATTGCACGGTGGTACCAACCCGGTCGAAATTTGTGACAAATTTGTGCCGTCAAATCTCTACCACCAGTCTGTGTGTTATACTTAGTTTCAGCTGAGAAACTTCGTATGAGTTATTAATTGAGGATTTTCGCTAAAATGTCTTCTAATCGTGAAAAAATTGACTTATTAGAAGCGTATTTTGTCAATACATAATCGAAATGCGGGAGCTGCATTAGTGTGGTAGCGGTACCACACTAATGCAGCTCCCGCATTTCGATTCCCTTTCGATAACCTTTCTTGTTGGCACATGCCGCAACGGATACTTATTGCGGAATAAGTATCCGTTGCGGCATGTGCCAACAAGAAAGGTTATTACAAATCTTTTGAAAAACCTGGAATTGCAGGGTTCTTTCAAAAGAAAGCGGCAGCCTCGTGTGGACATGGACACGGAGATTGCGGTTCTGACTTATGTCGAAGCATATCCAGAGGTATCGTCCAGGCAAGTCGCCCTTGAAGTAGGTGTATCCCACTCTCTTGTGATAAAGATATGGAAGAAATACGGCTACAAGTGCTATCGATATGGGCGCATAGTTCAAGTGTTACATCCGGGTGAAGATGTTCGAAGGCTTACTTTTTGCAGATGGCTAAGAGGAAAAATAAGCAGAGATTATGAATTTTTAAATTACATACTGTGGTCAGACGAAACGAATTTTTCCAATAACGGTATGTACAACAGAAAAAATCACCACTATTGGTCCAAAGAAAATCCACTAAGAGTTACGGCAAGTCATAATCAGGTTCGCTTCTCATTCAACTGTTGATGTGGTATAATGTCCAATCGAGTCATAATGGTGGAATTTTATGAAGGGAAACTGAATTCTGCCATGTATAATGAAGTCATTTTACACCATCTTGAAAACGAGATGGACGAATGGTCCCTGTCGGAATTGCGAAAAGTTCATTTTCAACAAGATGGTGCTCCGCCACATAACAGTCACCTTTCACGTTCCAATTTGAGCCGCCTATTCGGTACACAGTGGATAGGTACACGTGGTCCAACACAGTGGCCACCTCGTAGCCCCGATCTAACACCACTTGATTTTTAATTATGGGGCTTCGTGAAAAACGAGGTGTATAAGACGACGTACGCCAGTGTTCAAGAGCTCAAGGATGCATTAATGACCATTTTACGTAATATTCATCCCAGAACATTATTAGCCGCCATTCGTTCAGTGCAAAAAAGGATAGACTTATGTATTCGTGAAAATGGAAATCATTTTGAGCAATTTATTTCATAAACCAATTTCTTAAACGTTTTTTGCAAACTGTAAGTTTTTTACAAAATCTGTGAATGCAGTTCAAAATGTCCCAAAAAGTTAAGGAAGGTCTTTTAAGAACGTTTTGCTGTAACTGCAACGGTTAAGGTACTTGCCCTTACTGCCCCGTTTCAAAAATACACCCTGTATACAGCCCATACATGTTGGTATATGACGTAGCATTGTTTGTAATTTAGTATTTTTTGATGATAAATTAGGTGAACAGATTTTTCAGAAGAGGATATTTTTTTTTATACCACTTAGTTGACAGACAAGCACACGGCCCACCTGATGGGAAGCGGTTTCCGTGGCCTATGGACGTATGCAACACCAGGGGTGTCACACTCGCGCTGCCGACCATGAAGAAACCTTCTGATGCCCCTCTTGAAGAACCCCATATTGTAGGCGCTTGAGATTATTATGCAACCAAAATTTACCTGTGGGGTGAAAGAATACAAGTATCACCACCCCATCTTGCCTGAAGGTTGTCGTAAGAGGCGACTAACGGAAAAATACGCAGACGATATCACTGCGAGAGAAGGAGACCTTGAAATCATCCGCTAGATGGCGCTATCTAGTCAACACATATAAAAAAGTGCTCCGCAAAATTTATTTTATTTTATTAATTCGCAACAACAAAACTAAGTTTTCACGGGATTAATTAGTGTATTATAGATCATTGCTCTGGTGGAAGTGTTATCTAACCGTTGACTACAGTTATTTTTGAACAACACAGTGAATTAAAGTGTAACTTCGGCAGTGAAATAAAAGCCTCAAAACTAAAGTGATCAGGCATAGCTTCTACCCATGAACGCAATTAGCATTTTAATTATATAGCCTCAAGCAAACTATAAGTATTAACTATAAAGTGCAATAAAATAATAAATAAGGTAATCGTCGAGTATAGTGTTCAACAACACTGGAATGCGAGAAAAAAATTCCTAAAGCATTAGTCATTTCTAACCGAACAGTGCATTCAAATAATTAAATAGTACAAAACTGATCATAAATTTCGTAATGGCTGAGAAGTAGTACCGTGGTCTAGAGGCTTACAGTGCCGACTTTACTTTCGAACATAAGGTGGAATGTTCGAAACCAGGTTGAATAGGATTTGTCTTTTTGGGTTGTCTTATTTGATTTTCTAAAGTATATTAACGACTACACAAGCCATAGACTTGGGACTGTATTAATTAGACTTATCCGAAAATATTAACTTCGTCTATAGAACGACATCTAGTGATAATAACTCGAACGGCAATCGATAAGTGAAAGATGCCTTTGAAAGCAAAAATAGTGGTACATAAAAGCAACAAGATGTCGCCACTTGTAGTCTGTCGGGCATGTAAAAGGCAAAGAATCCGAAAAGACACTGTGACATGTACAGTGTGCAAAAACCACTATGACTATGATTGCATCGGCGCGGCAGTAGGCGCAAAACATGCAAAATACATGAACATAAGTGCTTGGACGTGTGGCGAATGTAAACAAAAATCGAAGGAACGAAACACACCTGTTACTGATCAGTCATTTGTAACTCTTAGGAAGAAACAAAGCTCACTATGTCACAAAGAACTCTCCCCGGTACGCTCAACTAGCTGCCCGGCAGATGCAGGGGGCTCTCCTACTGATTCGGATATCCATCAGGAGGACCTTCTAGCCTCGACATTGAACATTACTACTACTACATTAAACGATACTGTAGGCATAACTGATCAGCCCTTATCAAGAAGTATGGACTGCAATGCGACTGATCTACTGACACTACAGGAATTGCAGGATATGCAAGAATCCTTGCAAACACTACAATTGGAACTAAGCAGCACGCAGAATGAGCTTGAAACCATTATTCTCGAAAACAATGACCTTCGCGAACAAAATATAAAATTGAGAAAGGACAACAACACATTAAAAAATCTGCTAACCGAAACAGTATGCAAAACACCAATGAGAAAGGGTAAATATTCCCTACAGCGGATAGAAGTAAGTGCTTTATGCACACCATCCCGGCGCTCGCAATCGACAGTGACAGACGCCAGTGGAATGGTCGCATCGATGCAGGATACCATCGTGGACTTGGAACACCAATTGAAAGAAGCGAGAATGGAAATAGATGTTCTCGGCGAAAAAATCTGCACGCTGCAACAGTTGATCCAGGCAACTCGTAGGGAAAATGTTATCTTATATCAAAGCAATTCTGCTGCAAAAGAAGAAACCACTAGCTTTCATATATCGAACGAATCAAAAAATAAACTGTGCATTTTGACTAATTTAAACTTCTATGGTTCGCGGAATATAATTGATAATACTTTCGGGTGCCATTTTGATTGTTGTAGGTATGTACTTGCGAACTGTACTGTAAAACATCTATTAAGTAACATTGACGGTAAGTTGCGAGGCTTCGGTATGAATGACTACTGCATTATTATGCTGAGTGGCAACGAAATTAAATATGCAGACAGCAAGGATTTAGTAATCACTATAAGGGAATCCTTAAAACATATAAATTACACAAATATTATAATATGTACTCCAACATACATTTGCGGGGCCCCTATATATAATTATAAAATTGAATTGTTTAATAGTCAGCTGATTCAAGAGCTGTCCAGCTCTGCTTATGCGTATTACTTTGATACCAACAGCTACCTCTCCTTTGACATGTTCTCGATCAGTTCAGGTCTAATAAACAGAAATGGCATGAGAACTGTTTATAAGGCAATCATGGATAACATATACAAAGACATATGTATATATGCCCCCTTTCGTACCGCAACTAGAAGTAAGCAAAACCTTTCCCATTTTTTTCTTGAATAGTAATGAAACTAGGCAAAAACCTATCAAGAAAATAAATAGTATTAAGAAAAAAAAACCCAGAAATAAAATACACGTTATGAAAAGTCTAATGTACTATCAGAACGTAAGGGGTTTACGTACTAAGACCACCATTTTCTACAAAAATATGCTTTGTAATTCCTATGACATTGTAACTCTCACTGAAACATTCCTTAATGGTTCGGTAAATGACGCTGAATTGTTTCCGCCAAACTATACTGTACTGCGGAAGGACAGGCGCGGTGACACTGGATATGGTGGTTTATTGCTGGCTGTTAAAGATTGCTATACAGTAAAAAGGATAACTGATATAGACGGATTAACTGATGACAAGGAAGTGTTATTTGCGTTAATATCAAAGAAAAATGTTAACTTGTGTTTATGTATTGTGTACCTGCCGCCTAGTTGTAAGGCTGAGCAGTATTTGGATGTACTATCATGTATAGAGAACGCCATTAGTGCCTACAGTGCTCATAGGTTCGTGGTAGTGGGTGATTTTAATCTTAATTCCTGTTCCAAAAAAACTGTGTCGCAATTTGAAATGTTTTTGGAATTCTGTAGGCTGCGGCCTTGTAGGGATATTTACAACAATATTAAGGATAAATACATCCTAGACCTGGTTCTAACCACTGACGATCCTAAAAATGTCAACATAGTATCCGATATCGAGCCTCTTGTAAAATTAGATACCGGTGCAGAACACCCTGCTCTGGAAATATATTTGACTGTGTTTAAAACTAATTTAGTAATCAATCCCCCTTCTCTACCGGTGCGCGACAGCTCGAAGTACACTGGCCCCGAGTGGAACTTTCGCAGAGCGGATTTTTATGGGCTATATGCTGAAATTACATGTTTAGATTGGAACGACCTTTTTATGCAGACTGACATTAATGTAGCTGTAGATACCCTATACAAAAAGTTATACGGTGCAATCAGTAACCACGTCCCTCAAAAAAGTATCCCGCACAGTCAACAATATATATATCCAACATGGTTTACTGGAGAGATAATACATTATATAAAATTAAAGCATTATAATCTAATAAAATTTAGGCAAAATGGATTGGAATTCAATTGGGAGCTATATAAATATTATAGAACTAAAGTCAAGGCTCTTATTAATAGTGCGTATCAAAGTTATTTAAATATCGTAGGCCAGAAAATAACTAATGATCCTTCTAAATTTTGGGAATATGTTAGGAACAAAAAGAAGAACAGACAGCTGAGCAAGGAGTACACGTATAAAGGTAGAACAGTTCAGGGACAAGAAGCTACTGACTCCTTTGCAAGCTACTTCAGTTCTGTTTTTCACAAAAATATTCCGCAATTAAACCCACAGATGGCGGATCATAATGCGCATGGTCACCAGATTAGCATCCCACAAATCAATGGGGCTGACCTCAGAATTGCAGCACGGCGTCTCAAATCAGCATCGGCGCATGGACCGGACAACATACCTCCTTTCATCGTTAAGGATTGTCTATCGGTCCTCGAGGAACCACTACTGTACTTATATAATCTTGCCCTACAGCAGTGTTCCTATCCTAGTGGTTGGAAAGTTTCGCGTGTTACGCCGGTTCCCAAAAATGGGACATCAATAGATGTTAGTAATTATAGACCTATAGCAATATTGTCAGTATTCGGTAAATTATTCGAGGCTGTCCTCAATAGACGTATCACATGTCAAGTGCGTACTCTTTTGAATGACTCGCAGCACGGTTTCCGTCCAGCGCGCTCCACCTTAACCAATCATATAAACTTTGTAGATTATTTAAAAACAAACGTAACGTCAGGCTGTCAAGTAGATGCGGCATACTTTGATTTCGAAAAGGCGTTTGATCGCGTAGATAATGATATCCTCCTAAGTAAGCTTTCATCAATAGGATTCGATAATCAGCTAATGAGATTTATTGCTGATTATCTCAAAGACAGAAGACAGTATATTAGACTGGGAAACCATAGATCACAGGACTATTATACGAGGTCAGGGGTCAGTCAGGGAAGTACTCTTGGGCCAACTCTGTTTCTTCTCATGATTAATGATCTACCTAGTGTCCTCTCCCGATCGAAATGTCTTATGTTTGCTGACGATTTGAAGTTGTTCACATCAGTCGGGAGCATTGATGATTGCGGGGCCCTACAGCGGGATATTGATGCAGTTGCAGAGTGGAGTGCAACTAATAAACTATCATTAAACATCTCGAAGTGCAAATTGATTACCTTCACGCGGTCCCGTTCACCAATAGTGATGTCGTATACGTTGTGTGGAAAGCAGCTTGAGCGTGTTACGACAATACGAGATCTCGGCTTAACGTTTGATTCAAAGTTAAACTTCCATGAGCACATAAATGAAACGTGTAAGGCAGCCAATAGATCACTGGGGTTCATACTTAGGACAGCATCCCAATTTAATGACGTTCATTTAGTAAAGCTCCTATACTACGCGTATGTGAGAAGTAAATTGGAATACAATGTCATTGTATGGAGCCCGTATGAAGTGACTTATGCTCTAATGATTGAAAGAATACAGCGCAGGTTCGCCCGGTATCTTTACAGGCGCTCACACGGATATTATCCTTTTCTATATCCCTCCATGTTTGTCATAGGTATGGTAGGTTTGGTAACCCTCGAGCTGAGGCGAAATTTCATACACGTAGTGCACTACTACCTGGTACTGAACAATAAGGTAGATAATCCATCAGTCATGGAATGTATACATTTCTATGTGCCAGATAATTATATGCGTGCCACTGGACGTCGTCAGCATTGCCTTCTCGCAAAGCCACCGACATGGCGTTTGGCTCAGGCTGCCACTTGCCCCACCTCAAGGGCGATAGATTTAATTAATGGTTTGCTACAAGCGAATCCAGATATAGATTTATTTTTTGACAACATATCTTATCATTTTTTAATGCACCTTCGTAAGGTGTTTTTTCTCTGGTACAATTAATATTAGTATTGCAATTTATTAGTTATTTTAATATTGACTCTTCTAATTAGTTGACTTTTGATTATTTAGATTACTTAATGATTGTTTTAGATTATTATTGATTAATGTTCATTGGGAATATTATTTGAATGTTTTTATTGCTTGATTATATATTGTAATGAATAGCTTATTATTTTCAAATTGATTACTGTAATTATTTGTAATTCTAATATTAACTATTCTAATTGTTTGTTATTTTAATATTTGTATTTGACAATTGAATTGCATGGTATTAGTTAAATATTAATTAGTATAACATTATAAGCGCTTTGGTGCTATTTCACTGTAAGCTTGTATTGTCTGTGGAAATAAATAAATTATAATAGTAATAATAAAAAAAAAAAAAAAAAAAAAAAAAAAAAAAAAAAAAAACCTTTTACCAACCCGTCTCGCCAGCGTGGAAACAGTAGCCAAAAGCCTCCCAAGGCTGAAGCTTAGTCCAGCAGTGGTAGGTCTCAATGTAATAGGTGGCGAGCCTATTGCCATTAACCGGGCACTTATAAATCTGCGATGAATACATACATAACTTCGAAAAGCATTGAAAAGTTATTGGTGTGTGCCATGGTAAAACCTGGGATCGAACCCGAGACCTCGTCTCAGCAGTCCATTACCCATACCACTGGGCTAGGTAATCAAAATTACTAATATGTCTTGTCTCTTTAGTATCATGAAAATTCATATATTTTTCATTCAATGGGTTTACTTTGGTAGTTATTTTTACCTTTATTTTTTGAAGTGAGTGTTCATTTTTGTAGTGTTAAAACTAGGTTTCGAACTCGAGACCTTTCGATTCTAAGGCCGACTTCTTAACCACTAAGCTACTGCGACAATTACTGTTGGGTGAGTGGTATCTTTGCGATCTTCAACGCAGTTGTTTGTGAAACGCTCTACCGCCTCATCACATTCAACTATAAAACAGCTTCCCACATATTATCGACGATAGCCGAATAAAAACAGCCTCTGTAGAGGTAGTGAACGCAACTGCGACACAGGAGGCGCGGGTTTGATCACCGCTCAGTGCAATTTTTTTATTTTTTATTATAGGACACGTCAATTAGACTTCGCCTTATCTGATGGTAAAATGAAGGCAAAGTCTCAGAAAAGAGGATCACCATTACTTACATATACCATGTGACAATGGTGTCACTCAGCTTGACGGCCTCATCATATGCTTTTTCATGCCGTGCTCAAAGGACCCAGGACTGTAGGAAGATGGAAACACGTGAGGTGGTAATGAATTCCAGGCCTTAATGGTGCGACAGAGGAAAGATTCACCGAACCGCTTGGTTTTTGATCGGATACTCTGCACCGTGTGCGAGTGACATCTAAGCCTTGCATGTGTTGTGTAGGAAACGGGAGGGTGGGACTAATTGGAAGAGCTCATCAAAACATTCACCATGGTATAGACAGTAAAATACTGCCAAGGACGCATGTATGCATGAATACGGTTATATATATTGTTAATTGATGGCACTTGGTGGAATTTTTTATAAAGGAATGTTCTTGATCGGATAATCATTGATCGGATCAAATAAACCCCATTTATTTATTTATTTTTTATACCACTTAGTTGGCAGACAAGCACACGGCCCACCTGATGGGAAGCGGTTACCGCGGCCCATTATTGTAGGCGCTTGGGAAAACCGCAGCAGGGAGGTCATTCCATAACTTGAGTGTGCGTGGGATGAAGTTTCTTTCATACCGCACAGTGCGCACCGTCTCAGGTCGCAATGTGTGAGGATGAATTCCCTGCCTATGACGAGAGGTGCGATGATAGAATATAGCTACGGGCATCATGTAAAACCGGTCAGGTCTAATAACAATAAAAAATAATGTGGAAAAGTACAAGTGAGTTCTCAATATGTGCATGAATATGGTATTTACATTCGTGCCTCTGAGAGCACGTTAGTTTGGTTCCAGTTGTCATACAAACATCTATGGCAATAGTTACGGGTAGTTATAAAAAAAGTTCAAAAGTCCGACTAGTTTACTACTGTACTCCGACCATTTGGTTGTAGAGGTCAGATGACAGTCACTTCACGTAAAACAACGAAGTTCAGCCCCATCTTAGTTAGACTAGAAAACCGGCCCCAACTAAGTACGGAAAAAGGTTCAGAGAATGATATTATATATCAACAAAAACCCTTTCAAACAATGTCTAAATCATCTACCAAAAAGTAAACTGTCTGTCCGGCCATCTATCCTAATACATCGCCATCATTCTTATCGTGCCTATATAAACACACTTCATTTCATAAACGAATAAGAAATCCTTCCATTTTCTTTGCGGGCTCGAAAAAATACCAAAATATAAAGCTTAACGGGCGTCTCAACACTCACGACTGATATTTCTTCGTACTTAATAATATTTTATCCCGGACCTTTACCAGATAACTCTGACCACAGGCCCTATCGGCCCTAATCCAAGGGACCGGGTTCCTATCATAATAATTTTCCCGGATTCGTAGGTACTCTTTACGCCTTTGAAGGGAAATCTCATTTTTTACTGAGCCACATTCAAATATTTGGGTATGGTAACACTGTTTTGCTTTATAAAGATGGCTCATATTTTAGATGCTTTTATTATTTCTAACAAGCCTCAATTGCATGGCTTGAGTCAATAATAGTACCCGAAAAACGACAATAGGCTCACCTCCTATTCTGTGGTACCAATATCAGTGATTGATAATATGTGGGTGTTAATTCACCTCTGTCTAACCCTCCGGGGATAAAAGCGTGATTATATGTATGTATGTATTATATACAAGCTGTTACTCACGGTTCCGTTGGCGTGGAATTCTGACCCCGTTCGCGCTTCACATTCTGTTTAGTTGACCCTCCCTCCCTATCTTCGCTCGTGACATATATAGTACCTCCGTTGCACCTCTTAAACCTATATAATGTACCCGTATTTTAAATAATGTGTATAAATCTTCAGGATTGCAACATTATTTATTGATTCCGATAGTTCGAACGAATGTCGGTAGATGGCTCTCAACCGTCTCGCCGCAAGACGGATATATGGATAGAAGAATTTGGATAGTTTTAGGCGAAGGTTCGGTAGCTCAGTGGTCAGAGCGTGCCCCCATGTAAGGGAAAGATCGCGGGTACTATTCCCGCCTGAACCGTTTCATTTATCTGTCTGATGTTAAACAGCCCTATCCCTTAGTCGCCTTGTACGGTGCCGTATGGGAAGAGATCGGGTGGTCCAAATTCTACTCTGCCGGGAACCACGCGGCTATGTACGACACCGAATGGGAAGAAAACTTTTGTATTCTCATCGACTCTTAATAGCAGCAAAATTTCAAATTAATTCGTCATTTTTAGTGCTTAAAAAAATTATTGAAAGATTCGTTAAATAACATCTTACAAAGTTATATATCTAGCTAATAAAAGCGTGTTCAAAACACTATTTTCATTTATCTGAGCAAAACCACGTCCAAACGCTGTACTACTTTTAACCCCGGATTAACAAGAAAATCGGCAATAATGCCAAGGGCATTTGAAAATCATCCCTATAATATAAACCGTAACCATCTCACCCTCTGAGTTTGAAGATAAATCGACCCTCATTCATAGCAAATGAGAGTTATTATCATAAAATATTATTTCAGCAATCAAAAGGTAAGGAAAGTATGGCAGGAATGTGAGGTAAGGGTCTTTGCACACGATGTTTTAAACTAGTTGGCGATGTATCTTTTTATAGCGTGCAATTTATGTGAGCGATTTTTGTGTGCAAATAATACTAAGTTGATTTCGTACACATAATAATTTACACAAAATCGTACAAAAAAACTACACGTTTTGCACGACGTGTTTGCAGTTACTGGGAGAGCCCTATGTTCAGCTGTGAACTGCACTAAGCTAATTGATTTGCCGTAAAAGCTAGTCATTACGTTTCCTGGTACGCATGTATTATGTCAAACAAACTTGTGCAATGGGGAGACATAGGCGAAAATAATCTCAGATGGCGTCAACTTCGCTGGTCTTAGACTCTATAATCCTAAGTTTCTTACTTCAGACTGTCAGAGGTGCTTGTCAATCTTGTCGTTGACATTATTATTGAAAGTATGTAACAAAATTTATCAGTAAAAATGTGGTCCTGGATGACAGTGACGAAATTAAAAGTAAAGTTGATGAAGATAAATGCTTCCCTACATGAAAATCATTAAGTTTGAAATGGTCACTACATATTCTAGCAGACGAGTTTGGTATCCGGTTTTTGATACGCAGGGCAAGAATAATCTACAGCTTCCGTTCTTTTACCAGTAGTAACACGATGAAGACCTTTCTTTTTACACTGAAATGCACTACACAGCGTCATTGTTTATTCTACAGAAAAATTTTTTTACAGAAAAAAAGTTGCTACATTTTGGTCCTTCGAACCGGATTATAAATGAAAAAAAAAACAACAATTTGAAGCGTGTTTCACTTACATTTTTGTATTTTGATCAATAAATGGAAAATAGATGCGTCCAAACACAATACAAACGCCAGAATCGCGTGCATAGGTGCCGACTTGCCTTCCTTTTACCCGTTTACCTGTTCATATGTACGAGTCCTTATTGCGAACTGCAAAAATGTCGTGTATAAAGGCCCTAAGGTACAAAATTGACATAAAACGTGCGAAATAACTTCTGCTCCCAACGGGTTGGTTCAATTTTTATGATCACGACATAAATGTGAGTGCTTGTGGGAAAAACGTATTGCTAGGAAATCTAAACTCCCTTTAAGAGTATTAATCAAATCAAATCAAATCAAATCAAATTCATTTTATTGCGATATATGGGTAGGTACACAGCTGTTACAATTTATGCATTACATAGTTTCACCATATTTCGGCCAAATTGACATGCAATAATCTCATACTATAGAATTGACAGCAAAATTTTGGGAATTTAATAATTAATTACATACTTATCAGAATTAGGGAAAAGAATAGATCATTATAATATACCTATGTTGTCAAAATTATAGATGTCCGTGTTTCGGAACAATATTACCTAATCATTTTAATGCAAGATACATTAAAATAGTCAATTACAATTAACAAAAGTCTTATCTAATAACAATGTCATTCATTAATAAAATTAAAACATAATATAAAGTAACACTGTCATACATTAACAAAATTAAAACACAATATAAAAATAACAATGTCAAAATCATATGTCATTGATATTCATTTAACCTCCAGTGTGCTGTCATTTAAATAATCATGTACTGTGTAATAGCACCTATTTAACAAAATAATCTTAATTTATTTTTTAAAAATATTCAGTTCTGATATTTCTTGAATTTTTCGTGGTAATTTATTATAAATTCTAGGAGCCATACACAGAAAACTACTATTCATCAATGTGGATTTGTTTGATGGAATACTTAGAGTATTTTTTTTCCATTTACTATTTAATTTAGTAAACAGAGGCATGTTTTTCCTTACAAATAGCAGCACCTCCAGAATGTATATACATGGTAGCGTTAATACCTTCAATTTTGAGAAGTAAGGCTTACAGCTGTCTGTAGGTTTTAAGTGGCATATAGACCTTATACACCTCTTTTGTGCCACGAATGCGTCTTCATTATCGGATGAGTTGCCCCAGAACATGATACCATATCTCAAGAGAGGTGCAACATAACCATTATAGGCCGTCAAAACGGTTGCTTGGCTAGCTGATTTTCCCAGCATGTAAAGTGCATATGAAAATGAATGAACCTTCTTACACAGTGACTCTATATGGTTTTTCCAACGTAGGTTGTTATCAATGTTCAGGCCCAAAAACTTTGTCGTGCTAACCTCTACAATTTTTTTATTAAAATAATTTATGTCAATATTTTGAATTTTATTTACTCTATTTCTAAGTGTCAAAAGATTTGTCTTATCAATATTAATATTTAAATTGTTTACTGTCAACCAATTAATTGTATTATTTAATGTTACATTTGCTTCTCGTTCTAATTGCACTTTATTATTCCCAGTAAAAACAATTGTACTGTCATCTGCAAATAGAACTGTGTCATAATGAGTTACTTTTGGTAGGTCATTAATATAAATAATGAACAATAGTGGACCAAGTACACTGCCTTGCGGAACACCAAATGTGACATTTCTACACGTTGATGTATATTCAACGACTTTCTTTGATGTGTTAGATATCTTTGTAATTTGAGTGACTTGGGTCCTACTGCTCAGATATGATTTTATTAAGTCGTAGACATTCCCTCTGACTCCATAAGCGTATAATTTTTTTAATAAAACTTTATGGTCCACACAATCAAAGGCCTTTGTTAGATCCATGAACAACGCACACACTTGATATCCTCTATCTAAGTTTGTTAGTACCATGGACAAAAACTTATAGATTGCCATATCGATAGATTTATTTTTCCTAAATCCTACTTGCTCGGTACAAAATAAATTATGATCCTCAAAGTAGTTGTAGATACAGTTATGTATCACCTTCTCAAAAATTTTTGAAATAACAGGCACGAGTGCTATAGGGCGATAGTTATGCATACTGTCTCTTTCATTTTTCTTGAACAACGGTTTGACTATGGTCAATTTTAATTGATCAGGGAAAACACCATTAGTTATACATAAATTTATTATGTGACTCAGTATATGGGATAGTGCAACGGAAACGAGCTTTATTATTTTAGTTGATATACCATCGTATCCAGTACTATTTGTGTTTTTCAAACTTAATATAATTTTATGTATGTCATTAGGCACTGTGGGCGTCATAAATATAGAATTCAATTCGTATGTCATTGGTGTTTTGTGGTCAATTGATAAACTTTGGTGGATTGAGTCAGTGAAAAAAGTATTAAAACAATTTGCAATTTGTGAAGGTTCTTTTATGATGTTGCCGTCTACTTTTATGTAGTCAATTTGATCATTTAGTGTATTATTCTGATTACCGCGGATAACAGCCCAAGTTGCTTTAGACTTATTAAGAGCTGTTTGAATAAAGTTATCATTTTGCGACCTTTGTGTTAACTTAATGATACGATTTAGTCTTAATGATAGCTCCATGAAGCGATTTCTTGTATTTGCAGTATTTTTCTTTCTATATTCCCACAAAAGTTGGCGCTTGCGCTTACAACAGAGTCTGATACCTTTTGTTAACCATTTTGGGCGGGAAATTTTGGAACGTTTAACCTGTATTATAGGAAAACAGAGGTCATACAGGAATTTGAAGTCCTCTTATAAGCTAGTAAAAGCTAGATTTGGATCCTTAGATGTGAATACTTCATTAAAACTTAAGGAATTTATGAAACCTTTAAATCTTATTTGGTTTTCTTTACTATAATCCCGTTTATCTATGTACCAAGTTGCAAGATGGCTATATGATTTTACTGGACATGTCAGTACCTGCGCTGTGTGATCTGACAGTTTCAAATCGATAACTTCAGCCTTACTTCCACGTACATTAGATAAAATATTATCCAAGCATCTTCCGCTTGACAGCCGTGTGGGTTCGTTTATGCCCAGCTTCGTGTTATATCCACACAACATATCCTTGAATCTACTCGATTCGTCACTATCATCAAGTATGTTTATGTTATAGTCCCCGCAAATAACTACTCTCGCCTTATTATAGCAGTATTTATGGAGTAAAGAATTGAAATTGGTGAAGAATACATCTATATTTTCTGCTTTGGTCCTCGGAGGTCTATAAACGCATATAATAACGATATTATGTTCAATCAAAATTACTCCAGAACATTCCATAATTTTTTCGACTGAATAGGAATTTATTTCTTTTAAGGGGTTACATTTTACCGTATTCCGAACTAAGATACAAGACCCGCCACGTCTGTTTTTTCTACAATATACCGATCCAAAATGATAGTTTTCTAATTTCAGTAATCCTTTGTCAGAATCGATCATGTTGTGTTCAGTAATGCATAGAACATCTATAAAATTTCCAATATCGGCTTCGAGGGAATCGAGGTGCACGACTAGAGACTTCCATTTGGACGCTAAACCATCTAAATTTTGGTGAAGAATGGTAATTCTATTGTGAACGAAAAAAATCTCTTGACTTCTTTGGAGTTGATTCATTATCCACATAGTTAATAATTTTATCTGTTTGAGTGCACTGGTCTCTAAAAGTAATAGTATCATGCCTTGGTTTGTCAATGTTATTGGTCAAGTATAATTTGTATTGTAATTTATAGTCAATGTGTAGCATTTCTTTGAGAAGAATTTGACATTTATGAATCACAAAAGAACCATATTTAGATACAAACTCACAATAGTTCATGTCAATATATTTACAATTAGCAAACTTAGAACATAAGAATTTTAATTCATAATTCAATTTTTGTTCGTTAAGGTAATTATTATATGGTACTTCGGAAATTAAAATATTTGTATTATATGCATTTGTCAAAAACTGTCTGAGATGAAACAATAAATCATTGGGTTGTTTATCATTAACGCCTCCCAGTATAATAACAAAGTCAGTTTTGCGTAATGTGCTAATCTCTTCTTTAGCAGACAAGACGTGTTGCATACAAGCTCCCGACTTCCAGTAAACTTTTACAATAAACTTTTCACCTACCAGTTTTTGAAGGATACCTCGCATTTTATATCCTTGTTGATCTGATAATACTATTATTTTCCGTTTCGAAATTTCATTCATAACTTTTACTGGTGTTACCATTTGTAGACACTGATCATCCGATGGTGGTGGTGATGATGATGGTGACGTATCCTTTATTATATGGTTTTCGATGGTCGTGGGCCGAGTGACGGATTTCTGTTGTGTTTTTTTTTCTACGTGATTTGGGTGTCGTATTATGCATTCTAGTAGGAGTTGTACAAATTGTTTTGTATGCACCATTTAACTTTATAGAATTTTGTAGATCGGCTTTGAGGCGCGAATTTTCGCTATTTAAATTTTCTATTTCGGTGTGAGCACTCAATAATTCACTTGTTAGTGATTGTATACGTTCTTGGAGTTCATTTATGTATTCCATATCAAAGCGAGAACTTTCATTGGGTATACTCCTGATGGTCGCATTCAATTGTTCAGATTGGTTCTCACTATCACTCGTCACAGTCACACCAACAATATTATCATATGAGCTTGCTCTGATTAGTTTGCGATATGTTATATTATTTGGTTCCGAATCCATTTTTATGGAGATTGTATTTTTATATTAGTATAATCTGGTAAATCTGGTAGAATTATTCTCAAATAAAATCAGTAGGTATGTATCTTCTTAACTAATTATGTTGCAGTTGGTCACCAGTTGCCGCTTTTATATTTTGTCGCTACCGTCGAATTCATACATGGGCCACTGTTGTACGGTACCGACAAATCGTGTCGTACCGAATATAAAAGTGCCTATTCTCTCTTCTATAATTATTTATGGTTCGACTGTTAGGTCTTGAGTATTACTGTGCTTTTACAAAATTGGGTCATTCTTGTTACTGTGAAAAAATTCTTAGGTTTGAATTTAACTGATTTAGACTGATCCTATTTTATATTATTACGATTTTTGCTTCTTAATTTCACTTGTCCACAGGTTTATACTTAAAAGTGTAGTACGTGCATATATTCTTATCAGTTATAACAGAAATTGTTACATCATTTAGGCACTTTAAGATACTTCCCTTATTTGAACTGATTTTTTTATTTCACTGTTGTAATATTTCATTCACGAATTGTAAGTCACTGATAACACTTCTACACATTTCTCGGACGTATTGCTAGATAACAAGCACTTTTTTATGAAAGAAACATAGCTATTTATATTTTTCTAAAATTTTAAATACGGAGTCAATGTTTACATTACGACAACGGTGTTGCCACGCACGTATTATTTTCATTTTGTTTACTTAAATTTGTACATGTTTTGTTAGATAATGTAGAATGATGCTCCGAGCGAGGCGAACTCAGTCTGGGGTCGGTTTTTAGTCAAATAAGAGGAACTATGATATTTTTCGTGAAACAAAGCGGTAGCCTAGTGGTATGGGTAATGGACTGTTGAGAAGAGGTCTCGAGTTCGATCCCAGGTTTTATCATGGCACACACCAATGACTTTTCGATGCTTTTCGAAGTTATGTATGTATTTATCGCAGGTTTATAAATGCCCGGTTAATGGCAATAGACTCGCCACCTATTACATTGAGACCTAAACATAATACTGGCGAAATGTGGGTGCTAGCACCTCTACCTACCCCTTCGGATATATAGGCGTGAGTTTATTTTATGTTATGTTATGATGTGTAAATTTGTACATGTTTTGTTAAATAATGTAGAATGATGCTCCGAGCGGGGCGAACTCAGTCGGGTGTCGGTTTTTAGTCAACTAAGAGGAACTTTGATATTTTTCGTGAAGCGAAGCGTGTTCTAATAGTAATAACCGACGGTTGAACATATTTAGAACAGTATACGCTACTAAATCTGTCGGCCACTTCTAGTTAACGCAGGCATCAAACAGAATTGTATTAAACTAGATTGGTTCACCTAATTTGGTTTGAATTTGGTAACCTACATTCAATCCGTTTTCGGAATCATGCGTTCACTTTCAATTAAAATCAGTAGCAGTCTCGTTTAAATGTCATTTGATTCGATGTGATTTCAAGAGAATTCAATGCGATGCGGCAGCCTTTTCCAGCGTGCGCGCGAATTGCCTCTGCATCTCAGCACTGTCAAATAAAACAATACTCCGACAACCATCAATTTGTGCGAAAATATTGATATTTTCGCACAAATTGATGGTTGTCGGAGTAGGCCACTTCTATACGTATCGACTGTTTGTTGTTTTCGCAACAAATCGCCCCGCTTCTCCTTCGCTTCAAAATGATCACGTAGGACGCCTCATTATATATAAAAGTCAATAACTCATTCCATCCTTACAAAATCCTTTTGTACACCACATGAACTATTCAACAGCTTACAAACTTCTTCTAACATTAGCTGTACCTAATTTCGTCAGCTTAAGCCTGTAGTTCCCGAAAGCCGCAGTACATCAATAAGGCGATGCGTCATTAGGTATCTAAAGCTGTGAGCATAGTTTAAAACAGTCGCTTGACGAAGACTAATGACCGTTTTTACCGAGACGGGACACACGGAGCCAGAGAATGGAGAGCTTGATTTCAGTTGGATAGTAACTAAGGTTCGGATAGTAAAATATTAGCCACTTATTTTTCATTCTTCCTTCTTCTCCATCACCTTAGCGTTAATCCCAGTCGCGTCTGAAGTTTTCACCTCTGAGTCTGGGGTCCGTTTTACCGGTTTAACTGCGGGTTTGACTGAACTTCGATATTTTTCGTGAAGCAACTGCTATCTGATCTCCACAACAAAAGGTGATATCAAAGCATTCCAGTTTGACTAATTGTTGAACTTTTTAGGTTTCCAACTAACCGGGCTTATCATGCTATCTGAGGCTCGACCTTGAATTCATGCATATGCATACAAATATTTGCACGGAGTTTCAATCGAACCCGCGTCCTGCGTTGCTGTCGCGTTCACTACTATCAACACTACATTCTTTAATACCTATATTATCATCATCATCAACATCTGGGTAAACAAAGGTTCGAGAGAAGAAGAATAAGGTTGACTTTATAATGAGAGGCCCGCTGCCCTACGTGATTTAGAAAAAAAAAAAATTTCACGATGGTGACTGATCTGATCCTCCCGTGGGTCTGCAGGTGAGTTTTATTATGTTCCAAATCAGTAAAAGGTTAATTTACTAGGTATATAATGTGTACAGGGTATATTTTAGGAGAACTGTTTTAAATATCCTTAACTGCATTCACAGATTTTGGCTAAATCATACAGTCGGAAAGAAAAATGCTAAAAGTCCGAAAACTTTTTTTTAGTGCTAATTGATCATATTTTATGTGGAGATCCAAATACTCTAAGACACCCTGTATACTAACTAACGGCAGTATCCCTCTCGTTCTTGACAGCGTCCCTAGCCACGCCACGAATATTATGGGAGCCATGATATCAAGAATCAAGAACCAAGCGGTTCGGAGATTTTTCTTTGCCGCAACATTAAGGCCTAGAATTCCTTACCAGCTCACGTGTTTCCTTCTTCCTACCGTCCCAGGTTCTTTAAGCGGGACGTGAAAAAGCATCTGATAAGGCCGTCAAACTGAGTGCCACTATTATAACATGATACGTGTTTGTAATGGTGACCCTCTTTCGGGAGACTTTGCCTTTAACTTCCCATCAGGCGATGTGAATTTGCTGTGTCCTTTAAAAAATCATGGGAGCGATATAGCGCTTGCAGTTACACTATATCCAACAATATTAATAGTAATAATACACAAAGTTTGCGAAAGAAATTAGATGGCCTAGTCAGTATTCTTCAATAGGTCATCTTAATCACCTATTCAAGTCAAGTCACGTCAAAAATCATTTATTATGTATAGACCATTATATTGGCACTTACAAAACGTCAACAAAAAAGGAGCATGAATATCAGTTTAGTAAAAGGACCGCCGCCCGGTTCGAAACGCGGCCCCGACCTGAGAAGACTCCGGCAAGAAACTCAGCGGGCATTTCTTGGTCTATTTACACACATACACTTCTAGTCTACTTAATCTTAATACAAAAGTTTACTTGAGTAGCATAGTTGAGCGAACAGCTCATTTCCAAGCTTGTTTATCATCCAAGTATTCTTGGATTTATTTAATTTTTATTCATTCCGATTTATTTATTCAGATCTGTTTTCCATTACTCATCATATAACAACGGAACAGAGTCACAGAACAGATACTAGTTGTAACAGAAACTCGTGACCTGCCTTTTCTTAGGTCATAGAATAAGCATTGCCTTACAACGTGGCAATGCTGCCAGTCTTCTGGGAACACTAGAGGCATGCAAAGCAATTCCCCGACGCTTTTTACCTTTTGATTTACTTAAATATTTTTTATTAATGTAAATATTATAACAGATTAATGAGGGAATAAGTAGTATGTATAAAAAAATAATAGTTTACAAAATAGATAGAAAAAGAAAATAACGAGTTGATTTTCGTTAAATGAATGTTTGAAAGAATTCTGTAAAAAAATGTTCACCGAATTTGTAATTAATGCGCCTTTGTGTCGAAAAGGGAAAAGATAAAAAAGCAACGGCTGACAGTTTCGTGAAACATTTTCTTGTAGGGTCTCCGATTGCGGTGAAAAATTGGTTATCTCATTTCCTTTCTGATGGCATTATAATTATACGATACTAACGGCCAGTCTCGGCGCACGGGTTATTTTGTCTTTTTTAGCCGACATAAAAAAACGAAAAGAATTTTTTTATATTTAGGTAGTCAAACTGACTCCTTTAATTGTAAGCTGGAGTGCTGTCCAATGTTTTCTCTGGAATTAACGGCCTCGACATACGTATTTTTCACGCGTGGTTCCCGGCAGAGTAGAATTTGAACCACCCCATCTCTTCCCATACGGTGTCGTATAAAGCGACTTAGGGATAGGACTGTTTAACATCTGACATATATATATAGCCCAGACTCAACCTCAAATGCATGGCTTGAGCCATCAATGGTGCCCGGAAGACGGCAATAGCCCCACCCCCTATTACGTGGGACCGATTTCAATGATTGGTGAAATGCAGGTGTTAATTCACCTCTGCCTAACTCTCTGGCGATAATATGATTATATGTTTGTCCTAAAGGGGAGACCGCGAGAAGGTAAACGAAAGGTAGGACGCCCCCTAGCCTAGATGGACGGACGACCTGAAACAGGAGGCTGGGACAGACTGGATGCGGAAGGCGGGGGATCGGAGAAAATGGCGCACATTGGGAGAGGCCTATGTCCAGCAGTGGACTGCAGTGGGCTAATTGATTGATTGATTGATATGTATGTTTAGAGAACCCGGGATTGTATGAAGGTGGTAATACGCTTGAGAGTAGAACATTCTATCTATTCTTTAAACCAATAATACAATATGGTATTCAGATGTATTTTTTTAATCAATCACGTGACGCGTGATTGAGTAAAAGAATACAACGCGTTTGTTTGTTACTCAATGCTTTATCTATAACTAAATTCACAAAGTATGACCAGGAAGGGGATCAATATTTTAGAACCACGAGTTGGTACAGCCTTTAATTTTCTTTGAGCATTCCATCATATGCTCACTGAATGTCAGCCACTCGGACTTGAACTGTGTCACCTTCGAGGATTAATGTACCCATAATTACCTATGAACAATACAGAAATGTGAACAAACACCTTATTGGACGGTGATCGATAGTCTATCGATGCTCCTATTAGCGTGAAATGTAGCCTCGGCGCTAGAGGCATTTTTAAGGCACCTACCTATATACTTATATTTTATTTAAGATTTATGCACACACAGAAAAATCATAACATAAATTATCTGGTGGAAAATCGGGCAAGAGTTGGTGAAAAATAAGAAAAGGGATGTAAATGTGAGAGAAAAAAATACATGCACACACAAACTTAACGTTACAAAAATGTAATAATAAAGATATATATATTTATAATATCCATATGTTTTACCACGTGGTTTCCTTTTCAGCCTGGTTTCCGGCAGAGTAGAAATAGGGCCACCCCATCTCTCCCCATGCGGTGTCGTACAAGGCGACTAAGAGATAGGGCTGTTTAACATCAGATAGAGATATTATACAGTCCAGACTCAGCCTCAGATGCATGGCTCGAGTCAACAACAGTGCCCGAAATACGGCAATCGGCTCTCCCCCTATTACGTGGGTGGGACCAATTACAATTATTGGTGAAATATGGGTGTTAATTTACCTTTGCCTAACCCTCCAGGGATAAAGGCGTGATTATATGTATGTATGGTATCCATATATAAATCAGAATGTCAATATTAAAACAAAAATACATAGAATACATTCGTGATTATATCGTGTCGAATAACCCACCCCATATCGTTCCCGGCGCAAAGGTCCCCATGATACTGGCCGCGTTGCCTCGCTGAATCGCAATGGTAATCCTTTGTCCCAGGAACGAGCCGGAGCGAGAGTCACCGCCTTTGTCTTGGATTTTTATAATAAATATATTAAATTAAGGTTTGCAGTTGTCAATCAACACGTTAGTTAAATATTTTAAGGGTTAGAGAGATAACTTTATAAAACTGAACTAAACCAATCTTAGCTGGACTCTTACTATTCTTACTGTCGTGCCAAATCCAAGATCGGGTATTGTTTTTTAGCTTGACTAAGCGGAGTCATACGGCAGGCTAATTGACCCAGATAACTGACTTTAACTTTAGCGTTGCATGATACACAATAATATTAATAAGAGTTAAACGATCATGATATAGGTATACGAATACCTTTGAATCGCCTAATAATTTGACCAGGTTACACTGGCTGTGGTCATTGGCTGATTAGCACACTCTCCGTCGTCGAGTCCGTGAGGTAGAATTCTCAATATTATTATTTTATATGACCTAGATAAATCAATATTTTAAAACATTAACTGATGCCCATTTACATTTACGTCATATATATACTTCGTATGTCATTCGCACATATTTTAATTTTACATACACACATTTTCAAAACAGCGTACATTTTTCAATTCTCGCCATAGCGTCCTGTTTCAAGCGATACCCAATGACATGGCAATAAAATGCCTCTATCTCCTCGACTATAGGCTCTAGTTTCCTCAATAACGTAGATTAATGGTGGAGACTAAAAGGGCTTACAGAGCTTTTCCATTTTTCCTTTTTTTTTTGCTAAAGTCCTGATACTTATCGTGAGTACATTGCTAATAATCCTGTGATCTAGCTAAATGATCCTGCGAAATGGTTGTATTAGGAGTAAATTTACTCTTTTATTGTCTTGAGTGGTAAACAAACCAAAAGTAACTCATATACTAACGGCAGCGGCGCCTACCAAATTCACTATCGTTTTAAAATTCCCATGGAAATAGCCAAGCTAAATTCCCAAGGAACCCATGGAAATATCAGAAAAAAAAATTCTTCCAAATCGGTTCAGCCGCTTAGGAAGTGTTATAGGTTTACCACATCTATAACGTTCACCACAGTTTCACCTGAGCAGGCCAGTTTTTACACGGATCACCACGTGTAAATGTCATTTTTACCAAACACACGCACACGGTGTTGCGTGTACAAACAGGCCTACCCAGGAAAATTATGGTCAATCTTGTTCGTGGAACTGACCAATTAGGTGTCAAATACGCAATCATAGTCATTTATTTTCAATCTTGAACAATATAATTCTTTCTTATTCACTTCAATAATATTACCACCGTTTCCAAGGCTCTGGTGAAAAAACTACGTCATGTTTTAAGACACAATTTTTTTTATAGAAGAGATTATATGGTGTAGCAGTAGAATGTTCGACTGCTACGCAGAGGGCGCGTGTTCGATTCCCGCTCAGTGCAAATATTTGTATGCATGAATTTGTATATTTGCATTGATCTGGGTGTTTCTATGTAAATATGTTTGCATTTACAAAAAAAAGTATCTAAGTATCCGCGTTCTAAATTCCATAACAGAAGCTAGATTAACAATGCTTACCATGAGCTAGACCCATGGTAAGCATAGTTTAACTAGCATTAAAAATTTAATTTGTATTCAATCTAGAATAGTAAATGTAATTTATATTCTAGATATAATACAAATTACATTTTTAAATACATGTTGTGGCTAAGCTCCGTAAATAAAGATTTAAAAAAAATACATTCAAATAAAACATAACATAACATCATAACATAAACTCACGCCTATATCCTCGAAGGGGTAGGCAGAGGTGCTAGCACCCACATTTCGCCAGTTTATGTTTAGTTCCCAATGTTTTAGGTGGCAATGACTTTTCGAAAAGCATCGAAAAGTCATTGGTGTGTGCCATGGTAAAACCTGAAACCGAACCCGAAACAACGTCTCAGCAGTTCATTAAACATACCACTAGGCTACCGCGGTTGTACTAGGCTACCGCAGTTGTGAATTAAAAAAAAAAAAAAAAAAGTACATAAAAATATATTTAAAAAAACTGCCCCACCGGCATCGGGTATAGGGACAAAGCTATTATTATTATTAAGGGATAGCTCGTGTACAGAGCTGGCACTATTTGGTCCATTCGGTAGCACTGCAATAGGTTTATAAGTAGAAACATTCCCCACACAGCCAGGCAAAGTAATGTAAAAAAGCGCAATTGGCAAGGTGAGCCCTTAAGTCGCCCCTAATCGTGCGTACAGTCAGCTTATATAACTTAAGTGACGTGTACTCAATAAAACTCAGGGGTTTCCTTACAAAGTTTGTGATTAATTCACTCAAGTTATTGATGACGCTGCTGCTAAGCTACTTCGTTAATATGTTTATATTGAGCGAAATTGATGATGGAAGTGCTGATAAAGTTTGTACCTTTTAACTTTGAAGCTTAGTGGTTAAGGAGTCGTCCCGAGTTCGAATCCTGTCCACACTACCGAAGTAAATCCACTCATATCACAAGCAATTTAGTTAGCTGGAGGGGCTTGAAGTAGTCAATTCTTTATTTTTTATAAATAGAACACGTCAATTAGACTTCACCTTGCCTAATGGTAAGCTGAAGACAAAGTCTCAGAAAAGAGGGTCACCATTACTTACACATATCGTGCGACAATGGTGACACTCAGCTTGACGGCCTCATCATATGCTTTTTCACGCCCCGCTTAAAAGACCCGGGACTGTAGGAAGAAGGAAACACGTGAGCTGGTAATGAATTCCAGGCCTTAATGGTGCGACAGAGGAAAGAGTCACCGAACCGCTTGGTTCTTGAACGGATGTTCTGCACCGTGTGCGGATGACATCTAAGACCTGCACGTGTTGTCCTGTGTAGGAAAGGGGAGGGTGGGACTAATTGGAAGAGCTCATCAGAACACTCACCATGGTACAGACGGTAAAATACAGCCATAGACGCAACATCTCTACGCATCTGCAGAAGCTTGAAGGTGTACGTGACCTCGGGATTCCCAATGATGCGGACCGCACGTCGCTGCAACCTGTCGAGAGCATCTAGTAAGTACTTTGCCGAACCATCCCAGAGATGCGAGCAGTATTCCACACAGGAGCGAATTTGTGTCTTGTATAGAAGACACCGCTGCTCCGGCGTGAAAATTAATTTGCTAATATTCTTAATACAAGCCGGTCAAGTGCGAGTCTGACTCGCACTGCGACGACGGTTCCGTACGAAATTGTATTCAGGCACAAACTTATGCATATGCGACATAAACAGCAATATATTTTTTTTGCGTTGACTTAGAATTTTGATTTTTGCACAGTTTCAAGACGTTACAGACCTATTTTGAAGTATGAATTTCAATTTGATACTCCACACATTCCTGAGAAGAAGCTCTAGATAGACAGACAGACAAAATTATTAAAAAACATCACGTGATTAATGGACAGCCCCACTACTGGAGAAAGGACTCTCCCAATATGTAGCGTGGTGCTTGTTCTCAGTTACATAAAGGGTTGAATTCACCGGGAGCTATGTCGTGCAATTAAATGCTGTACCTACTGTGAGTATCGTGTTACAACAGTATCGGTACTGATTTACTTCAATTACTCACTTGGGTGTTACTGGATGGGAATATACCGTAAATGTAGCCAGTGAAATAATGTTCCTAAAGGAAATGATTGATTGAGATATCGGATTGTTATGTCTTTATAAATATTTTTGAACGCGTACATATTGGCACCATAAATACATTGTGACGGTGATAAAGTACAAGTACATATAAGTACAAACACCTTATAATGTATAAATGTAACGACATATGAAATTGCCCTTTTTTTGAAGAAATTGGATGAATTTCAAATTTCAGTACTAACATTTATGCATTTTTTTTAGGAATGACAAATCCAAATTTTATGATTTTTTTGTGTATTAATGAAACAACATTAAGCTTAGAAACACTTTTATTACATGATTGAAAAGTGACAGCTGTACAAAAGTAATACGAAATTTATCATCAAAATGGATAACATTTAGGAAGTACTGTTTTTGAAGATCGAATTTAATTTATCTAGCGGCCAATAAAAACAAAATTTAATACAAAGTGGTAAATTCTTGAAATCAATTTTCAAACAAAATACACACATCAACAAAGTCTAGGGAACAAGGACATTTCTAGTTTTTATTTAAAAACCCTTTCTTGTAATAGTGAGTGTTTTATATCAATAGAAGGGTATTTTTATACCGTTTTTAATTTTAATAAAAACATTTTCATACCAATTTTTTTTTTTTTTTAAGAAAGAATTGAATAGTGCCAATATTGAGTATTACAACCTTCTACGATTAGGCACAAAAATAACGAGGTAGTAAGAAATACAGTAATTAACCGTACTTTAAACGTTTTTAATAATCTGTAGGACCTCCTAAAGCATTAGCAACAGCTCGACAACGGCGTGGCATACTTAGTATGAGATTGTCAATCATCGTCTGTGGAATATGGCTCCATACACTGCGAAGGTGTAAAAAAGTTGTTCTTCAGTGTTCAGATTTTCCAAAGAATCACTGAAAGCTCTTCTCCCAAGCAAATCCCAGGCATGCTCTATGGGATTGAGGTCGGCAGACTGAGCAGGCCATTCCAACGTCGTCATATTGTGCTCGCTTAACGCATTGACCACTACCCTCGCGGTGTGTGACCGTGCATTATCTTGCATGAACATAAAATCTTGACCGAACTGCTGTCGATGAGGGATTACCATGGGGTGTATAACCTCCTGAATGTATTGGTTTGCATTCAAATTGCCCCGTATTCAAACGAGGTCGGTCCTTCCACCAAGGCGAATTCCAGCCCATACCATGATTGTTCCACCTTGGTAAGGATGAACTTCTTGCGGATTCTGGAGACGACTCCGACGTCCAGGAACTCGCCATATACGCACTCTTTTCGAATCAGGATGAAAACCGAAGCAAGATTCGTCGGAAAACAGAACCCGTGCCCATTGATGGTCGGTCCACTGTAAATGTGCGTTAGCCCACAATAAGCGACGACCTCGATTTCCACGTCGAAGAGCTGGAACCCTAAGCGGTCTGCGAGCATAAAGATTGACTTCGTGTAGTCTTGTTCTGACAGTTTGATCGCTAATATCCACTTGATGCTGAGACTGGAGGCCTGCGACCAACTGACGAGCAGTAATCGTGGGTTGCCGCCTTGCGGAATTTTGCAAGAAACGATCTTGTCGCAGGGTAGTAACCCTATTTCGTCCCCTGTGACGTTCGGCAACATCCCCTGTAGACCTGTAGCGTGCCCATAATCTGCAAATTACGCTTGGTTGGGTGTTGACAGCATCCGCTACGTCGCGTTGAGTTCGTCCAGCTTGCAGCATACCAACAGCCCTTAACATCTCTTCGCGACTTAAATGACGACGTGACATGATGACTACAGTCACAAAAATACACAAACCATACATAAAAGACGTATCATTGATAATAAACGTTATTTACAATCAAAGAAAATAATTTTTATTTTGCCTCAGAGAAACTGCACAATCAAACACTTTTAAAAGTTTTCCCTCCATATTCGAAAATCATTACTTATTTAAATTTATTTTTAAATTTCGAACAACTCTGTAATCTACTTTATTCTATTTTTATTTATTTACTGCCAGTTATTTGCAAAACAAGATTTACACGAAAAAAAATTATTGGGGTCATCTTGTTCCCTAGACTTTGTTGAGGTGTTTATAAATAATGGAAATTGCTATGAAATTACAGAAATAACGAACTCATAAATCTATAATAGTAGGCTAGCCAGAGGTCACTGGAGAGTTTTAGTGCTGTAAGTGGGAAGACCAAAGGCTTGTCCTGATTTTGTGTTCTGCACTGAGAGCACATAAAATCTCCGCTCTTACAGGGTCGGTAGCACGGATATGACTCCACTGGTGTTACACACGTTCATAGGTCACGGTAACGACTTTCCATCAGGTGGGCCGTGTGCTTGTCTGCCACATAAGTTGTATAAAAAAAAAGAAAATTTCGGTAATTTCATAGGTAAAGACCTAATATATAGTGGCACTTCACTTGGCTATTTGTGTTTGCTATTGGACGTTTGTTAATTTGGCAAAATATTTGACGTACATGTAAATATAGACAAACACAATTAACTTCACAAAAAGTATTCCCTTTAAAGAGACGTCACGTGTGAATTGTCACATTTTGCTACTATTAAAGGTCTCTGCTGACCGTAAAAAATAAAATAAAAAATAACGTGTCAATTGTACGTATTTCATATTGATCATATTTATCAAATAGGCAATAAGGCAAAATGCACTGTCAAATACACTGTCCACATATGGTAATTGTTTGTCAAATGTGTCAAATACGAATAGCCATGTTTGCCACTATATAATGTAGGTATAATACTATATTATTATAATATACCTATATAGTGTATAATACAAACTCTAAGCACTCAGTAATTTTGTTAGCAATACTGTTTCTATACATACATATAATCACGCCTTTATCCCCGGAGGTTTAGGCAGAGGTGAATTAACACCCACATTTTTCTATAGAGTTTGTATATAGGGTAGTTGCCTAAAAAAAGTGTCCAATAACTGGTCTAACTGCATTGCTGCTATTGCCTTTGGGTTGTGGTGGTCAGATGGCTGTCGCTTCACGGAAAATATCGAGAAAAAAATTCACTTTCACTTTGTTAGATTAAAAAGTGCGCGAAAACAATATAGGTATTTAAACTATCATGGTCACTCACATCAGTATCAAAATAAACGGGATATTTACCATGTTTCATTGTTTTGAGTCTACTCAATGGCAATAGGCTCGCCACCTATTATATTGGGACCTTAACATAAATTGGCGAAATTTGGGTGCTAGCACCTCTGCCTACCCTAATGGGGATATAGGCGTGAGGTTATGTTATGTTATGTAAATATCCCGTTTATTTTGATACTGATGCGCTAAAACAGTCAGTCACATAACCGACACATGAAGTAAGGTACATTTTTCTATATTATAGTAACAAATGCTGTCCAGAAGGGTACCGTTTCCACAACGATTTAGTGGCAAGAAACCTTTTGAATTCGTGGGATCTTTTAAGTTCTTTTGCACACCTTACGGTACTTTTATGAAACCTTATTGACTTCTTTGCCTTTTTTTAATAGTAGGATTTTATTCATGGCATAGAATGAAATATATTTATTCTATATCGGATAGCCGTGGTCGTATGCCACTTTTCCCAAGAATGTATTGTTTTGGTGGACTAAGTGGCATATGACCACGGCTATCGTAGATATTTTCTTGTTTAATACTTTTTCAGTAGTCGGGTTTTAGTTTTAAATTTACTTTTTTATTTATATTATTTCGGGGCAAGAAATAGGTATATTTTATACATATTTGAGATATGCTGATTAAGCCTTTTCAGTTGTTATCAATTACGACATATTTATCTCAATTTTTTTTTTACTACAGTACTTTATTACCGCTAGAGGGCCATGTTATATAGCCTATAACCAGCGGACAACTAAGTTGCTTCTAACGATACCTATGTTAACTATGTAACCTACTCTAGTTTAAGTTGAATATGTTTTTTATTCTTCTATTACACCTCTCAGACTGAGTTTTTAGACTCCTTAGCCACTGATTTGCATCCGTGAATCATAATAGGTCCGGTTGAAAACCAGCGCTAGATAGCTGTCTAGCAAATGCCGAACCGAATCCTTTTCGACTGACGCGTGAGGTACACAAATAATGAAATGTATTTTTATTATTAAGCTATTGTTTTTTACGTACCTAAACGTCGATGGTAAATTTTCTTTAATTTCTTTCTTTCTTTCTTTCTTTCTTTCTTTCTTTCTTTCTTTCTTTCTTTCTTTCATACCTCATTACATACATAGCCCGTCAAAATCATAACCCTCCTTTTACTTCGTCGTAGTCGGATAAAAAGAGATATACTACTACCACTATTTCATTCAGGGCAAATCGATTAGCCATAAAACATAGCTAGTGACTAGAAAATATAAAAGTCACCATCATTTGCTATGAATAATTTATTATGACAAGGCCCGGTGACCACGCGCTGTAAACGAGGCATTAAAAATCGATATAGGCGATAGGCGTAGACGCTAGATTTAGTATATTATACTCCTTTTATGCTGTGTTTAGATTTGTAGAATGTTTAGGTACACTGTCAAAGTTCTTGATGTAGAAACATCTTTGAATTGGTTTCTGCATTGAGAATAAATTCACAAAGCGTGATGGTGAGAAAATCAAAAGTTGGAGTTAGGACGAGCAGGTCTTTTTGCGCGAAATCCCCACACTGCCACTACCGGAGCCGGTGGGGGAGTTCATGTCGGTCTTGAACCGACTAAAACGCACGCTTACTGTTGCGGGCCGCAAGTTGCCGGAGGTGAGGTGAGGACTGTCTCTTTGGAGACGGCCGTCTTCGGGTATGGAGCTGTCGTCGCTGCCGCGGCCAGCTTCTGCTAGGGTGACAGGCGGCTCCACCCGTCACCCTCAGGTCCGTACTTATGGGGAATGTAGGTAATTTTACGACTTCCATCGCCCGAGAAAGTTAGGACCTTATCACAAAAACAGTACAAGTTCATCTTTTGACCCCTGGATAAACGAGGTCCAAAGTTTTAAGTCGTACGGGTAGCGCGGTTGTATTTACAAATATATGTCATTTAATACACCATTTGATCAAAAAAATAAATTTATTGAGAACGAACTTAAACGGTCTTTGACTCCTTAAGATCGCACATTGGTGACTGCGAGAGAAGGAAAAGTCGAAATAAAACCCTGTACCAACCCGTCTGGCCAGCGTGGAAACAGTAGGCCACAGCCTCCCAACTAGAGTTGGCCCTGGGTTAGCCGGGGTGCGAGGGATATGCCTGTCAACCTCACCTTCGGCAACCAACAATGACTTACAGGTGTCGTGCGTTTTAGTCGGTTCGAGTCCGACATTGCTTCGGCGGGGAGATATCCGAGGTGAATTTTTCGCCCGTAAAAAAAAATGCCTTCCAACTCCTCTTTTTTTTTATAAAACTTAGGTGGCAGACAAGCACACGGCCCACCTGATGGAAAGTGGTTACCGTGACTTATGAACGTGTGTAACATCAGTGGAGTCACATCCGTGCTGCCGACCCTGTAAGAACAGAGATTTTCTGTGCCTTCAGAGCAGAACACAAAATCAGTACAAGACTTTGGTCTTCCCACTGACAGCACAAAAACTCTCCAGTGAGTTCTGGCTACCCTACTCACCGCTGGGAGCACAACACGAGGTTAATATAACCGTGGTATTCTGTAGGGTGGAGGTACTTCCCCAGTCGGACTGCTCAATTCGGACGGGAATACCTACCGTCATGTCCTACCTCCCAAGGCCTACTTTCAGCAGTAGACTGCGATGAGCTAATTTATTGATTGATTGTTGGAGCCCACAAAAGTTCAACAAACTGCTTCCTAAGACAAGTGTCAATTATTGACCGGTGTATGGTAGAATCGAATGATATTTTGACGTTTATGACAGTAGTCAACATATGTCAATCCCATTGGTCAATCAATTCTATGTTCTGACCAAACTCCTTCGTTTCTTACTCTAACCACGGACATTGGCGAAAGTCTGTATAAATGTGCGCCATTATTAAAAAAAAAACAAATCTATTCTATCTTATGAATGTAATGTAATGAAGACATTCTCCATAGTACTTTGGCCTTGAAAGATATTAAACATACATACATACATATAATCATACCTTTATCCCCGGAGGGTTAGGCAGAGGTGAATTAACACCCACATTTCACCAATCAATGAATTCGGTCCCACGGTTGTCTTAAAATATTTTTTTGCAGTGTCTGTGCCTGTAAAAGTGCTATTATATTTTTAAACTTTATTGTTATACACTTAAATTCCAAAATTAAAGGAAAAATGTTTATTACATTTTTCACTCACTCTACAAGATGCCATTAAATTTTAGACTTTAACTACATGGAAGCTGTGGAATGACCTCCCTGCTGCGGTTTTCCCAAGCGCCTACAATATGGGGTTCTTCAAGAGGGGCATCAGAAGGTTTCTTCATGGTCGGCAGCGCGAGTGTGACACCCCTGGTGTTGCATACGTCCATAGGCCACGGTAACCGCTTCCCATCAGGTGGGCCGTGTGCTTGTCTGCCAACTAAGTGGTATAAAAAAAAAAGTAACATCGAAAATTAAATGTCATTTTTTGCAGTGTCTTTGACATGACAGTGGTTTTGACATTAGCGGAATCGGGGGTAGGTACCCTGTAGGTAGTAGACAGATCGAGAATCTGTATGAATAATAAAAAACATACAAACGCATAACTAATATTCCTTTGCTTACATAAATATAATCTTTAGAACAAATATTTGCAGACCCCAAAAATCAACCAACACACACTTCATAAAGATGATTTGCAAAAGGGATACTCAAATACCTCTTGAAAGCGAGCTTCAGATAAAGACGTATCCGCACAAGGCAAAATATACGTCACTGATCTTCAGCTGGCTGATTATATTTTGCTATCCTTTACCAAAGTTGTATATTGTACTCCACCACCAGTATTCGGGGCAGCTTAGTGGTTAATATATTATGGGGCTTACGATCAACAGATCACGGATTCGTATCCTATCCATTACACCACCGAAGTGAACCCATTTGTAATTCAGCAATTCAACTTTTGTTACTAATAGTTTTAAAAAATCTGTCCCAACTGTGGAAATAAATATCATAATAGCGTATTATAGGCTTCCTTTCTAAAGCCAAATTTTATTAGCTTAGTTTATTTTATTTTATTTTTTATTAATGTATATATTAAAATAGATTCAATTAAACATAATATATCTTAAGAAGTTACTTACATAGTATAGATTACATCTTAATTTAACTGAACTCTATTTAATATAATTTGTATATCAAGTGTTACTAAACTTCCAAATAAATAAAAGAAAGTACGTATTTCAAAATAACCCAAATTGTATATTGAATATTAAGTTCTGGTTTAAAAAAAATGCTCCAGGTGAAAAGTCCTTAACAGAAAGGTTTTTTACGTAATGACTGCCTACCTCGCTCTGTAACTTAAATATTAATGTTTCCCTTCACGGTTATTTACTTCAGCGAGAGTTATAATAACATGTTTTATTTAATGTAAGGAAATTGGTATAGCGAAGTACACGTGATTGAATTTTGAAGATCGGGATATATTTAAGTCAAGTCAACGCATTTCTGGTGACGTTCTTTATTTAATTTTTTTTTTTTTTTATACCACTTAGTTGGCAGACAAGCACACGGCCCACCTGATGGAAAGTAGTTACCGTGGCCTATGGACGTCTGTAACACCAGAGGAGTCACAGTCGCGCTGCCAACCCTGTAAGTACAGAGTTTCTGTGCCGTCAGTAGAAGACAAATCAGGACAAGCCTTTAGTCTTCCCACTGACGGCACAAATTCTCCAGTGAGCTCTGGCTACCCTACTCACCGCTGGGAACACAACACGAAGTTATTATAACCGCGGTATTCTGTAGGGCGGAGGTACTTCCCCAGTCGGACTGCTCAATCGGGCGGATATACCACCGTGTCCTACCTCCTATAAAAATGTATTTTCTGTCAAAATATTATATTTTATTTAAATTTTACAAAATATTTTATTTAAAAATCTTTTTTTTTCCCCATGGCGATCACAACGATTCCGCCAACCGCTCAGTTATTAAAAAAACTAATTAACACTCAGTTTCTATAATTAAAACGCATTTCCGGTCAAAACTTTTATTTAAAAAACGAATTTAGGATCATGATCTTCTATATACGAATATATATAAAATGAAATCGTGTTATTTACACTATTTATAACACAAGAACAACTGTACCGATTTGGCTCATAAGTTGGTGGGGATGTAGCTTAGAACCAGGAGCCGAACATTAGGGGGTGAGTCGATTACCGTCTTCCGGGCACCATTGTTGACTCAAGCCATGCACCCGAAGCTGAATCCTTACTGTATATATCTGTCTGATGTTAAACAGCCCTATCCCTAAGTCGCCTTGTACGACACCGCATGGGAAGAGATGGGGTGGTCCAAATTCTATTCTACCGGGAACACGAAATAATAATATTCGTGGCATCTTTTTATGTGAACTTTTTTTACTATTGTACATTTATTTCTTCGCCAATGTCTTCGTAATTCAGAGAACAATTTTGATTTTCTCACGTTCTAGTAACTGAACAAGTAAATTATGCATTCAAACGAGCCTTCAGTGCCAAGGTCCTTTGTGATGGCAGTGGGTGTGCCGAACAGTACCTGGTGCCACTAATTTATTATAAATTGCTTAGAAATTTCACTCGGTAAGTATGATGCGATTGAAATTACAGTAATTTATAGAGTTTAGACATTAATCGACTTCAAGTAAACTTACAATTCACATGTTTGTATTTGTTATATTTCTAGGGCACGCCAATTTGACTTTACCTCATCTAATGGCAAGCTAAAGGTGAAGTCTCAGGAGTATATATCAAACTAGCTGACCCGCTCCAGCTTCGCTCGTCATTTTTCAAATCCTCGTTTTACCTATTTGAGCCCTTATTTCTTTAGTTTTGAAATTATTGTATGGAAATCTGCCGGATTTGTTGACATTTTTCACCACTGCTCCGCACCCTTTAGTAGTATCGCGATCATATATAGCTTGAAATCTTTGTCGATAAATGAACTATTTAAAACTAAAAGAATTTTTCAATTTGAATCAGTGGTTCCTGAGATTAGCGCGTTCAAACAAACAAACTCTTCAGCCTTAAAATATTGGTATTGATAAATTAGATCAGATTCCATAACGAAACTCAAAAAAAGAACACTTATGAATAACAATATTTTGCAATTATGTCAAGAAATATTAAATAATGTATAAATAAACCATTGGAAAATGATTCTTTCGCTGGTTCTCACTGAGACCTGAATCTCGATTTTCATTAACAAATTGTCATTGACAGTCTGTCCTCAATCCTATCCACGGTGATATTCCAATTTCGCATGCTTTATGCTGCAGCAAAGTCTCAGGGAAGAGGGTCACCATTACAGACACTTAGCAATGTTACAATGGTGGCACTCAGCTTGGCGGCCTCATCAGATGCTTTTTCACGCCCCGCTTAAAGGACTTGGGACTGTAGAAAGAAGGAAACACGTGTGCTGGTAATGAATTTCAGGTCTTTGGTGTGCAAAGAAAAGAGTCGATCCGCTTGGTTCTTGCTTGTATATTCTGCACAGTGTGAGGGTGACATCTATGCCCTGCACGTGTTATCCTGTGTACGAAAGGAGAGGGTGGGATAAGTTGGAAGAGTTCATCAGAACTCTGACCATGGTAGAAATGGCATGGTAAAACACAGCCAAAGAAGCAACATCTTTACGCATCTGCATAGGCTTGAAGGTGTAGATGACCTCAGGATTCCCAATAATGCGGACTGCGCGTCGCTGCAACCTGTAGGGAGTATCTAATAGGTATTTCGCGAAGCCATCCCAGAGGTGCGAGCAGTATTCCACGAAGGAGCGAATTTGTGTCTTATAAAGAAGACACCGCTGCTCCGGCGTGAAAAAACGTCTCACTTTGTTCTTATAAGAAACTGTCTTGTATCTATTTATTTTGAACCTTAACCCTAATGTATGGACGGGGTAGATACCCAATCTACCCCTTCCATACATTACCCCAGATGGTTAATATTATTTTAGCACTTATGGGTAAGTCAACTTTCGTCCTCATCCTGATAAATTCGGTTTGCTCAAAATATTTGCTTGGGACAAACGCAGTACGTCGGAGACGGCCAATATTTTCGTTTCATCAACTGGTCATGTCGCAGGCATTGAGAGGGTTACATAGATAGATAGATGAATGGACTACCTATTTGTGGTAGTACATCTTGGTTGTGAATATACGATTCAAATTATATATTTATATATTTTAAGAAAATGGGTAGTTACAGTAGGTTTTTTTTTTAATTTTTTTTTTTTCGTGCGCAAAGTCCCCGGCCCCCGGTCGAGTTACAGTAGGTATTATGATAATCATATATATAATCGAACAGCTACATTCCGCCGCAAGCCATGCCAAATATAAGAAGGTAATTGATTATATAAATTTAATTGAGGCGATTAGGTACATAATAATTTCAATTTTATATCAAATATCACGAATAATGAATATTTATGTTGTATTATGTTTTATCAACCCCCGACGCAAAAACGACGGGGTGTTATAAGTTTGACGTGTCTGTGTGTGTGTGTTTGTCTGTGGCATCGTAGCTCCTGAACAGATAAACCGATTTAGATTTAGTTTTTTTTGTTTAAAAGGTATATTAGTCGGGAGTGTTCTTAGCTATGTTTGAAAAATCGGTCCAAGATGGCCGCCGCCACAAAATGACGGAGCACATTTTTTTTTTCAACTCACTCAATATGGGTATCAAATGAATGGGCTTGACTAGTATATTCTACTAGTCAAGCCCATTATAATATGATAAATTTAAAATCCAAGATGGCCGCCACCACAAAATGGTGATTTACATTTTATTTCACAATTCCCTCAATATGGGTATCAAATCAAAGAGCATGTCAAGTAGATCAATTTAAAAAGTGTTAAATAAAAATTGCCTTGTCATGTCGGGGGACCCTTACTGGTAGAGCTCACTACGTCAGATTATCGAAACGATCCAAGATCCCCCCGACAATGATAACGCTTGAATCAAAATATGTATTACTAGGTATATCAAAGTTATAGGTCTAACTAACACAACTTATTTTTGACGTTTTGGGGTTTTTTTGTGACGGGGGTTTTTTAAATTTCAAATTTATTGTTGTTGTATTATGTCAATAAGCAAGTCAATAAAAAAGTATAATGGCACAGTGAATACGATCAAAATTTAAGTACTTTTTTTTTCTTTTTTTTTACTTACATATATATATTATGTGTTTACCAGTGATTACACAGACTTGTCATGTAAATAGAGGTTGGACACGACGGTATTTCCGTCCAATTTGAGCTGTCCAACTGTGGATGTACGTACACAAGACAAAAAAGATAGCCTATCCATCTAATAAAATATATTTATGATCTGGGTCAAGTGGAAGCACCCATATGTTTTACATATGTGTGTTCACACAACAATAACTCATTGCTTTGAAGTCACATGTGTGCGTCATCGTTAAAGGCGTATTAGTGTAATACGTTTATGAGTGCCAGTGCGCATGATCGTGAATATTCGTGAATCGTGAACGTTTGAATATGTGTGAGTGATTTGCCTGCCATCGAATGAGAAAGTAAATTTCACCATTTTAGCACAGGCTCACGTAGTTGAGTGGTATTACAGGCGTAAAGACATTTCGAAGGTAGCGAGTTCGAACCGCTACTATATTGATGTAGTCGTTTACGTTAATAAATAGTTTTGTTTTTGTTCTTTATTTTGTTTGTGATATTAAATAACGTTTAAGTTGTTAATTAACCGTGTGGAAAGCACAATGCATCCAATTGTTGACAGTTAAAAATAAAATTATCATGTTATTTTAATCATGAGAATGAGGGTAGCATAAATTCCAATACGAGAAACATTAATGCAATGTGTGTGCAACAATACTCGCTCAGTAATAATAAAAATACTACTGATTTAAGTTGCTATAAATAAATAACTAAAATATCAAGATACTTTTGTGATGTTACCTCAACATTCCCTTAATAGGTAAGTAATTAACATGAAGATATACAAATATTTAAAAGTTCAAAAAGTAAAATTTGACTGGGATTCGAACTCAAAACTTTGCACGATTTTAACACTTAAAAAGCGAATCTGTAAACCCTGGGGTCACGGAGACTTACAAGAATTTAACAAAAACTACGTTCATATACCAGTAATAAGAATTTTATGAGTTATTGTTATTACTAAAGAAAGTGTAACTGATGATAAATAAATACGAATGGTTTTGAATCAATTGTAATTTGCAAGTGTATAAGTGTGTGTGAGTGAGGAAACGAGTTTTGTTACACACACATTTATGTAGAACATACTGGTGACTTTTTCTGCTTGCCAAAATCAATATAACGATCTGTATAATACTTATATCACTAGACAGGCTATCGTTTTTGTCTTGTGTACCTACAGAACCGCCCTACAGAATGCCTAGGCCATAATAACCTCGTGTTGTGTTACCAGCGGTGAGTAGGATAGCAGAGCTTGCTGGAAAGCTTTTGTGCTGTCACTGGGAAGACTAAAGGCTTCTCTTGCTTTGTCTTCTACACTGACGGCACAGAAACTCTCTGTGCTTACAGAGTCGAGTCGAGTGTGACTCCCCCGGTGTTGCACGTCCATAGAACACGGAAACCACTTTCTATCAGGTGGGCCGTGTGTTTACCTGCCACCTAAGTGGAATAATAAAATAGATGATATTCTACGATGAATAGAGAATGCTCTAAATCAATAAATATATTAATGGGCAATACCACTCACTGAATAATTATGAAATCTCTAAAACTATAACACCTACTAGCTTGAAACTTGGTAGGTAGGTCCTTGATTGGGTGTAGACATCCGCTAAGAACGGATTTTAGGAAACTTCACCCCTAAGGGGGCAAAATGGGTCAACGCGTACGAAGTCGCGGGCGGGCGCTAGTCTTCTACAACATTCTACACAACGCTATCTAGACCCATGGTAAGCATAGTTTAACTAGCTTGTGTTATGGAATCAAGAATACGGATAAACATACTTAAATACTTTTTTTTTGTAAATACATACATATTATACATAGAAACACCCAGACCAATGCAAATACCCATATTCATGCATACAAATATTTGCACTGAGCGGGGATCGAACCCGCGCCTCCTGCGTAGCAGTCGTGTTCACTACTGCCACGCCACAGAGGCTGTCAAAAGTATAAAAATGTACATTGTATTCCGTTTGTTGTCCGTGGTCCAACAGCTAAGTCCTACTGGTAGCTCCAAGGGCATTTTTTTCGCCCGTGGTTCTATCAATTGGACCACACACCTGTAAATCCCTAAAATGGTAGGCAGATTCCGCTAACAATGTACGATCCTATGTAAAAGGAACGATGTAAGTTTTTTATACTACTTAGGTGGCAGATAGGCACACGGCTACCTGATGGTAAGTGGTTACCGTTGCCTATGGACGTACGCAACACCAGGAGCGTTACACTCGCGCTGCCGATGCTGAAGAAATCTTGTAATGTCTATCTTGAAGAAAACCATATTGTAGGCGTTTGGGAAAACCACAGCAAGGAGTTCATTCCACAGCTTGACCGTTAATGTTTACTATCGAATGGAGATATCTCTTTTAATCCTGTGGTCATCTACAGGGTTGGTTAGGTTAGAGCGTGATTGAATAACAAACATCCAAACATCTACACAAATTATTTATCTTCTTTTTATAATATTATTAGGACCGAAATACTATTATTCCTTCTAACCCTGCCATCGAAGCAAAATTGCCTGTGTTAGGAGTGAGTTCACCTCAGTAGTGATTCGAACCTGGGACCTTTCATAAGGCTGACTCCTTAACCTCAAAGTTTTCACATTTGTAACATTAGTAGGATTAAAGTTTTCAAAACTCATAAAATATGAGCACAGGACGAGTTGGGGACTTGGACGAGTTGGGGACTCTGTAGTCCCAACACCCGAGAAGAGGGCCAGATCGTTAGAGATGGCCCTGGGTCGGCCGGGGTGCGAGGGATATGCCTGTCAACCTCACCTTCAGCAACCAAAATGACCCACAGGCGGCGTGCGTTTTAGTCGGTTCGAGTCCGACATAACCTCCTCCACCGGCTCCGGTGGGGAGGTATCCGTGGGGATTTCGCGCACGTAAAAAAAAAAATATTAGCACAAATTTCGTTAATTAAACCTTTTGGTCAAAGTTTGTCCTCATTCAATATAATATCATTTATAACTTCTTTTATTACGTGTGAAAAATCACCACAAATGCCCCCAATAATGTCGGACTCGAACCGACTTACCTTACCTGTGAGTCGTTGTTGGTTGCCGAAGGTAAAGTTGACAGACATATCTCTCGCACTCCGGCCGACCCCTCTCTCGATCTGGCCCTCCTCGGGTCAATTATACCTCTGCTAATGTTCGCTAACTCAATAAAAGTAATCCAATCACAAAACGTTACACAAACTCCATAATTGGTTCCACGGATATACATTACTACCCACATTATGCCATGCCAGACATAAGACTCGAGGTCAATAAATACCCACGTTAAATATACTGTACGGAACCCATGTTACTTTGTATGACAGAAAATAAACAGCCCATCACCGGCCATCTTGGCTAAACTCATTAAAGTTGTATTGCTTTTGTCATTCACTAACTCTTAGCTTTTGTTTGTAGCAAACATTGTTTGTATACAGGGTGAGTAATTATAACAGAGATTGGCTTAAATGTATACTAGTCGATGCTCTCGGGTCCGCGACTTTTCCTCATATCTCCAGCCCCCTTAGTCATATGGCAATTCGGTGATCGGCGTATTGTAAAATAGAATGACAAATTGGATTTGACGTATTTGACAGTTGTCAACGCATGTCAAACACGTCAAACCCCAATTGCCACATGTTTGGATGAGTCATACCACGGACACTGCTAAAAAAATTATTTAATTTTAGATTTTGAAGCAATGACGTTAAAATTCAAAATTATATGGCTCTTTGCAGAGTGAATGAATAAGTGTAATGATACTCTTTTCATATAATTTTTGCCTTTATACGTGTAGAAATGAAGTCTAAAATTTAATGCCATTTTACAGTGTTTGTGGCATGACACTGGTCTCGCTTTAGCGGAATGAATAGCCGGATGATAATCATCTCACTCACCATTCCTGTTCTGTTTCTGACAATCCCAAAATGTGGTCCCTACTTTTCTTTTTACGTGCGAAAAATCCCCACTGATACCCCCCGCCGGAGCCAGTGGGGGTGATTATGTCAGACTCGAACCGACTAAAACGCACGCCGCCTGTGGGGAATTGTAAGTTGGCTGCCGAAGGTAAGGTTGACAGACATACCCCTCGCGCCCCGGCCGACTCAGCGCCATCTCTTTTGATCTGGTTCTCCTCGGGAGTGGTCCCTACTATGACCTTATAATCAGGTATTATACTAAAACCATACGGGATTATACTTTTTATAAGCATATTCTGCTCATAAAAAAATCATAACTCATAATTTAATTAATAATTTAATTCATTTTTATTCTGTAATAGTTTAACACTAAGAGAATTGGCCTATTGGTCCGCACAATTAATTTTTCGTTCTGTAAATAGCTGTCTCAAGTGTTAAAACGGTTGTAAAATTTTATTTTATGAGACATACAAATCGAAAACCTCACCACTGTTGAGATATAAATTATCCAATGCCCTTAAGGATTAACTGAAAGATTTCCAAAAGATGTCCAAATCTAATTCCCTGGTAGTCCACCTAAATTCTCTTGAGGCTGATATAGGAAATGTCATAGACGTTTTATGTATTACTGAACACAATATGATAGCTTCTGACCAAGGGTTAATAAGATTGGTAAACTATAAACTTGGCGCAATCTGCTGTAGGAAAAACAGACGAGGTGGTTCTTGTATTTTCATTAGAAATACGGTAAAATTCAGTCCTTTGATCAAGTTAAATGATTACTCATCAGAGAAAATCATAGAGTGTTCAGGAGTCTTCTTAACAGAGCACAATATTCTTATTGTATGTATTTATAGACCTCCAAGGTCCAGAGCAGAAGATATAAGTTTGTTTTTTACCAACTTTAATTTGATACTCCGTAAATTTTGTTATAATAAAGCAAAAGTAGTGATTTGTGGTGACTTTAATATAAATACACTTGATAATAATGATGTATCGACTCAATTTAAGCAAATGCTGTATAGTTACAATATGAAACTGGGCATTAATGAACCCACACGGCTATCAAGCGGAAGATGCTTAGATAATATTTTATTTAATATACGTGGATGTAGGGCTGACGTCATCGATTTAGAATTATCAGATCACACAGCACAGTTACTGTTATGTCCAGTAAAATCATACAGCACTCTTGAAACCTGGTATATTGACGTGCGAGATTATAGTAAAGAAAATCAAATGAGATTTAAAGAATACCTACATTAATTGTTTAAGTTTTAGTGATGTTTTCATGTCCAATGATCCTAGTCAAGCATTCACTAGCTTTTATGATGATTTTAAATTATTATATGATCTCTGTTTCCCTGTTATACAAGTCAAACATTCCAAAACTTTTCGTCCTAAATGGTTGTCAAAAGGTATAAGAGTCTGCTGTAAACGTAAACGCCAACTTCTGTGGGAATACAGAAAAAAACGCACAGAAAGATCAAGAAATAGCTACAAAGCGCTATCGTCAAGACTAAAGCGCATCATTAGGTTAACACAAAAATCGCAAAATGATAACTTCATTCAAACTGCTCCTAATAAATCTAAAGCCACCTGGGCTGTAATTCGCGGTAATGAAATTAACGTACCCAATGATCATATCCATCACATAAAAGTAGATGGTAACATAATCCAGGAACCTTCACAAATTGCTAATCATTTTAATACATTTTTCACAGATACAATGCACCAAAGTTTATCTGTTGACCACAAAGTATCGATGCCCTACGAGTTGAACTCTATATTCATGGCCCCCACCGTACCGGATGATATATACAAAATTATACAGAGTCTGAAAAACACAAATAGTACTGGGTACGACGATATATCAACCAAAATAATAAAACTAGTTTCTGTTGCATTGTCTCATGTACTGAGCCACATAATCAATTTATGCATTACAAATAGTATCTTTCCTGAACAGTTAAAATTAACTATTATCAAACCATTATATAAGAAAAATGATAAAAACGATATGCGCAACTACAGACCAATAGCACTTGTACCAGTTATTTCCAAAATTTTTGAGAAGGTGATACATAACTGTATCTACAATTACTTTGAAAATAATAATCTATTTTGTACTGAGCAAGTAGGCTTTCGGAGAAATAAATCCATCGATATGGCAATCGATTTTTGTCCACGGTATTGACTGGCCTAGATAAGGGAAACCAGGTGTGTGCATTGTTTATGGATTTAACAAAGGCCTTTGACTGTGTTGACCATAAAATATTGTTAAAAAAACTATATGCCTATGGAGTCAGAGGGAATACTTACGATTTAATAAGGTCATATCTGAGCAACCGAACCCAAGTAACACAAATCACAAGGTTTTGCTACACATCAAAAAAAGGTATTGAATACAAGTCAACGTGTAGAAATGTCACTCTTGGTGTTCCGCAAGGTAGTGTGCTTGGGCCACTACTGTTCATAATTTATATAAATGACCTACCTAAAATAACTCAATACGATACAGTTTTATTTGCTGATGACAGTACAATTGTGTTTACTGGTCATAATAAAGGGCAGCTAGAAGAAGAAGTAAAGATGACATTAAATAATACAATAAATTGGTTGACATTAAATAATTTAAATATTAATATTGACAAAACAAATTTGATGACATTTAGAAATAGAGTTAACAAAATAACAAATATTGACATTCAGTACTTAAATAAAAAAATTACAGAGGTAGAGACATCGAAGTTTTTGGGCCTCAATATTGATAATAACCTACGTTGGAAAAACCATATAGAAATATTATGCAAAAAAGTAGCATCGTTTTCATATGCGCTTTACATGCTGAGGAAATCTGCCAGTCAATCAGCCGTTCTGACAGCATATCATGGTTATGTTGCACCTCTCTTGAGGTATGGTATCATGTTTTGGGGCAATTCTACTGACAATGAAGCAGCATTTGTGGCACAGAAGAGGTGTATTAGGTCGATATGCCATTTAAAACCGACGGACAGTTGTAAACCCCACTTCTCACAGCTAAAGGTATTAACACTGCCATGTATTTACATTCTGGAAGTCCTACTCTTTGTCCGTAAAAATGTGCATTTGTTTACAACATTAAACAGTAAGAGGAAAAAATTAACTTTAAGCTTACCATCAAACAGGACTGGTTTAATGAATAGTAGTTTTTTATGTATGGCTCCACGAATTTACAACAAATTACCGAAAAGAATTATGGAGATTGGGGAACTTAGCATATATAAGAAAGTAATTAAGAATATTTTGTTAAGCAAATGTTATTATACGGTAAATGATTATTTAAATGACAAAACAGTAGATGTGTAGTAAAATAATAAATGTTAATTAATTTTAAATTTTTAAGTATGTGTACTAAAATACTAATATGACATTTTGATTTATATCCTAGAATCTATAAAAATGACAAAATAATGTTATGATACTCTAATAATTTGAATTTTCTAAGCATGAATATAACATATTAATTAATTCACTTCCCAAGTTAGCTTGTAAAATTGCATGCCTACTATGGTAAAATATGGTGAAACCTACCTGCTACCTATAACAACTATATGTAACCCATATTTGCAATGATTATAATAAATAAATAAATAAATAAATTTAAAAGACGTTCAAAAATAGCTTACGATTTTTCTACAAAAGACAGGCCATTTTTCTGTCACAGACAATTTTATTGTAAAGTACAATTTATTGACTTGAATTATAAAGATGAATGAATTCTAAATCAAAATTTAGAGGTATGATAGCATATTGGTCGTATATACATACACATAATCACGCCTTTATCTCCGGAGGGTTAGACCAAGGTGAATTAACACCCACATTTCACCAATCATTAAATTCGGTTCCACTTAATAGGGGGTGAGCTTATTGCCGTCTTTCGGGCACTATTGTTGACTCATGATCTTAGGCTGAGTCTGGGCTGTATATATATGTCTGATATTAAACCGTTCTATCCCTTAGTCTCCTTGTACGACACTGCATGGGAAGAGATGCATATTGGTCGTAAACATATAAATAAAATGTATCTAAGTATGTTTATCCGCAAGTTTAGATCCCACAACACAAGTTAGTTAAGCCATGCTTACTTTAGGTCTAGAGTGCAGAATATCGTAGAATAGAATTACAAAAAAAATCTCGTCAACTTCAAATCGGACTCGCGCACCGAGGGTTCCGTAGCTCAAACTATATAAACCATAATATATTTTGAATGCATTGACTTAGAAGTTCGATTTTTTTACAGTTCTAAGACGTTATAGACTTGAGTATGTGGTATGAATTCCAACTTGATACCTTCACACATTTCTGAGAAAAAGGTCTTAACAGACAGACAGACTGACAGACTGAGGTTCCCTTTTCTTTTCTTTTGAAGTACAGAACCCTAAAAAAGAATGATATGTTGCTGGGGCTATACTGGTGTATAGGACTACTACTGGCCTATCACCAGCAAACCAAAACCCTTGGTGATGGACGAGGTTCAGGAGAGGGTTTTCCACTCGGGTTTGAGAAATCAGACAGCAGTAGCTCTCATGGGTCTTTTTGTAGGCGCACCGGCTGACTGAAGATGTTGAGACCTGTAGGTCTTGGGCAGGCCTCTTAAAATACTCTAAAAAGTATTCTATATAGATATTTGGTTAGGTTTTCGATATCGCCTTTGGGTTTTTTTTTTTTTATATATGTATAGAACACGTCAATTAGACTCCGCCTTGCCTAATGGTAAGCTGAAGGCAAAGTCTCAGAAAAGAGGGTCACCATTACTTACACATACCGTGTGACAATGTTATGGTGACACTCAGCTTGACGGCCTCATCATATGCTTTTTCACGCCCCGCTTAAAGGATCCGGGACTGTAGGAAGTGAAGATCAGAAAGCAGTCGCTTCATGGAATATATCGAAGTTTAGCCAAATCTGCCGTCAGACTGGTGAAGCGGACCCCAGACTCAGAGGTGTAAGCTTCGAATGCAACTGGGATTAACACTAAAATGAAGAAGACGAAGAAAATTCAGTTTCGTACGAACTCAGTACGAATATCGGTAGATGGCGCCCACCGTTAGACGCATATATGTATAGAAAAATTTGAATGATTACGGGCGATGGTGCCGTGGCTTAGTGGTCAGAGCATTCCTCCTGTAAGGGAAAGATCCCGGGTTCAAATCCCGTCTGAACCGATTAATGTTCTTTAATTTCTTTAATTCTTTATTGTACACAAGAAAATAATACATCAACAGGTAATCACAAATACATGTTGGTGTACAAAGGCGAGCTTAACTCAATATTGAGTTTTCTCCCAGCAAACCTTTGGGGATTAAAAGTGCAAAAAATATGATAAAAAAAAACCAAGTGTACAACAGCAGAAAAAATACATATAATACATACTAAGAATAAAAATATTATACATACACAATACATACAGACTTGTATTAGTGTCTTGTATATAATTATATACAAGAATTATAATAAGTATATGTTATTATAGTGACTTGTATATAAGGGAGAGGTATTGTGTAGGAGGTAGGACACGGCGGTATTTCCTCCGGCTCCAACAATCAATCAATAAATTAGCTCATCGCAGTCCACTCTGAAAGTAGGCCTTGGGAGGTAGGACACGACGGTATTCCCGTCCGAATTGAGCAGTCCGACTGGGGTAGTACCTCCACCCTACAGAATACCGCGGTTATAATAACTTCGTGTTGTGTTCCCGGCCGTGAGTAGGGTTTCCAGAGCTCACTGGAGAGTTTTTGTGCTGTCAGTGGGATGACCAAAGGCTTGACTTGCTTTGTCCTCTACACTGACGGCACAAAATCTCTCTGTTCTTACAGGGTCGGCAGTACGGATGTGACTCCACTGATGTTACACACGTTCATAGGTCATGGTAACCACTTTCCATCAGGTGGGCCGTGTGCTGGTCTGCCACCTAAGTTGTATAAAAAAAATCTATTACACAAATATACAATAGATAATTCATATATTACAACGAATTCGATTTCTTTTTCTTTCTATTTCTTAATCGATTTGAAATCACAATTAGGTTTTAGGTGAACTCAGTCTAAATGTTTTCTCATTTAATCCTAGTTTTTGAAATTAAAGTAAATGTTTATGTTAACTGTGTGTTTGTTTGTTGCAGGTTACGTTATAGGAAGACGTCGAGTACCACCATATACCAAGTGTTCTTTACTAAAAATTTAAGATTAGGTAAGTACTTTTTATTTTCGTCACTTTTACATATAATCAATGTCAAAGTCAATCACTGTCAAAGTGTTTTATTTTGTATACTATAGAACAGTAAAACTAGATTTAGGAACAGCGAATGTACCACCGCTTTGTTACGAAATCCCTTCTGGAGTAAACTCCGACAAAATTAAAGCTAAACCTTCTTTTGTTAAATAACAGAAGAGGCATTTCTTCTCGGACTAGTGTGAGTAGACGGCGGTCACTCTGGTAATAGTCAAAATAGGCCAAACATAACCTTAAAAATATAGAAATTTAAATATTTTACACTAAGCGAGAATTAACTATTTTACTGCCATAACAAATATCGCCAGAATATCTATTTAAATAAAATAGCGGTCGCTCTGGTAATAGTCAAAATAGGCCAAACATAACCTTAAAAATATAGAAATTTAAATATTTTACACTAAGCGAGAATTAACTATTTTACTGCCAGAATAAATATCGCCAGAGAATCTATTTAAATAAATAAATGGTAATTTCATTTTATTGAATGGTCAAGCTAATAAAACCATGTTTAAAAATACTGTCTCAATTCAGAGCCAGTTATGGCCACCGCTAACTGGGTCAATGCCAATACCCATTGAAACGCAGTCGTAAAGATAAATAAGTCTCTTGACAACCCTCAACCTATCCACTAACTTGTCCATTTTTCACCTAAACACACTTGCGGAGCAATAACAACCCTAATGCACCGTAATAAAATATATATTGTATTGTGCACTAATGATATGAGGCTACCGTTTTGTAGGGTCACCAACTCACAATTTTAGGAAGGATAATTTCTTTTTTTGACAGCGGTAATGTGGGTCACATATAAATAGTGTTGTTTACTTGTGTAAACCTTTTTAGTTATGTTGAAAGCTCGTAATGGAAATGGGTTCACGTCTATTGTGTACCCAATGGGGCTTGGACTCGTAACTTTTTGATCTTAAAGTAAACTTAAGCTATTGTCGTACTTGAAGGCATTTTAAAATATATTATATCTACTTTTGAATTTATTTTTATAAAACTTTAATCGTTACAATACACTATGTTGAATAATGATCAAATCCTATTGAATGAGTGAAATTTTAAAGCTTTTAGTATGAATAAAGCAATTATTATTTACCATCTATTCAACTAGATTAAGATATAGAAAAAAATAATCGGTGTAAGGGATAGATTCGCATCCCGCCTGAACCGATTAAATTTTTTCTTTATCTTAATCGAGTCTAAAATTTAAAAAAAGAGGTTGATCGCGGAAATTGGCCGCCGCATCCACGACCAAGGCGGTGACTTCCGATCCGGCTCGTTCCTGGGGCAAAGGTTGGCTATTGCGATTCAGCGGGGCAACGCGGCCAGCATCATGGGCACCTTTGCGCCGGGAACGATGCGGAGTGGGTTGTTTGACGCGACATGATCGCGAGTTTATTTCGTGTATTTATGTTTTAACAAGTAATAAGCCATTGAATTTCTAAATATAAAATAAATGTTCCCTTAAAAAAAAGTCTAAAATCTTAGTTTAAATCAATGTTAAGGAGTGTAACATCTAAGTTAAATTAACTTAAATTTTCATCATAACATAACATAAACTCACGTCTATATCCCGAAGGGGTAGGCAGAGGTGCTAGCACCCACATTTCGCCAGTTTATGTTTAGGTCCCAATGTAATAGGTGGCGAGCCTATTGCCATTAACCGGGCACTTATAAACCTGTGATAAATACATACATAACTTCGAAAAGCATCGAAAAGTCATTGGTGTGTGCCATGGTAAAACCTGGGATCGAACTCGAGACCTCGTCTCAGCAGTCTATTGCCCATACCACTAGGCTCTTACTCATCGGAAAGGACAATTACCGAGTATTGACCATGACTACTCAATTGCTAAATCTTAGGTACTTGACTGCTACAACTTCATACCCACTATCCATAAAATTTTCTTACTACCCACACTTGAATATCCCTAAAAAATTTGAGATTTATTAAAAACTAGCTGTTGCCGTTCCCGTTCCCTGCGTGGAATTTTTTTAAACATTTCGTGGAACATTTTCTTTATACTACTTAGGTGGCAGACTAGCACACGGCTCACTTGATGGAAAGTAGTTACCAAGGTCTATGAACTTATGCGACACCGGAGGAGTAACACTCGTGCTGCCGACCCTGAAAAACCCTTCTAATGCCCTTCTTGAAGGAACTCATATTGTAGTCGCTTGTGAAAACAGCAGCAGGGAGTTCATTGCACAGCTTGACATATGAAATTTAGCCAAATTAATGGACCTGTTCCCGAGTTTCCTGCTTTGCAACACTCATTTATTTATAAGAAAATCAAACACTGGTTTTTTTCTAGAGGAACGGTCTCAATTTGAATTTCGCCACCACAGTGGAACGCAAAAAATCTAGATTAAAGAGGTGTTATATAGAGCATATCATACTGATTCACAAAGGAAACCGAATCGTAGGCACAATCCACTTAGCTATGGAACTTTCGGCCGGGATGCCGTTGAGTATAATATCACACAGTATAAAAGTCGTGATATTCTCTCAAATCACCTCATAAATCCATTTTATAGACGCTCCGTCTTAAATATTTCCTTATCGATCAAATACAATGGAGATACTTATTATTGCAGAGATTATTTTACTTATAATATGATTTGTTTATGACATCATAAAGCTAGTAAAAGTACAGCCACAGATGGCGTGGCAGTAGTGAGAGGTACGAATTCGATCCCCGCTCAGTGTAAATATTTGTATGCATGAATATGGGTATTTGAACTGGTCTGCTCGAGCCTCGGAGAGTACGTTAAGCCGTCAGTCCTGGTTGCCATTTGAACATCTATGGCAGTCGTTCGGGTAGTTGGAGCCCTATAAAGTCTAGCAACTGGTCTAGCTGCAATGTTTCGATATCGCCTTTGGGATGTGAAGGTCACATGGCAGTCGCTTCATAGAAAAGATCGAATTTCAGCCAAATCCCTAGTTAGACTGGTAAAGCAGACACGAGACTGAAAAGTGAAAGCTTTGGATGCGACTAAGATTAACGCTGAAGAAGAAGAAGACTAGTAAATGCACATGGTTCAGCTGATAGAAAGTGGTTCCTACAACTTTAATCGTCATCCAAAGGTTGCCTGGCAAGGTCGATGAACGACCTCCGCCCCCCATGAGCGCCGGCCGGGGGTGACAGGTGGAGCCGCCTGTCACCCTGGCAGAAGCAGGCCGCGACGGCGGCACGCCTGGCGCGCCTCCCCGTTTCCGGGGACGAGTTGGGGTCTCTGGAGTCTCCACACCCGAGAAGAGGGCCAGATCGTGAGAGATGGCCCTGGGTCGGCCGGGGTGCGAGGGATATGCCTGTCAACCTCACCTTCGGCAACCAAAACGACCCACAGGCGGCGTGCGTTTTAGTCGGTTCGAGTCCGACATAACCTCCCTCACCGGCTCCGGCGGAGAGGTATCCGTGAGAATTTTGCGTACGTAAAAAAAAAAAAAGGTTGCCTGGCAGAAATCGCTTACAGCGATAAGGCCGCCCATTGTACTGATTCCGTTGTTATATATTTTAATAATGACTCAGCCTCAGATGCATGGCTTGAGTCAATAATAGTGCCCGCAATACGGCAATAGGCTCACCCCCAATTACGTGGGACTGAATATAATTATTGGTGAAATGTGGGTCTTAATTCACTCCAGGTATAAAGGTAGGATTACATATATGTATATATTAATGGTGTACAATAAAGTATAATAAATGAAAATAAATCGTAGCCTATGACAGCTTGCAATACTAAATAACATCACTTTACCATCTATAAGAAAGGTGAGGAGAAAATAAATATACAAGCAATGGAATAACATAACATAAACTCACGCCTATATCCCCGAAGGGGTAGGCAGAGGTGTTAGCACCCACATTTCGCCAGTTTATGTTTAGGTTCCAATGTAATAGGTGGCGAGCCTATTGCCATTAACCGGGCACTTATAAACCTGCGATAAATACACACAACTTCGGAAAACATCGAATAGTCATTGATGTGTGCCATGATAAAACCTGGGATCGAACTCGAGACCTCGTCTCAGCAGTCCATTACCCATACCACTAGGCTACTAATAACATGAAATGAAAAAGGCATCACAAAGTTCTAACAGGGTTGGAAGTACGCTTCGTGGTGTTGCACACGCCCATAGGCCACAGTAACCGATTCCCATCTAGTGGGCGCATCAAACAGCTATCTTTTGATTCGATTGACTTAGTAGGTTGATATTATTTTTTTATGAATTAAAGAAACCGCGGTAGACTAGTGGTATGGGTAATGGACTGCTGAGACGAGGTCTCGAGTTCGATCTCAGGTTTACTATGGCATACATCAATGACTTTTCGATGCTTTTCAAAGTTATGTGTGTATTTATCGCAGGTTTAAAAGTGCCCGGTTAATGGTAATAGACTCGCCATCTATTACATTTGAACCTAAACATAAACTGGCGAAATGTGGGTGCTAGCACCTCTGCCTACCCCTTCTATTTATAAGTTATGAATTAAAGAAAGGTCAATGATTTTTTTGCAACTTTAAGATCAGTTGATCGTGGTCACCCTACCTCCGGGTACAAATAACACATATTATTACGCACAGGAGTCATAAACATTTATAAATTCCCGCCGGAACCGCTGCTGGCGGTTCGGTACTTATGACAGTTTGCAAACGTTATACAGAATGTTGCTTTTTGTCTCCACCATTATTATTTAGTGACATAAGCATTTATGTTTTAACCTACTACGGCAAAATGTGGTGTCGTACAAGGCGACTAAGGGATAGGGCTGTTTAACATCGGACAGATATATACAGCCCAGACTCAGACTCAGATGCATGGCTCGAGTCAACAATAGTGCCCGAAATGCGGCAATAGCTTCACCCCCTATTACGTGGGACCGAATACAATTATTGGTGAAATGTGGGTGATCGCCTCTGCCTAACCCTCCGGGCATAAAGGCGTGATTATATGTATATATGTATGTTTTATTATTTAGTGACATAAGCATATTTTTTAACCTACTACGGCAAATAAAGTTACAAAGTGTTACGAATTTTTTTGAAGTAATTAGTATACTAACTATTTTTGTCGATATTGATAGAAAAAAGTGAATTGTAGAAATTGGATTATAACAAAGACCCTCCACCAACTGTTGCCCAAAAGGCGATTGCGTTGAAGAACTTCAACGGTCTTATTACAAAAAACGGAATTAAGTCAGGTTTAAACCCGAACTAAAAAGTCTAGGCTTAATCTCAAGACCATGGTTTAAACTACTTATTACAAAAGCTGAATAATCCATAGACTACTTAGTACCATAATTTAAACCTTAGCTTAAATAAAACCACAGATTACTCAAACTATTGTTCGTCCATTATGATACCATTCAATCGCAACGTTCCGTTTCCTCCGAAAACAAAAATTATCTGAAATTATTAATAAATAATATTTACTAAAAATGATGAAAAAAAGATTTAGAACATACATTTTCGTTAAATTCAATTTTATGAATAATAGTTATACTTTATTTTATAATAAAATATCATTATCATGTCTTTATTTAGCAATATAAATCTTCCAATATCATAACAATATGATATTGGAAGATTTGTGGACGTTAAATGGAACGAACTTTTCCGTTCGCGCTGACTAGGTATCAAATTATTCCCAATTTTTATACCTACTTTAAAGTATATTTATTGCAAGTTATTTAAAACGTTTAGTAAATCTATACTTTTGCCTAAAAAGCTTCTTCAGATAGTTCCATAAAGGGGTTTACTCGAATACGACGTCTGTTAGGTAACCGTGGTATGTCCAATGACTCCACGATATTAATATCTGCGATATCCATCAGATCAACTGCGTCAATATCCATTATGAGCATATAAGAAAGTAAATGAATTTATTTGACGCTAACCGACTAACCACAAAATGGCAAGTTAGACGTATTATTATTGTGACTTACACTTTAGACTAACGTTAAACTAGTGACCGCAGGTTTATCTTTAGACTAGAGATAGTCCATGTTTTAGTAATGAAACCCTTTTTGTAATAAAAATTTCTTTAGACAATGGTCTAAAGACGATTTAAACCTGGTTTTAGCGTTAGTCCGTGTTTTGTAATAAGACTGTAAGTGTCTAAGACACATCTTAGGCACTCGAAATACTCCAACTCGACCACAGTCCTTGTGGTTCATTTGATGCGAACATTCCTCCCGTAAAGTCTGGCGGCGGGTTCAAGTCCCGCCTGAGACGTTCACTTTTTCTAATCTATATTGATAATATGTTAACCGATTATCTTTTAAACTCTCGCGTTCCATGATACACAATAATGTTTACATGAATTAACGCGATCATAGTGTGGGGAAGTACCTCCGCCCTACAGAATACCGCGGTTATAATAACTTCGTGTTGTGTTCCTAGCGGTGAGTAGGGTAGCCAGAGCTCAATAGAGAATTTGTGCTGTCTGTAGGATGACTAAAGGCTGTCCTGCTTTGTCCTCTACCCTGACGGCACAGAGACTCTGTGCTTACAGGGTCGGCAGCGCGAGTGTGGCTTCTCTGGTGTTACATACGTCAGGTGGGCCGTGTGCTTGTCTGCCACCTAAGCGGTATAAAAAAAAGGTACATACATACCTTTGATTTATCTGACGTTTCAATCAGGTTACACCGGCTGTGGTCGCAGGCTGACTGGCTCAGTGCCCTCGGCCAGTGACCACAGCTGGTGAAACCTGGTCGAAACGTCAGGCACATCAAAGATATATATGTACGTATACCATGATCGTGTTAATTCATGACGCTTTTGTAGTTTTCATATTACTAAAATAGTCAATTGAGTTCACATAATACATATGAGTTTAGGCTAGAATATAAGACTAAATTATAAGGTACTCTTTGTTTGCCGGCCGGGGTGAGAGGGATATGTCTCAAAATCTCACCTCCGGCAACCTGCGGTCCATACAGTCGGCGTGCTATTACGCGGGCTTTCCGAATTTAGCTTTAAAAAAAGATGTGAATAACCCTGAATTACTTTTAAGGTATGATTTTTTTTTATACCACTTAGGTGGCATACAAGTACACGGCCCACCTGATGGAAAGTGGTTACCGTGGCCTATGAACGTGTGTAACACCAGAGAATTAAGTCACACTCGCGCTGCAGACCCTGTAAGCACAGAGTTTCTGTGCCGTCAGTGTAGAGGACAAAGCAGGCAAGCTTTTAGTCATCCCACTGACAGCACAAATTCTCCAGTGAGCTCTGGCTACCCTACTCACCGCTGGGGACGGAGAGTTTCTGTGCACAACACGAAGTTATTATAACCGCGGTATTCTATAGGGCCGAGGTACTTCCCCAGGCAGGAAAACGATTTCTTAACACGGAACTGTTAGCAAGACCGATTGCTCTGGATGTTACGGAACAGACCGATTTGCAGCTGTGGAGTGATGTCGCCAGGAACGTGGTAAACGCTGACTAAGGCGTAAAGATGGGCTGAGTTTGCAGAAAGGCTTAGAGTTTCCAGTGTAAAAGTGCGTTGTAGTCGGTTCAAGTCCGACATAACCGGCTTTTGGGAGTATCCAGTAGTGCACACAATAAAAAAGTACTCTTTGTTTAAGTTGCGCGTGTCCCAAACAAAACGTTATTTTTTTCTTTCTTCCAATTTATTGACGTATTCATCTGCTTTCCTTCCATGATTCACATAACAATAAATACCAAATACCAAATGATATTATTCGGAAACGACAAACTTCTGACCGTTTGTCGATGGACAATCACGCCACAAAAGAAGCCACCATCTTTGTTCGCTCAAGTTTATTTCTACTTGACCTAGTCAATCGAAAACGATACAAAAGAAAATATTCGGATCCGACCCGTCAATCACATATAGTTACTACATAGTTTATTCTATGGGGTTTGTAGATTTGTTGGAAAGTTTTCGAGCCTCGTGATATAGAAAGTAAAACAGGGATTCGAGGAATGTAATATGTTATTGGTGTACAATGAAGACGTTTATTATTATTACTATTTACGTCGAATTGAACAGTCCGGCTGAGGTAGAACCTCCGCCGTACAGAATATCGCGGCCATAATAACCTCGCGTGGTGTTCCAAGGATTTTGTGCTGTCAGTAGGAAGACCAAAAGCTTGTCGTGCTTTGTCTTTTACACTGACAGCACAGAAACTCTCAGTAGCTTACACGGTTGGCAGCGCTAGTGTTTCCCTTGGTTTAGCACACTTCCATAGGCCACATTAATCACTTTCTATCAAGTTTGGGCCGTGTCCTTGTCTGCCACTAAGTGGTATAAAAAAAAGGCGAAAGAAATAAAAATGTTGATACTTCAATGAAAAATTTTGATTTGCTTTTAATATCTTTAAGATCACTTTGAAACTTTGTAGACAATATCGTTCTGATGTCGACTGTACCATTTTGACCAAGGTGACAGGTGAAGCCGCCTGTTATCCTAGCAGAAGTAGGGCAAAGTGATAATGGAGACACCGTGGTCTCACACCCGAGGGAGCCATTTCGAAATACGCCAGAGTCAGTCGTGATACGAGAGATATATCAGTGAAAATTTCACCTTCGACAACACTGATAACCTAAGACAACTTTCGGTTATATTCGGTTTAAATCCAACATAACCTTTCGTTGGCCAACGGGGTTGATATCCGAGGGGACATCTGCACGAAAAAAATAGATCACGATATCAGTGTGACAAAACCCAACTACTGAAAAATCAGGACATTAAACTTTATGTTACAACATGCCATAACATAACATAAACTCACGCCTATATCCCCAAAGGGGTAGGCAGAGATGCTGGCACCCACATTTCGCCAGTTTATGTTTAGGTCCCAATGTAATAGGTGGAGAGCCTATTGGCATTAACCGGGCACTTATAAACCTGCGATAAATACACACATAACTTCGATAAGCGTCGAAAAGTCATTGTTGTGTGCCATGGTAAAACCTGGGATCGAACCCGAGACCTCGTCTCAGCAGTCCATTACCCATACCACTAGGCTACCGCGGTTCCACATACCATTTTATATTTATAAGTCTTTTATAAACTGAATATCCGAGTCCAAGTCAGAACTGGTTCAATATATCCGACTCTTCCATCTCTGACAGTCGATAACTTATATCGTTCGTTATTCTATTTTACAATACGTCGGCTAACGAATTACCACTTGTCTATAGAGACAGGAATGAAAGTACGCTGTGAAATTCAAAGTTTTATTTTATTTAATGCCAAAGGCATTATCTAACAGTCAGCCTTAGGGTAATGACGAGAAGGTCGATGAACGATCTCCACCCCTCACGAGCGCAGGCCTGGAGGTGACTGGTGGAGCCGCCTGTCACCCTGGCAGAAGCAGGCCGCGGCGGCGGCGCGCCTCCCCGTTTTCCGGGGACGAGTTGGGGACTCTGTAGTCCCCACACACCCGAGGAGAGGGCCAGATCGTGAGTGATGGCCCTGGGTTGGCCGGGGTGTGAGGGATATGCCTGTCAACCTCACCTTCGACAAACAAAACGACCCACAGGCGGCGTGCGTTTTAGTCGGTTCGAGTCCGACATAACCTCTTCCACCGGCTCCGGTAGGGAGGTATCCGTGGGAATTTTTCGCACGTTAAAAAAAAAGAGTAATACCGAGATACATTGAGGTAGGTGCAGGCAAAATAATAATCCATTTATTATCATATTATCTATGTTCACAATAATAATACATACATTATACATACACACTATAATACATAAGCAATCCATATACATACTTTTAAATATATTAGGTACTTATATATATTCGTACAATATATACTTATATAATATAAACTTACCTATACTTATATAATTATACACAGTGATAAAATATATCTAGCATATTTTATACAGCCTAAGTTCGTCCCTTATTTTAGTTTTGTACAGAACCCTCAGAGTGCGGGCCCAATTCGCACTTGACCGATTCAATGAATATTGTACGTGTGGTGAAATTCTTAGAGAGGATACAAGGTGTCAAGTTATTCAAAACCTTCGTTGTACTTATTTAAAAATATTTACCGTTCTCCAAAAACCCTTTTATCAAAGTAAAAAATAATTACAGCCTCGTCATACAAAAATTATGACGTCATTATGTAATAACTGGACCTTTTTCGAATCACACAAATATTAACATAAAGCAATGGAGTCGCATGCATGAAATGTTTTTCGCTTTCAAAAGTAATGAACGCGACAAAATTTTTTTCTCCTTTTAGATTTATTCATATAAAACAGGTGGAATGTCGGTCTGTATTGAATAAAAGAGACTAATCAGAGTTTTAATTTGTAAGCTAAATATTTGGGATTTGCTTTTCAGAAATTTGGTGAATACGAAATTAATGTCAATGAATGACAAATAATTTTAATGTAGAATTTGAAATGTTTTAACAGCGTTTTCAATCCGATTCTGTCTGTAAGGTCCTGATATACCATGTTACAATGGTGACACTCAGCTTGACGGCCTCATAATATGCTTCTTCATGCCCCGCTTAAAGGACCTGGGACTGTAGGAAGATGGAATCACGTGAGCTGGTAATGAATAATGGTGCGACAAAGGAAAGAGTCACTGAACCGCTTGGTTCTAGATCGGATATTCTGCACCGTGTGCAGGTGACGTGTAAGACGTGAAGTGAAGTCCTGTGTAGCAAATAATTTATGTAATAACTGTAATCTATTGGTGTACAATAAAGAATTGTCTATCTATGTATTATATATTAATATTAATTATTTATAGCATAAAATCACTTGCCGCGTGGTTTCCGGCTGAGTAGAATTAGGGCTACCCCATCTCTTTCCATGCGGTGTCGTACAAGGCGACTAAGGAATAATGCTGTTTAACATCAGACAAATATGCAGCCCAGACTTAGCCTCAGATGCATGGCTCGAGTCAACAATAGTACCTACCCGGAATACGAGAATAGGTCCTATTACGTGGGACCGAATACAATTAATTATTGGCGAAATGTGGGTTTTAATTCACCTCTGCCTAACCATCCAGGAATAAAGGCGTGATTATATGTGTGTATGTTTGTAAAATCACTTGTTTAGTGGAATTTGTAAGCAATTAATTATGCTAACTATTCTTATTGAGTTAGATTGGAAAATGTAAATGTTCAAGAAGGTTCAGACAGGACAAGATTAATTTTAAACACTCAAAACTTGTACTTGTAATTCAGTTGATCAGAACAGTTGATCCCCCTGTAAGTGACTAGTCGCGGATTCAAATCCAGCCTGTGACAATTACTTTTTCTAATCTAAATTGATAAAATCACCTGCTATTTATTTATTTATTTGAACTTGTTGCATAAATGTACAAAGGCGGACTTAATGCCACAGGCATTCTCTACCAGTCAACCCAATAGGTGGTGCAGAGAATAACAAGGTAGGTGCATTATGAAGGGCAACTAGGTAATATATATATTAATACATATATATACATATATACATAAATATATAAATAAAATATACATACACATGATAACATATTTACTTAACAAGCAAACGTTACTGAACCGTTATTTATACCGTATAGTGATATCGGTTGACACAACGTTATATAAACGATCACAAATCGTCGCTGTATACAATACCGTTATTATCCTTTCATTAACATAATTCATAGATACAGTTTATGAGCCGCAATTATACCAAAGCTTAGCATTTATCATTAAAATCGTGATGAATACTTTAATGTTTAACTTATCTAATGATTAGTGTTCATTAGTTTTATACAATACTACAGAATGAGGTAGGACACGACTGTATTTCCGTCCAATTGAGCAGTACGACTGGGGAAGTACCTCCTCCGTACAGAATACCGCAGTCATAATAACCTCGTGTTGTGTTCCCGGCGGTGAGTTGGGTAGCTAGAGCTCACTGGAGGGTTTTTGTTTTGTCAGTGGGGAGACCAATAGCTTGTCGTGCTTTGTCTTTTACACTGACGGCACAGAAACTGTCAATGCTTGCAGGGTTGGCAGCGCAAGTGTGACTGTCTTGGTTTTGCACGGGTCTATAGGCCACGGGGACAACTTTCCATCACCTAAGTGGTATTAAAAAATACTAGTTATTGCCTGCAGTTTCGCTTGCGTGGAGGTAGGTTATCGCAATTTTTGAACATACTTTAAGTTCCACTCAAACAATTTCAATAGAACATACGGTAAGTCAAAGTCCATTCAATACTTTTGCGTTCATGACAAAGAAACCGATAAGAATCTTAAAACAAATAATTGAGTTCAGAATAATTCGGTTTTTATTTTTCCCTTCTGGCGATTCCAATGTTGCCGCCAATGAATTAGCCCGTGATTTAATTCATAGTTTCGACTTTTAGGAATGTGACTTGTTGTAATCTTGGATCAATAGTTTTATGAATGTACAAGAGAAGATGAATTTCACATCATACAACTTATAGCTAAGAACAATTAAAATGCGTCGTAGAATTCCTCCGCATCGCATGCCTCTTGTGGTAGCGTTCCCAGAAGACTGGCAGCATTGCCACGTTGTATGGCAATGCTTATTCTCTGACCTAAAAAGAGGCCAGCCTTCTGGTCACGAGAAGCGTCGACCATTCGCTTCGCAATCTCACGGAAGAGGTTGCGAGCGCTCGGACCCCATGACCCCAAAGTTTCGACTCCAAACGGCACAAATTCATAATCTCCGATGAGATTGGAGTATTTGCGCCGCTTGAGAGCCTCTGCAGAAGCAGCAGCAGCACCAGCACAGCCAGCCGTGCTAGTTATATGGGTAGGAGCCATGGTATCAACGCATGTGGCGTCCCACACCAGAGTCCTACCCATCTTCCATGGCATTAACGACATGCCATCCGGTCTCTTGCCATCGTCACGCGCCAAACCGTTTGGTTCTAGTACAGCTGGTACACCGGCGGTGACAAGAGCACGGCGGACTATGTCGTTGAGGCTGGCGTGCCGTGGAATTCGCCCAGCGCTCCTGCAGCACTACAGACCATGGTGTCCGAGTCTGTCAACGGCTTCTCCACAACGGCATTGATGCGGAGAAACACACGGCGCACCTAAACGGAGGCAAGTTGCTATGCGGAAGGTAGTGTCATCTAACATAGTCCCTACGTTAAATGACGGAAGAGCTTGTAGCCAAAGACCCGATTCCCACACTCCAACCGCCAGTAAACGGGCACGCTCAGCAGCATTGGAACATGTATTTAGTAATTTTTTTCCAACTAAGCTGCAGAGCGGCCCGTCCCACTGACGCTGTGAGAAAAGGTTCCTTGGGAGATCGGTGTTTGGACATGCAATTTTCCAAGCGTTCACTGCATCAGTCTTACACAATACTTCAGAATTAACTAGTGTAGGTGCAAGGATTTTCCTAGTTAATTCTTCCGTACTGTGGACTGAAGACAGGAACGCTGGTAAGCTGACATCTGACATATGCTGCCAGTCTTCTGGGAACGCTACCACAAGAGGCATGCGATGCGGAGGAATTCTACGACGCATTTTAATTGTTCTTAGCTATAAGTTGTATAATAGTTATTTTATTTTTATTGTATTTAATATTTATAAATTATTTCTTGATTTGTTTATTAAAATAACAATTTTTTTTTCCTAATTTAAGTAGGCTTCTAGTATAAATTGATTATTGATTATGTTCTATGAATAAAGTATTTAACATCCAATAAAGGCTGAAAGTCATGTAGTACGCTGGAGTACCTGAGTCAAAGCAAAACACACTGGTTAGAGATTATAGCAAACAAACACAGTTCTACAGGTTAATATTGCTTGAGTTAATATAGCTACAGATCAAATATATGAGAGGAGAATCAGTAAAGGTCAAAAGAGAGTTAAAATTCATGGGTCAAGGGATACGGTTATAATTCAGTTTAATACAGCATGACCCTGTTTTTAATATTTTCAATTGATAGACACAACACTTTACAATTGTTACCAATATTAGTTTCTTTTTTACGTGCGAAAAATCCCTACGGATACCCTCCTATCCCCACCGGAGCCGGTGGGAGAGGTTATGTCGGACTTGAACCGGATCGAAGACCTGTTTAGCGACGTTCGTTTAACCTTCCCTACATTCTCAGAAACAAGTTGACAAGTAACAAATATTGCAAGCTGTACGAACATCAGTCCCGTGCAGTAATGACCCTAGCTCATAAAGCACCTCGTTTATTTGAGTAACAGAAACTCATGATTGGAATGCATTGCGCGCTTTCCTGGAATAGCAAAGCTAATGTTTGCTATAAATTTTGGAATGAAGCAGCCACAATTCTAAACTATCGAATCGATATAATAATTTCAAATATTTGTTTTTGCATTTATACTACCTGTCACTATAGTTGCTGGCATATATCTTGGGTTCGTCACGTCATTACATCTACGCTTTTTATGGATGTCTTTTGAGGATTTCGCGCGCAAGGGTCTCGTTCTGCGGGACTTGCATACCTATGTACCTGATTATGATTCCTATATATGTTAATTGATTGTAATTAATTGTTATATATATATATACATATATTACCTTTTACTGTTTCTTTTATTTTATTGTAATTAATGGTATTTTTCTGTGTAGTGTAAGTACGTGTGTATTAAATGGTTTCTTTCTTTCATTTCTCTAGCGATTAGGGTCTAAATATATGCCGGCATCTATTCCTGAACTTGAGTGTATGTGGCTCCAATAAGACCTTTCGTATAACCTCACCAGCAGGTCGGTATGGTACACTTTCTGACTGATGGCCGAGGTGTCTCTGGGCTGCGTTCGATGGCAATCATCCCTATAATTACCGTTTAACTTTACTTAAAAAATATATAAGCTTACAAATGAAGAATTACTTACTTACTTAAAATTTCACACTCGAATCGCAATAATCACCAAAAGTGTTCAACAAAAGTCCTCCATTAAATAAATTTTATATATATGTATAATCTCGTTGCGTCCATAACATTATTACGTATTCAAACGGCTTCGCTGTAAGCCATCAGCACCGATTTGTACCGCTCGCGGCGATGGTTCGCTGCGCGGATGCGTGGGCGGCCGGCGCCTCCTTCTGCGAGCAAGTAATGCTCGTGAAGGAGGAGGCGAGGCGGGAGCGGCAGCGGGAGCGACGAAGGATCGCTAGACAAGCTGCCCGCGCACGAAGGCAACTCGGGCGTCGGAGGTCGATGAACGACCTCCGCCCCCCATGAGCGCCGGCCTGGGGGTGACAGGTGAAGCCGCCTGTCACCCTTGCAGAAGCAGGCCGCGGCGGTGGCGCGCGTGGTGCGCCTCCCCGTTTCCGGGGACGAGTTGGGGACTCTGTGGTCCCCACACCCGAGAAGAGGGCCAGATCGTGAGAGATGGCCCTGGGTCGGCCGGGGTGCGAGGGATATGCCTGTCAACCTCACCTTCGGCAACCGAAACGACCCACAGGCGGCGTGCGTTTTAGTCGGTTCGAGTCCGACATAACCTCCTCCACCGGCTCCGGTGGGGAGGTATCCGTGGGGATTTTGCGCACGTAAAAAAAAAAAAAAAAAGCACCGATTTGTACCATTCAGAATGAAATATAATATGTATTGTACTACAAAATACCGCGATACGTCTTTGCGATACAAGCTTGTCATGTGATACGATAATATGTCAAGTGAATTGATTCTTTTCGAAATGTTACAGAAATGTGATGTTATAAACTCATACTTCCCTCCTTAGGTGATACAGGCAACATCAGGTCTTGATAAACACAGTATTAAATATGTTAGCGGGACCGACGAAGGATCACAAGTCAAGCTGTCCACGTACGAAGGCAATATGGGCGTCCGAGGTCGATGAATGACCTCCGCCTTCTATGAGCGCAGGCCTGGGGGTGACTGGTGGAACCGCCTGTCATCCTGGCAGAAGCAGGCCGCGGCGGTGTTTTCTTCTGAGGTCGAGTTTCTGAGGACGAGTTGCGGACTCAGTCGTCTCCACACCCGAGGAGAGGGCAAGACCGTGAGAGATGGTCCTGGGTCATCTGAGGTGCGAGGGATATGCCTGTCAACCTCACCTTCGGCAACCAAAAACGACCCACAAGCGGCGTGAGTTTTAGTCGGTTCGACATAACCTCTTCCACTGGCTCCGGTGGGACCCCGCCGCGCCATGGGACATCCGTGGGGATTTTGCGCACGTAAAAAATAATAATAAATATGTTTGTTATGTTATTTGGCACACACCTTTAGTTCAGAATATAATACAATTCAAATCAATTAAATAAATGATTTGCTCTTAATCTCTTGGTTTTAAGATCATATTGAGACTTTGTAAACAATATCGTTCTCATGTCGACTGTACCATTTTGACCAAGATGTAGTAAGTAAGTAATGATGGAGACACCATGGTCTCACACCAGAGGGAGCCATATCGAAATACGCCTGAGTCGACCGTGCAACGAAAGATATACCAGTAGAAATCTCACTTTCGACAACTGATAACCTAAGACAATTTTTGGTATTATTTGGTCCACATCCGACATAACCTCCCGTTGAATCCCGAAAAAACACCACGATGTCACTTGGGATAAAACCTGACTACTGAAAAATCACGTTATAAAAAGTATGTATGTATGTGTGTGTGTGTGTATGTATATATGTGTGTGTGTGTATATGTATGTATAAAGTAGTATGCATTAACTGTATAATATATGGTTGCGCCGATGTAGAAGCTGTATTTCTTGACGCGGAAACACACTCCTTCTATACCCAGCTCCCCTCCCGCACTAACCATAGAATAGTACTAGATATAGCTTCCGTCCGCCATTTGTGATATATAGACATTCAGTCCCGCTATGAACTAGCCAGCGTAAAGGCGGACCGCGCGACCATCTCTCAGAAATGAATAATATTTGTTGCATTTTGACCGCTTCATAGACTTTTACCGATCGGATTGTGCCTCTCGTGTGTCCCTCAAGTGATTTAGTGATGCTGGCGGCAGCTCCTGAGCAAGGAAGAGAAGATCCGTGTACCGGCTGCGATGAAAACACGTGTGTCTTGAAGGTTAGTGCATCCTCTCCTAATTTCTCGGGTTGCATTCATTGCCTGGATCACGCCCGCGGCAACCCGATCACCTGTCCTTTTGTGTGTAAAGCGTCAATAGAACAGTTAGCTACTTCCCCGCAATACAGTCCACTAGCGCACGTGGCCAATCGCGCCACCATTTTTTTGGTCCTTCGAGCCGGATTTTAGCCGTAGTTCGTAGTTTTGTTATTATTCTAATGGGAATAAGCGCACCGCACCTAAATGCCTGGTTATTTTAGTAGAAAACCCCGCATCCAGACATTTAGGATTAGATTTTGTTGTCCGTTCGCCGCTGGCTCGCAACGTACCTACCTAGTACATACATAGGTTAGGTATCGTATCAACACTTAGTCGTAGTTCGCAATTTTCGCATCGCGCCTAAATACCTAGTTATTTTAGTAGAAAACCCCGCATCTAGGAATTTAGGCTTAGATCTTAGGTATACTAGACACCCTAGTGCATAGGCACAGTGTAATACCTAACGCATTTGGCTTTGTTTTATTTTCTTCAATTAAGTTGTCCGTTCGCCGCTGGCTCAAATCGTATTTACCTAATACCTACGTGGGTAGATACGTGGTTGTACCTACCTCGCCCGCATCTCATTCCAATTCATACGAAAGTATTTTAATTTGAATAGATATTACGCAATACTTAATCTCTGAAATAATAGTTGAACCTAGACAGCGGTCTGGCTTGCGTAAGTACGATCTGGCTGTTGCCGGGCGCGTTTTGTTCAAGCGTGCATTCACAGTTGTAAATACCTACCTACCTGCCGAGTATCGCTCGCGTCGCTGCTCTGTACCGCTAAGATTAAGTCATTTCGTATTTGTTGTTTACCGCACTTTAGTTTGAGATTTAATTGTAAACATGTCCCCAAAGGTTGATAAGACCGGTAAGGTTCAATTGAAACTTTTATACGCTAAAAAAGAAATGATTTACTCTCGCGTACAATCGATTTATGATAATGCACTTAAAACCTCTGATTTGGCCATCAGAGATTCGTTCTTGTGTTCTATAGAAAACCTAGATAGTCTACGCGCGGATTTCGAAACCTTAGTACATGACATCAACGTTTTAGAGTTGAATTTGGATCCCGATTACTCAGTGAGTTATCAAGCCTTGTCGTCGTTTGACGATTTGTATTGTCGTATCAAACGCGTCGCTGGGAGTTTGGAGAAACCGGCTGACCTACCCAACCCCACTCGCGACCGACCTAAGTTGCCACCAATTCAAATACCCGAATTTGATGGTAACATTCGCAATTGGTGTCTATTTATAGATAGTTTTGAGAATACAATAAATAAGAACGATTCGTTGACAGATCACGAAAAATTGCATTATCTCGTTGAAAAATTGACTGGTAAAGCTATAACCGTTTGCGCTGGAATTACGTTTAGTGCCGAGAATTATAATTTAATTTTAAATACTTTGAAAGCTAGGTATGAGGATAAAAGATCGGTAGCTAACGCCTATTTAGATCAGATGTTTGATTTGAAATCTATTACGGCATGTAACGATCAAAACTTAGAGAAATTTCTAGATACTTTCGCGTCAGCTGTTCGCGCCGTAAAGAACCTAAAGATCGATGACCTCTGCGACTTCGTATTTTTGTATATGGGTTTAAGGAAATTAGATTCCGAAACCATTCGTTTGTTTGAGTCGGATCATCGCGGCAATAAAATTCCTAAGTTCGAAGACTTAGAAAGTTTTGTTCGCGAGCATATAAAAGTATTGCAACGCTCTTCATCGAAACATGAAGGCGCGAAGATAGTTGTTGATTCTGCACGCAAAGTAGATGCGTCATCGAAGTCACTGAGGTCAACTCATACTTATGTTAGTACCGCACCAGCACATGTACAATCACCTGTTTGCTCTTTGTGTAGTACTCATCATTCGCAACTGTACAGGTGTCCTGGTTTTCTAAAATTGTCGCCTAGTGATCGTTATAAATTTGTTCGCGCTAATAATTTTTGTTTTAATTGTCTCGGTACTAAACACCGCGTTGTTTTATGTAATAGTAGAAATAGTTGTCGCAAATGTCAAGCGAGACACCACACTTTGCTTCATTTTGAGAATAGTAATGCCGCATCCAATGTGAGCACGGTTGGCTCGTCGAGCGGTGACACACGGCAGCCTGCGCCGCAGCCGCAGCCCGCACTCGCGCGCGCTCCGGCCCGCCCGGTGACCGCCGCGGATGACGTCACCTTGTGTTCGTTCTCCGCTAGTGCTGCACTCACTACTGTGTGTCTTGCGACCGCTCGCGTTGTTATTGTTGATGCATTAGGTAAGCCGCGCATTGTTCGAGCGCTGTTAGATGGCGCTTCGCAAAGTAATTTTATTACTCAAGATTGTTGTCGGCGTCTTGGTTTCAATGTTGATAAGCGTTCAACCCGCTCAGTGGTGAAGGGTTTTGGAAGCTTACAGTCAGCTGTTCGTGGCACCGTTAAAACAAGGTTTAGATCTCGTTTTAATAATAATATTTGGTTTGACATGGATTCGCTCGTTATAGATAGAATAGCTGAACAGTTGCCTACCGTCCCGGTTGACACGTCTTTATTAACGAAATTTAAAGACTTGCCTTTAGCAGATGAGACTTACGCTGTTCCTGGAGTCGTCGATATATTGATCGGCGCTTCGATTCTCCCGCACCTCCAGTTATCACGTAAGGTTCAAGGGGGACCGACGTACCCCGCTCCGCACGCACTGGAAACAGTTCTTGGTTTTGTTATAATTGGTTCCGCACCCGCTTCTATAGATAGTTTTAGTCACTCGACTGCTTCGTTCTGTTGCACCGTCGAGCCGCCACTGGAGTCTACCATCCGCAAGTTTTCGCTCGGTGGCTCCCGTGTATCCGCTGAAAAACGCTTTCTTTGTTTGGAACGAAAGATGCAGGCGTCCCCAAAGTCGAAGCGGGCCTATGATGAGGTTGTTAACGAATATTTAGATAAAGGTTACATCTCACCTGCGCCTGCGGACACTGGCGGGACCCAGCCTTCGTACATTATCCCGCACCGCGGAGTTATTAGAGAAGATAAGCTTACTACTAAAACTCCGCGTAGTTTTGGATGGCAGTGCTAAGACTAGCACTTCCGTGTCGCTTAATGACATTTTGTATTGTGGTCGGAATCTTTAAGGTAATTTATTTGACATAATTGTAAATTTTCGCATTAATATTAGTAGAATTTTAGCTTTTAGGACTCAACAGTCGCTTTGTGTTGGGCCCACTCTTCGCCCCATCGTTGGGACACATTCGTCGCTAATAGAGTGGCAAAAATTCAATCTGAATTGGCGCCACATAATCTCTTTCACGTTGCTGGCACCGACAACCCAGCCGATTGTCTCTCTCGTGGATTGCTTCCTTCGCAAATTTTGGATCACCCGTTGTGGTTTGGTGGACCGTCCTGGATTCATGCCGCGTTAGATGGGTGGCCAGTTAGTCAATTCAATCCCACTACGGTTTCCGAACCACCCGAGGAGAAGAAGCACTCGCTTGTTGTATCGGTCCCACGTGAAGAGACCCTTATTTTGTTGTTGGCTAATCGCGTCTCGTCTTGGTCGAGACTGTTGCGTTGTGTTGTTTGTTCGCCTCTGCCCTCTGCCTAGCCAGCGGTAGGCACGAGCTCCAATCTAGGTTTATATTTTAGTTGTTATTTCCCAAACCTAGATTTAGATTAGACTTTAGATTTGTTTCGCATTTGTCGTTTCGAAGGTAACCCTTCAAGCCGGGGGGAATGGTTGCGCCGATGTAGAAGCTGTATTTCTTGACGCGGAAACACACTCCTTCTATACCCAGCTCCCCTCCCGCACTAACCATAGAATAGTACTAGATATAGCTTCCGTCCGCCATTTGTGATATATAGACATTCAGTCCCGCTATGAACTAGCCAGCGTAAAGGCGGACCGCGCGACCATCTCTCAGAAATGAATAATATTTGTTGCATTTTGACCGCTTCATAGACTTTTACCGATCGGATTGTGCCTCTCGTGTGTCCCTCAAGTGATTTAGTGATGCTGGCGGCAGCTCCTGAGCAAGGAAGAGATCTATCTATCTCACTCCATCCCATGGTTGCCTGGTAGAGATTGCCTTGTGCAACAAGGCCGCCACTTGTAATGCCACAAGGATGTGCCTATTGTATTTTTTCTGTATCCCTTCTTTGTGTACATGCAATAAAGAGATATCTTATTATTATTATTGTTTCTCAGTACCTTGACTCTCGGGACTATGGAGTCCCGGGTCTTTGGAAGGCGTGCGTCGGGCCGAAGCCAAGACGTAGAGGCCCTTTTATGAGAATTTAATATGCTAATAATAATATTATTATTATTATATTAAACAAGAAAATATCAAGGATAGTCGTGGTCGAATGCCACTTAGTCTAATAAAATAATACATTCTAGGGACAAGCGAAATTTTCAGTAGTCTGGTTTTAAACATATTTTTTATTTATATTATTTTGGGGCAAGCAATAAGTATATGTTTTTTTTTGAAATGTGCTAATTAAGCCTTTTCAGATGATACCAAACACGACATATTTATTTCCAATTATTTTTTTAACACATTACTTAATGGCCGCTGGATGGCACCACAATAGATTCAGTGACATATTATACCCATACCTATACCATACCCGCCCATACCAACAGCCTACCTCTTTTCGATTAAGATATAGAAAAAATTTGGATCGGTTTTAGAGTACTTCAAAGACGAGAGCGGAGTAGCCGGAACAAGCCTCTCTTTGTAATACCCCGTAGTCGCACATGTTATGCAGAGAATGCTTTTATAAGACGTTCTTGCAGATTGTACAATGATAAGGTAATAAAGGTTGATTTGTTTGGTGAATCTCTCACGGATTTCAAGAGACTAGCCATAGAGTGTCTCTCAGAATAATTATTATCATTGTGATGGCAAATTCAGTAGGTAATCATAAATTTCGATTAGAATTTGATAATTCAGTAGAATTTGGCCCACCCCATCTCTTCCCATGCGGTGTCCTACAAGACAACTAAGGGGTAGGGCTGTTTAACAACAGCCATATTTATACAGCCTAGACTCAGCCTCAGATGCATGGCTTGAGTCAACAATAGTGCCTGGAAGACGGCAATAGGCGTACCCCCTATTACGTGGGTCCGAATTCAATGATTGATGAAATGTGGGTGTTACTTTACTCTGCCTAACCTTCCGGGGATAACGGTGTTATTGAATGTATGTATCATAATTTTTATATGCTTAAGTTTAGGTACTTATCGATGCGTTTAAAAAAGGAAGGAAGCTGTAGGTCTATATTTGAAAAGCGCTGTCAGTTATAATGTTACTGTAAATGACTGTTTGTTTCTTAATAAATAAATAAATGAATAATTAGAAAAACGACGCATTGCTTGGCGATGCGATCTGTTTGTGAAAAGCAATGGATATGTAAATGAACGTTTTTCTTATGATTGATAGGCTCGCGTTTGATCACTGTCTCACCTGTTATTAAGTGATGATGTAATCGACGGTGTTAGTCCGCAGTGGATTTTGTTGCGCCGTTTCTTCTCCACTAGCGCCTAGAAAGCGGTGGTAAACTTAGCTTAAGTTGTAGGAGGTAGGATACGACGGTATTTCCATCTAATTGAGCAGTCCGACTGGGGAAGTACCTCCACCCTACAGCATACCGTGGCCATAATAACCTAGTGTTGTGTTCCCGGCGGTGTGAGTAGGGTAGCTAGAGTTCACTGGAGAGTTTTTGTACTGTCAGTGGGAAGACCAAAATCTGGTTTATTTTTTACACTGACGGCACAGAAACTCTTGTGCTTACAGGGTTGGCAGCGCGAGTGTAAGCCTTGGTGTTACGTCCATAGGCCACGGTAAACACTTCATCACTATCATCCATCTCCATCAGGTGGGCCGTGTGTTTGTCTGCCAACCAAGAGGTATAAAAAATAAATAGAATTATTATTGACGTCAATAAGAAACAATTTTATTGTTCAATATTGAAAATAAATGACTTTGACTTTAATGGTGGAACATGCTTGCCAAGAAGTAATCTATTCTCTCTAGCCTTGAAGACGTTCAAGTTGCTTACTGGAAACGTAGATTCGGGTAGGGCGTTCCACTCTTTGATTCAGTACGCATGGTGTTGATATATCAATGAATGCATTTAAGATGTATAGTGATTCGATTGAGTTTTAGAACAAAAATAATCAGTTCAGGCTGAATTCGAATCTTACAGGGAAAAGTCACAGAACGTCTTAAGGCGACGGTTAAGAGCCATCTACCGACATTCATACGAATTATCGGAACCAATGAATGATGTTGCAATCTTTTTTAAACATTGATTTTTGCTGACTCCGCTCAAACTATTGAATGAAATTTTAAAGCATTTAGTATGCTGACTATTTAAATCGATCAGAGAATAAGCATTGCCATACAATGTGACAATGCTGCCAGTCTTCTGGCAATACTGCCAGTCTTCTGGCAACGCTACCAAAAGAGGCATGCGCTGCGAACTAATTCCATGACGCATTTCAATCAATCAACAATCAATCAATCAGCTCACCGTAGTCCACTGCTGGACATAGGCCTCTCCCAATGTGCGCCATTTTCTCCGATCCTCCGCCTTCCGCATCCAGGCTGTCCCAGCCACCTTTTTCAGGTCGTCCGTCCATCTGGCTAGGGGGCGTCCTACCTTTCGTCTACCTTCTCGCGGTCTCCACTCTAGGACTCGTTTGCTCCAACGGCCACCGGTCCTTCGGCAAACGTGGCCAGCCCAGCTGTTTTATTTCATTATTATTTTTTATTAATGTAAATATTAGCTTAGATTTAATTAATCATGATATATCAAAAGTAATAATTAATAATTATTAAAAAGAAAAAAACTGGTTTAATACTGAGTTTTCAAATTCAATTTTTAAATACTATTTGACTGACTAGTCAAATTTGTTACTTTTCTCTAAAAGTCTAAACGATACGTTATAAGAAAAGTTGTTTAAAATAATTACGGTACGGATGATTTCAAATAAATAAACTTTTTATACATTTAGTTAGCATAGTTTTGTATATATTTTATAAGTAATTGCACATATATTTTATGTATATTATAATAGTATATTTTATGTTCCTGAACTGAATAAATAATTATCTCATGTAAAAAAAAAAATTGTTACTTTTCTCTAAAAGTCTAAACGATACGTTATAAGAAAACTTGTTTAAAATAATTACGGTACGGATGATTTCAAAGAAATAAACTTTTTATACATTGTTAGTTAGAATAGTTTTGTATATATTTTATAAGTAATTTCATATAATTTTGTACATTATAACAGCATATTTTATGTACCTAAACTGAATAAATAATTATCTCATGAAAAAAATAATTTAAAGCAATAAAATACGTTCCGAAGCAACTTTTACCGCTCTTTTACCAGTCTTAATTTATTAAAATCGGTTAAATAATTTATTTTAACTACATTACATAAAAGACGGGACTAGCACATAGCCTATTTTATATCCCGGGCAGCGGGACTGGCATGGCAACAGCTACTAAAATAAAATTCCCTCTAAGAATATAAATCTCTTATAAACAAACCTGCGTAATTAAATGTAAACATTGCCTTACAAAGTAGGTACCTATATTAATATTGTTTACACAGTTACTTACACAATTTTTATGTATATTTATGTTGTACACATTAAACTGTTTAAATAATTATATATGTACGTTTTCCCTTATTTGTAACTGCTCACACGAACTGTCCCCACGGGGTAATAAACTTAATTTACTAATGTAAACAACCTCTGTGGCGTGGTGGCAGTAAATGCGGCCACTACGCAGGAGGCGCGGGTTCGATCCCCGATCAGGATAAATATTTATATGCATGAATATGGGTATATGCATTGTTAAGCCGTCTATCTTGGTTGCTATACGAACATCTACGGAATTCGTAACGGGTAGTAACTGCAATGCTTCGTTTTTATACCACTTAGGTGGCAGACAAGCACACGGCCCACCTGATGGAAAGTGGTTACCGTGGCCTATGGACGTAAGCAATACTAATGACAAAACACTCACACTGCCGACCCTATAGGAACCGTTTAGTAACCTTGAAGAAACTGATATAGTCGCTTGGAGAAACCACACGCTTTAAAGGTAATGACTGCCATAGACGTTAGTATGACAACCGGGACCAATAGCTTAGCGTGCTCTCCGAGGCACTGAAACACACCAATGCAAATAGATACATTCATGTGTACAAATATTTGCACTGAGCGAGAATCGAACCGACGACCCCTGAGTAGCAGAGGAATGCACAACCGCCACGCCACAGAAGCTGTTTGCCTCACCCTTGTTTGCGTTCCAAAGTTCCATTCCATAACTGACAGGAAGTATCCCCATGGGTAAGGGAATTTAATTTACTAATGAAAACTACATAGCAAATGTTGGTTGTTTAATTATAAACATTTTGTACATTTTTTACTGTCTGTTTCGTTGAGAAATTTACGACGTGACTAGTCATTCAACGTTTTAGTTCCGAATTAATTCAGAACGGAGTCTCAACTATTTCTGATCCGGTGATAATAATAAATGGATTATATGCTATTATATAATTGTAAAGTGTTCGTGTCTGTACATTGGAGAAATTAAAAAACATAAATTAAAAACCCGACTGATGCTGAAAAGATCAAAACAAGTTTAATAGCAGGCGGGCAGGCAGGCAGAGAAAATTAATACACCTATTATCAAATTGCCTGCTATCAAATTAGTTTCGATCTTTTCAGAATCTGTCGAGTTTTTATTTCTAATAACACATATATAGATATATATAATCACGCCTTTATCCCCGGAGGGTTAGGCAGACGTGAATTAACACCCACATTTCACCAATCATTGAATTCAGTCCCACGTAATAGGGGGTGAACCTATTGCCGTCTTCCGGGCACTATTGTTGACTCGAGCAATGCATCTAAAGCTGAGTCTGGACTGTATATATCTGTCTGGTATTAAACAGCCCTATCTCTTAGTCGCCTTGTACGACACCGTATGTGAAGTAATGGGGTGGCCCAAATTCTACTCTGCCGGGAACCACGCGGCGATTTTTAATAATTTATTTTTTAAATGAAATCGGGGTCTTGATTTATCATTTTGAAATACTTGTGATAAGCCATTTAATTTACGACGGATCGCAAGCCAAGCTGCCCGCGTACGAGGGCAACTCGGGCGTCGGAGGTCGATGAACGACCTCCGATTGCAGTATACAATTTATTTTTATTTTTTTTACCCTTAAAATTATAGCGTATTACAGCAGCCATATCAGTTTTTTTTTTGCGTCATCTATCTAAAAACACTTGAGTTACAAAGAAGAATAGTTAGAAGACATGAATCAATTAAGAATATTACAAAAATGTTACGACACATACCACTTTTCTCCAAAATATTTTATTGTTTTGTTAGACTAAGCTAACTTTTTAAAACTTATTTTTATATTTATATTGTTTTGGGGCAAACTATAGGTATAATTTAAACACATTTGAAATGTGCTAATTAAGCCTTTTCAGTTGATACCAAACACGACATTACAATTTTTTTGGACACGGTTTCTTATGACCGCTAGAGGGCGCAACAATAGATTCAGTGGCATATTATATAGCCTATGACCAGTACCTCATTTGACCAGTTCTAATAAGGAGAGGAGCTATGAGGGAACAGATGAACCAACATACATACATAGCCTTTCAAAATTATAACCCTCCTTTTGCTTCGCCGTTGTCGGATAAAAGCTTATAGCACAGGGTTATTTACTAACAATACTGAACATAAAAATATTTCTTTGGAACTTTTGTCTGTTTTATTCGCGATGGACGCAAACACTACACAACAGATTTTGATGCAGTTTTTTTTTTAAAGGTATCTTAGCCAGACTGAAAATTGTACGTTTACAATTATTATCGGTTAAGTAACATAAAATAAACTCACGCCTATATCCCCGAAGTGGTAGACAGAGGTGCTAGTACAAACATTTCGCAATTCAAGGTCCACTTATAACAAGTCCCAAGGTTAATAATAAACCAGCGATAAATTCGCAGATAATTTCGTAAAGCATCGAAAAGTCATTGGTGTGTGCCATGGTAAAATCTGGGATCGAACCCGAGACCTCGTCTCAGCAGTCCATTACCCATACCACTAGGATGCCGCGGTTTTTTTTTAAACCAGAAATATGACCAAAGGTCGCGAAAAACGGCAAACCACGCGGGCGGAGTTGCGGTCAGAAAGCTAGAAAAATATCTGTGCCTCGGAGAGCACGTTAAACCGAGTACCGGTTGAACTGCAATAGATTCTGTTGCAGTCGTTATGTAGTCAACAACAAACTTAAACTTTCGCGTTCCATGATATACAATAATGTTTATGGTAGTTATGGGCTGTGAAGGTCAGACAGTCGACGCGCAGAAATAGATAGATAGATAATTCTTAATTGTACACCAATAGGTTACAGTAAAAATTGTAGTTAGCATGCATACAGTTTAATGCACAATGGGCGGCCTTATCGCTGGAAGCGATTTCTTCCAGGCAACCTTGGGATGGACAGTAATGTAATAAAACAAAAGATTTGGTGTAGTTAGCAAATAAACTAGATACAAGGTGTATTAAAAACAAAAAGAAAGAAAGATATGAGAGAAGTTCGAATAAAGTAAAATAAATATACAACTTTAGCACATAAATAGATATACGAAGTAGATTGTACATACTAATAAAAAGGGAAAATAGTGAGCACATTAATTGTGAGTTGTCACAGTGTTCAAAATTATAGGTAGTAGTCCTTTACCATTGTTTTAAATACGTTTAGGGATTTTGCTCGTCTGATACTCAATGGCAATGCGTTCCATAAGCGCACAACCTTGACAGAGAATGACTTATCAACAAAATCAGTTCAATGCATTCTATTGCTTCCCATTTAAATTAAAAAGCCGACCTCAACTGAAACAGTATTGCCATATATTTTGGTAGATACTGTAAGAAATTTATGCAAATATCACTCATTGAAATAAAACTCTCCGACCAAGGCCGTTGAAAAGTAACTAAACCGTAACTAAATGAAAACAATAACATTTTTAAGGAGGTAGGACACGACGGTATTTCCATCCCAATTGAGCAGTCCGACTTCGGAAGTACCTCCACCCTACAGAATACCACGGCTATAATAACCTCGTGTTGTGTTCCCGGCGGTGAGTAGGGTAGCCAGAGCTCACTGGAGAGTTTTTGTGCTGTCAGTGGGAAGACCAAAAGCTTCTCCTGATTTTGTATTCTGCACTGAAGGTACAGAAAATCTCTGTTCTTACAGGGTCGGCAGCACGGGTGTGACTCTACTGATGTTACACACGTTCATAGGACACGGTAACCACTTTCCATTAGGTGGGCCGTGTGCTCATCTGCAACCTAAGTTGTATGAAAAAAAAATCGCAATAAAATCCGTTAAAATTTTTATTTCAATAAAGGTACATAACAATTTTAAAACAAAGAAACTAATATTCATAGAGTAAGAACACATACGCCATTATTCACGCTGAGTGAGTCTATTCCCGTCTCTGTTACACACAAGATGAAAGTTTGCATATAAGACGGTAGTGCAACAGACTCACAGATTGGAGTGCTCATATCAGGCCGATGCATTATTCAAGAGACGAGGCACACTCATAGAGGCCGTAGTGAAATTTGTGTAATCAAAAAGAATATGTTATTTGAATTCTGTCTTGTGTAGTTTGATGTTCAGATTTGTTGATGTTTAATGTTTATGTATGGGTATAATACAATATTTATGTACAGGGATGTTCCTCATACGACAATTTTAGTTTTTTACTTTCAATTTCTTTGTTTTTCAAAATAGTGCAATATAATTTCATTTTTTTGAAGTCAGTTGAACTTAACCTTAGTTTGCCACCGCTTCCTTTAATAACAAAGTCCACTGCGGCATTTTCCATACGACACTTTTCGATAGAGATGACCCTGAGTCGGCCTGGGTTCGAGGGCCTGTTAACCTCACCTTCGTCAACCAAAAACGACCCATAGGTAATGTGCTTTTTAGTCAGTTCGCGTTCGACATAACGTCTCCCACTGGCTCCGTTGGTGGAGGTACCCGCGGGGATTTTCCGCACGTAAAAAAGACGTATATTTCATGGTATACTCTGCAACTGCTGCTGTGTGCAGTCGGCCTCGGAATCATACCTAATGTGAACGAATGTTTATTTGTTTAGTGTCAAAATATGTAATGACAATGGCGGAAAACCTACAACCCGTGACAAACTGTCCATTATAAAAAAATATATATACTACTGAGGTGGCAGACAAGCACACGGCCCACCTGATAGAAAGTGCTTAACGTGGACTATGGACGTGTGCAAAACCAAAGGAGTCACACTCGCGCTGCCAACCCTGTAAGCACAGAGAGTTTATGTGTCGTTAATTTGCTAGTAGTAGGCTTGGTTAAATAAAAATTGGTCCAAGAGGACCCAAGTAAACCTGTTAGTGATAACGCAAGCGAGAAAGCCCAAGGTTGGGAGGTCTGGGTGTAAGTCACTCTCGTAAAAGCAATAAATTCCAGATACTTTCAGATTCATGTAAACGCAACTGGGGAGTTAGGACCATTGAGTGAATACAAAAATATAACACCATAACCTATATAATATTTTATTTGACGACTTCTATGGCGTAGCGGTAGAGCATTCGACTGCTATGCAGGGGGTGCGGGTTCGATTCCCGCTCTGTGCAAATATTTGTATGAATATGTATATTTGCATTGGTCTGGGTGTTTCATTGGTATGTATGTATAATATGTATGTATTTACAAAAAAAAAAAGTATCTAAGTATGGTTATCCGCATTCTAGATTCCATAACACAAGCTAGTTAAGCTATGCTTAACATGGGTCTAGATAGCGTTGTGTGGAATGTCGTGGAATATTTATTTATTTATTTAGTTGCAGTGAGATAAAGCAAATACGTTATAATTCATACATCAATCATCAATTAGCCCACTGCAGTTCACTGCTGGACATAGGCCCCTCCCAATGTGCGCCATTTTCTCCGATCCTCCGCCTTCCGCATCCAGTCTGTCCCAGCCACCTTTTTCATGTCGTCCGTCCATCTAGCTAGGGAGCGTCCTACCTTTCGTCTACCTTCTCGTGGTCTCCACTCTAGGACTCGTTTCCTCCAACAGCCATCAGTCCTTCGACAAACGTGACCACCCCACTGCCACTTCAATTTGCTTATTCTGTGACCTATGTATGTTCATACATAAATAAAGTAATTATGGGATTTAAAAAGAAAAATGTATTTATTTTATTCCATTGTTGTTAGAGCGAGATGGTTAATGGAGTCTGACGCGAGTGTGAAAGAGATAATATTTAGCGAGCGTTATACGGTACTACGGTAAGATGGGGTAATTATCCCATCAAGCTTTATGTTAAAAATCTTCAAAATATTTCTGCACAGTCCATTGACCTCTTTCATGTGAATTATTCCACGGTGATGATAGTGTGAAATAGAATTGTTCTTTTAACAAATAATGTAATAATAATACCTAATACTTAATATATCTTTAAAATACAATTTGAAAAAACGTGAAGCCAACATCAGAAAATAAAAATGAAGCACAGAAAAATTAAACCAATTTTAAAAAAGAGACTGAATAGTGGAAAATAAATGAAATACGGATTTATTTTAATTGCGTGCTAAGAATTAAGGAATGAGGAAATAAATATTGCTAAAGGACAACAGTACAATACTCTTAACATAACATAACATAAGCTCACGTATATATCCCCGAAGTGCTAGCACCCACATTTCGCCAGTTTATGTTAAGGTCCCAATGTAAGCCTATTGCAATTAATCGGACACTTATGAACCTGGGATTAATACACACATATCTTCGAAAAGTCATTGGTGTGTGTCATGGTAAAATCTGGGATCGAACCCACACTACTCTTACTCTTAATAGAAGTTAATTTAAAATTCAGTACAAATTTGATTAACTCAAATGTAATATCAGTTTATAATGTCTAAGCATTTTCCCAACTTACTTAGGGTCAGTTTCTCAGTCTAACTGTAATGCTGTGAACTTCAAAATTTTCCGTGAAGCGACTGCCATCTGACCCCCACAACCAATTGATGATATAGAATTTCTATAATTAGACCAGTTGTCGGACTTTTTAAGGTCTCTACGACTCTCAACGATCTTCATGTGGTAATGCGGACCGACGGCTTAACATACTCTTCAAGGCCCGCGGCGGCGACGCGCTTCACGCGCCTCCCTGTTTCCGGGGATGAGTTGGAGACTCTGTAGTCCCCACACCTGAGAAGAGGGCCAGATCGTGAGAGATGGCCCTGGGTCGGCCAGGGTGCGAGGGATATGCCTGCCAACCTCACCTTTGGCAACCAAAGCGACCCACAGGCGGCGTGCGTTTTAGTCGGTTCGAGTCCGACATTACCTCTTCCACCGGCTCTGGTGGGGGGGGAGGTATAAAAAAAAACATACTCTTCAAGGCATTTAGATAATGTTAATAGCCATATTCATGCATACAAACTAAAAAAATGCGCAATTGCCTTTTACTAATGTAAAAGAACGATGGATGACAAATGGGGATTCTTATCATAAATAACCCTATGCTAGTCTACGGAGTCTTGGTATAGTGGGATCGATCAGAACTGTCTACCGCAATTACCAGGCTGAAATCCTTCCAAAGGCGGGCCTGCTCATCAATCTGCGGATACATGAAAACCACTCCAACCGCGGCAATGGAGGTAACTTTCAATATAACACCGCTTGATCTATATATCCAAGGTTGTGGCACCTGGGACACTGGGGCAATAACCATGATAGTCCTCATACCACAATCCTTGGGCGAACTTTGGAGCATCAGCCACTAATAACCCCCCCTGTGTTAGGATTTCCAACCAATATTTAAAAAAAAATTACCACAACACAAGCTGAGGAAAAGGACTATTCCGGCATAAAAAAAGGTACGCGTAAACACTGACGGCTCAAAAAGGCACAATGGCCCAAAAAGGGAAGTTAAGTGTGGACAAAGGAGTCCCAGTCCAATCGAATCCAATGTTTTCATGATCAGGAATCGAATCCACGTACCCTGTCCACGAATCCAGTAGCGTTCACTAACGCCACGTCACGTATTGTATCAGCAGTAATAAGAAGAAAATATTTGTTCAATATTATTGCCACAAACAAGATTGCGTATCCACTTTTCCCCTCATTCCCTATTACCTATGTAATCCGAGCTTACACAGATGGCCTTGTGTTACTTAATGATACATTGTGTTTAATAAAAGGAATGCTGTATGGTAACTTCGATTTTTCCTTTCCTTTCTTCGCAATTTTTCTTATTACTGCGTAAATTGTACAGAAGCGTGTACGCCGGTTGCTTAGTGGCTTAAGAGTTGGTCTTACGATAGAGAGGTCTGAGATTGGATTCCTGGCAACTACACTACCGATGTAAATACACTCGGCATTACTGTTACCTATTTATTTTATTACCTTACGTAACACTTTCCCTTGCTGTATGTGTTTTACCGCTTATACAATGGTTTGTGTTATTTTTAAACTTTCGCGGTGTGAATTCATAATTATACTAGTCAAGTCGTGACCACGGGTGATGCAACGCATCCGAAACGTCAGTCGGCAGAAATAGTAAGTTCCAATGGTTTGTGTTCAGCAAAATTGTTCGACATGATGCCCACAGCTACATTCTATCATCGCACCGCTCGCCATTGGCAGGGAATCCATCCTCACACATAAAGACCGGAAATGGTGCGCACTGTGCGGTATGAAAGGAACTTCATCTCACGCACGCTCATGCTGTGGAATAAACTCCCTACTGTAATTTTTCCAAACGACTGCAATATAGGTTTCTTCAAGAAGGTTCTTACAGGGTTGGCAGTACGAGTGTAACGCCCCTGGTATTGCACATATCCATAAATCCCTTCTCTTCAGGTGCGACGCGTGTTTATCTGCCGCCTATGTGGCACAAAAAAAACCAGTCAAAAGCAACTGACACTTCAGAATTAGCTCGACTTTTCAGTTCCAGCAACCATGACCACGGGGCATTTATAAGCCACATTAACCGCTTACCTTTCCACCGCGTCGTTACTTGCTTAAAGCATGCAATATAAAAATCTCACAAACATTTTCACCCTAAAAAAATCATGAACAGAATTTCGCTCTCCATAAAAATAACAATATGAAAATGTGAAAACAAAAGAGACACTCGTTGTGCGCGAACAATGAAAATAACGCACCCTCCTTTACCAACGCCGCCATATTTCTTTTGTGACGTCACATTTGATAAACGACGGAGCATTACTCCACCAGGAGGATTCTTCCGAGTGACGTCGTGTTCCAAGCGATATCGTAACGTTAGAAGGCGGTGGAATACAATTGGTTGATATGGAAGAGAGAACTGTCGTAAAACTGAACCAACTTAAATGTGTCGGCTTTTACGAACGTGCGGAGTTACGAAACGGTTTGTCACTTAGAATGAGGGGTCAGAACTTCGTGAAAAGGACTTACTTAACATGCAATGAGTGCGTTTTTAATAAAAATCTTCGTATTCATCTGAACGTCTGCTCCAGTTGTAGTTAAAGCTGGTACTTTTTTTGGTTTATTTTGTCTTCTAAAGTGAGTGTTAAAGTTATCGGGATTTTTAACATGTTTTATTATTCTGGGATTGGTTAGGGAAGCGATTGAAATCATAAAGTATAAAAATTTCAATAGTGAAGATGGTATAATTGCCGAACGCCTGGCATCCAGTGGTCAGTTTTTGCAAAAACAACCGGGAAACAAACTCGCGAGTGAATAAAGTAAGCATCATGTGTCGTGAACATGATCGAGATCGGGTTCAAGTTTGCAGTGAGAGTGAAACCAGTGGTAGTGCAGATACGTTGTAAAAGAACTCGAAAGAGGTTAGATCGATATATTCACTCCTAAAAAACTTTTACACTGTTCACCGCCAATACTCCTGTTCCTCCGCGATCATGGTGCTTGCAACAGCGTCTAAATATTGGAAACTCAGAACAATACAATGTGGTAAATATCCTGATACCTTTAATACTAATATAAGATACCATCATTGTTTAAATGCCTATATTTACTGTGAGTTCCTGGCGCAGGCTTCTCCCTCAACTCCAAAAGTCAAGGCTGCTCAGTTTCTTGCCGAGCGTCCTTTGACGTGCACTAAATGCCCACGTATACCTCATCCCGCCCCCCAGATCCAGCGGGCAAGATTATGTCGCATCGAACTGACTAAGCGCACTTCACCTTTCCGTCTGTAGGTCGCACCCTTGCTGCATTTGGAACCGGTGCACGTTGGTCCATAGGTAGAGAGGGAGAGGTTCGTCGGTTGTCGAACTCGAACCGACTAAAACGCACGACCCTTGTAGGTCGTTTTTTATTGCCAAGGTGAGGTTGGTAGGCATATCCCTCGCGCCCCAACCGACCTAGGGCCATCTCTCTGACCATAGAGTTCCCAACTCGTCTCCGGAAACAAGGATGACAATAGGTAGTGTTTGTAATACGTTGTTGGCAACTGTCAAATTAGTCATAAACGTCAAAATACATATCAATCACATATCAATCACATATATTGAAGATCTATTGTACAAAACGATAACCAACAAATTGCCACTTGTCTTAAGAGACTGATGTGATAGCGTGAAATTACTTTATCACGTTTCTTAACAGATAATTCGATAAGCTGTTACGAAGTTACGAAGTCAAACAATAACAAAGTCGTGAATTTAATCGAAGTCGACTGAAGAACTTCGAGATAGTAACTTTGTGAATGATATTCATAATCTAAGGATATAAGAGCGTGAATAAATATCAACTATAGTTGCGGCACGCTATGATGGCCGTTGTAACTTAACTAGTTTTGCTCGTTTTTTCTTTTTTGGTGCACTTAATATTGGACAACGAACTGTTAGACGAATAACTAAAGAAAAATAAGGCGAGACTGGCACAGAAGAAAATAAAGTTCATACACCAAAAGTGAGAAAACGAGCAAAATCAAAATCTGATGGTCTTTAACCATATTATTTAAATTGATTGCATCATAATAATAATTCAGGCCCTCCAGTCACAATAGACAATGTAGACACCAACCCACCTTGTAGGAAAAGCCTTAAGTCTTCCCACTGACTGCGCAATAATTCTCCAGAGAGCTCCAGCTACCTTACTCGCTGCTGGGAGCATTGTGGAAACAGGGTCAGTGTTATGTTTATACTCTATCTAAGAGTATTTCTGATAAAATTAATAAACGAAAACGACACTGCATCTGAACGAAAACGATACTGCATATTCGCTTTTCGCTGCATAACCAACTTTCAAGTTTACGAGACAGTTTGTTTTAATGGAATGCCGCCCGGCATAATAGGTACTGATAGTTCGATACAGTTGCAATTTCTGAACGAAATCATATAATATTTGTTACTGTTTGGTCTTGTTTCTGAACGGTGTTTATTTGTTACTACAGACTGTTCATGTCCGGTGTCTCTCGGTTTTCGAACTTATCGAACCGTTTCTGTTCGAAATTAAAACTTGAGTTGGCGGTAAATTTTATAGTAGAAAAGCATTGTTTATGACGTTTATAAATGTAACTTTTCGATATAAATGAATAATGATATTAGAGTTTGAATTTCAGTTTGAATTTAAATGATCATTGGATCGATCGAATGTTATTTTTGATTTTATAAATTTCAGTCATATCAAAATATTTTTTGTGGCGATAGGGCGTTTGAGGTTTACTTCAGAGGTCACACGTTTGATTCCTGATCAGTGCAACTATTCTTGTAGCGCATTAATACGTCTATTTACATTGATCTGAATAAGAGAGAGAGAAAGAGAGAGATATTACAACGTACGTTGGAAGAAACTTCTTCCACCATTCCATTATTTTTGCGCCGTTCAATTTATGTTCATTTTCTTTATTGTGTGCATAAACTTAAAATAAATAAATAAAATAAATATCACATCATTAATATTCCCAGCAAACCCGAAAGAGGAATTGCAATACGAGAGGCAAAGTCTAGTGTACATGAAAGTGTAGATTTAATATAAAAAGGTATACAATTTGTATACCCCAGACAATAGGCACAAATATACACATATATTTAATTATTTTAAATGGTAAAAAAGTTTATTATATTTGTCTATAAGCACTCATATACTACGATTAATACTACAATTTTTTTATACCACTTAGGTGGCAGACAAGCGCACGGCCCACCTGATGGAAAGTGGTTACCGTGGCCTATGGACGTGTGTAACACCAGAGAAGCCACACTCGCGCTGCCAACTCTGTAAGCACAGAGTTTCTGTGCCGTCAGTGTAGAGGACAAAGCAGGACAAGCCTTTAGTCATCCCACTGACAGCACAAATTTTCCAGTGAGCTCTGGCTACCCTACTCACCGCTGGGAACACTACACGAAGTTATTATAACCGCGGTATTCTGTAGGGCTGAGGTACTTCCCCAGTCGGACTGCTCAATTGAGCGGAAATACCGCCGAGTCCTACCTCCTCCGACTAATAGCTAATAGTACTTTGCATGAGTCTAAACATAGCTGTGTATCTAAATATGTATTTTATCGCTACCGCTACTGTTACCGCTACCTCTCATCACTATGCCCTCTTATTCCACGTAATAGCTCGTAAACAAACATGGTGCGGCAATACACGTACGATCCCGAACACCTTGCTTCAGCAATTTCAGTACAAAGTAGGCTTTGCATCGCTTTACAGCGTAATTGCCCTTTTAGATGCGATAAAAGTATTTGATGCAATTTTCTTCCATAATATGCTAACGCTTGAGCGTGCATTAAACGATATTTTAAAGCTATTTTAAATGTACTTACATACATTGTTTGTTAATATTTTCAAGCTATATTTTAGCTGCTACAGATTAAACTTGTGTTTACGTTTATGAAAAATGTTTGAAGAGCTTTGAGATGTTTTGATTTTGAAGACAGATATATTATTTATTCTCACTGTAAATAGTTTTTTTTTTCTTTTATACCACTTAGTTAGCAGACAAGCACACGGCCCACCTGATGGAAAGTGGTTACCGTGACCTATGGACGTCTGTAACACCAGAGGAGTCACAGTCGCGCTGTCAACCCTGTAAGTACAGAGTTTCTGTGCCGTCAGTAGAAGACAAAGCAGTACAATGTATCCTTATTAAAGTTGGCTTGATATAGAAAAAATCAATTGGTTAAGGCGGGATTCAAACCCGCGATCGTTCCCTTACAGGGACATTCTAACTACTTAGCTACCGAACCTTTGCCCGAAACCATCCAAATTTTCCTACACAAATATCCGTCTTACGGCGACGGATAAGTGGCATCTATCGACATTCGTACGAATTATTGGAACCAATGAATGATGTTGCAATCATTCTTAAACATTAACGTGTCGGCTATCGGATTTCGGCTATCGTCGCCGAACACCGATTTCGAACCGAATAGTGTGAAATATGCCTAACACCCAAAGCCTCACACATTGTTTCGGAGTGTACAGTATCCTTTGCATGTTGTCACATCTATCTGTCTTTTGTGCTAGACTACTGTTTGTATGTTTGTGAATGTCTGTAGGTTTCAGTTTACACAATACCTCAGGGTTGGTGTGGGTGCGAGGGATATGCCTGTCAACCTCACCTTCGGCAACCAAAGCGACCCACAGGCGGCGTGCGTTTTAGTCGGTTCGAGTCCACCGGCTCCGGTGGGGAGGTATCCGTGGAGATTTTGCGCACGTAAAAAAAAAAAGGGTTGGTGTGGGCACACCATACCTACCTATATGCCTACCTGTTAATTGCTGTGTTATTTTTTTGCATCTTATTGATAATGTTTTATTTGATTTCTTTTTTTTATACCACTTCATTGGTCTTCTGGCCCACATGATGGAAAGTGGTTATCGTGGCCTATGAATGTAGGCAACCCCAGGGGAAAACCTTCTCATGCCCCTCTTAAAGAACCTCATACTGTAGGTGCCCCCGCAGCAGGGAGGTCATTTTACAGCTTGAGTGTGCGTGGGATGAAGTTTCTTTCATACCGCACAGTGCGCAACTTGTCAGTTCGCAATGTGTGAGGATGAATTTCCTGCCTATGGCGAGAGGTGCGAGTTTTTATGTATAGTGTTAGTATATGTGTATAATAAATGGTTCTACCTTTCTTTTTCTTTCTTTCTCAGGTATGCGTGCTAATACACGTCCAAATGTTATATACATACATCATATATACATACATATAATCAGGCCTTATTCCCCGTAGGGTTCGGCAGAGGTGAATTAACACCCACATTTCACCATCATTGTATTCGGTCCCACGTAATAGGGGGTGAGCCTATTGCCATTTTCCGGGAACTATTGTTGATTCGAGCCATGCATCTGAGGCGGAATCCGGGCTGTATATATCTGTCTGATGTTACAGCCCTATGTTATATACCCAGTGGGATTAATACAATAATAGGCCAGCTACCACCCACTTCTTAAATGATTACTTATTCAACAAGAGTGAGAAGTTCTTGTACATTGTGTTTAATAAGAGGAATGCTGTATGGTGGCGCGTGGTTACCGGCAGAGTAAAATTTGGGCTACCCCCATCTCTTCCCATGCGGCGTCGTACAAGGCGACTAAGGAATAGGGCTGTTTAAAATCAGACAGATAAATGTACACATACAGCCCAGCTTCGGCCTCAGATGCATGTCTCGAGACAGCTATAGTGCCGGGAATACGGCTATTGCCGTATTCCCGGCACTATAGCTGTCACGTAATAAGGGGTGAGACTATTGTCTCACCCCTTATTACGTGGACCGATTAAAACTATTGGTGAAATCTGGGTGTTAATTCACCTCTGCCTAACCCTCCGGGGACAAAGGCGTGATTATATGTATATATGTATGTATGGTGACTTCGATTTTTCCTTTATTTTCTTCGCAATTCTTTTATTTGCCCCGTAAATTGTAAATAAGCGTATATGCCGATAGCTTAGTGGCTAAAGAGTCGGCCTTACGATCGAGAGGTCTAGGGGTCAAATCCTCGTCATTACACTACCAACATGAATACCTTGACTACTGGGATTAGAGAGAATTTAGTAATTTAGGTTGCTAATATTCTTTAAAAAAATCAAAGCTAATGGATATGAAGACGAAGAAAAAGAATGTGAAAAAATATAAAAACAAATCATAAGAAGATTAACTTATTGATAAAGTAACCTCCTTATGTTTGTTAATTATAAATAAATATTATTTATTGCATACCAAAATACACAAATGAACAGAGATTTTATACATAATAAAATAATACATAATTAAATGCATTGATTCGTTTTGATTTAATTGTAGATCCTATTATTAATATAAAATTTGTTCAGTGTCAAAACACAAATACACAAGATTGACTCGCGATCATGTCGCGTCAAACAACCCACCCCGTATCGTTCCCGGCGCAAAGATGCCCATGATGCTGGCCGCGTTACCTCGCTGGCAAAGGATGGCAATCGCAATGGCCATCCTTTGCCCCAGGAACGAGAGATTATTGATAATTAAATTATAAGATAATAATAAAAAAGAATTATGAGTGAATTTCAACTACCCCACGAACCACAAAAGTTACATCACAAAAGCTTCCTAGCGTACCTTTTTCAACTTTTTCAGTACATATTCTTTGATACAAGAAAAATGTGATATGAATTCCGGAATATCAGTGTCCCGAGGGACTGGAGTACACAACAATATCGGGGAATGGAACTTTTTCATTCAAAATTATTCCACAGTTACCTCTAGTTTATGAAAACTGAAGTATTTTTTTTCATAACAGCAGAGGTTTCAGATTTTATATAAAATGATATGAAAATATTTTCTCTTTCAAAAGACACTGGATATTAAACTATATTTTTACTATTTGCAATGTTGTCGCTTACTCCCTAACCAAAATTTGTTTAAAATGTAGACATTTACTACTTCTACTTTTCTTTACACGTCAATTACTTCGCCTTGCCCGATGGTAAGCTGAAGGCAAAGTCTCTGAAAAGAGGGTCACCATTACTTACATGACAATGGTAACACTTAGCTTGACGGCCTCATCATATGCTTATACATGCCCCGCTTAAAGGACCCGGGACTGTAGGAAGGATTGCTGTCGTTATAACTGCTTATCATATGTCAGATTTATATTGCCCAATGTACACCCACCTTGATGGCGTCCTCAGAGGCATTGACGAGTTCCTCCGGTGTACACGTGTTTGGGCAAGTAGCACACGTTAGCATATGGGTCATATCCTGCGGCGTATCTCCACATTTACATCGTGGATCTGCCACATCTGAGAGACCTCTTTAGCCTGGTGTCTACAAAGCGTTTAATTAGGAAAACCTGTTAGGTTTTAATTTTAGTAAAAACCCCAAATTAATGCTAGTTCATTCTAATTAATACTAACTCTAATTAATTCACTTTTATTAAACTAATACTAAGTGAACTAGCACCAAAGTTACAGATGTTTTTTTATACCACTTAGGTGGCAGACAAGTACACGGCCACCTCATGGAAAGTGGGTACCGTGGCCTATGGACGTGTGCAACACCAAGAGAGTCACACACGTGCTGCTGACCCTGTAAAACAGAGTTTCTGTGCCGTCAGTGCAGAAGACAAAACAGAACATGCCTTTGGTCTTCCCACTGACAGCACAAAAAATCTCCAGTGAGCTCTGGCTACCCTACTCACCGTATGTAACTAGTCTTCGCGTTTAAAATGACATATAGTTGTAGTAACATAGTGTAATCATTTAATCTTATAAATAAGCTAACCATTTCCATTTCTTTGTTCCAGATTGTGCAATACGATTGCGTGCGACGCGAACAGGACGCGTGCATTCAGGGCACCTGCCACGCACCCGTGGCTGCCGTCTACTGATCCCTCCACCACCCCCCCGCAAAGCCTTACTAATCGAACTCCACAAGCTCAACGTACCCTGCGCAAGCGGCTTCATCCGCTTCGCACCAAACACCCCCACGTTATGCGGCAAACTGGACCAAATACCGCTCCCAAACAGAAAGTTTCTCTACTCTTCAATATCCAAAAACCCAGTCATAGAACTCCACGGCCGACCCACGTTCGCCGCAGTATACCGTCTAGTAGACCATTGTCACGATGTTCTACTCACGGCTAGAAACGGCTCGTTCGAGGTTGGCCCAACTGTGAAATTATTCTGTTCCTATGAGATCCATCTTCCTTACGGAAACCGCGTCGCTCTGCGGCTACAAATGGGCACGGGGCCAATAAACACGAAAGAAAATGATCTTTCAAGTATCATCCACGAGGATGTACAAGCTCTATGTAGAGGAATGGAACTGAATCTTGAAGATGGAGATTCAAGATGGCGACATTGTTCCCAGCCAGGAGATCCTTTGAGAAGTGTACAGATAGTATCAGAAAAGAATTCCGTTCGTTTGAATATAAGTATACCTGCGAAGAAGAATACTTCAGCTATGTGGTTGAAGGTGTGGTGGATGGGCAAAGCTGTGGAAGAGGTGGTGGGTCATTGTGACTATGGATGGGTCCTCTCGGGGGATTTTTGCATATCAGCTGTGAGGGAAGCGAAGAAAGCTTGGAGGCAGGCTGAGGCGGAGTGCGTGAGGTTAGGTGGTCACCTAGCTAGTGTGCTTAACGAGAGACAGCAGCAGACTATGGACCAAATGTTAATACACGCGTGAGTATCTTTTACTGTCTGTATTTTCATCATTGTGAAGATTACCTCTGTACTAGGAAACGCCTAGAGGCAACGGTAGTCACTTCAGATTAATGATCAAAGTAGGCTTAGATGTCACCCGCACACGGTGCAGAATATCCGTTCAGGAACTAAGCTCTTCCCTTTGTCGAATTATTAAGACCTGGAATTCATTACCAGCTCACGTGTTTTCCCGAGCCCTTTAAGCGGCGCGTGAAAAAGCATATGATAAGGCCATCAAGCTGAGTGTCACTGAAACTTGGTATATGTATGTAATGGTGACCCTTTTTCTGAGACCTTGCCTTCAGTTTACCATTAGGCGACGTGAAGTCTAATTGATATGTCCTGTATAAAAATAGCACTCCTTTCTTTACTCTCTTTCAAAACAAGAGCGCGTTGTTGTATAAAATACAATTACATAATAACTTAAAGAAAATGATTAAATATAGTCTTTGTCCGAATACGATCTTATGATACTTTTTTTTTGTAAAGAATATTAGCAACCGTAATTACTAATATTCCATCTAACCCTTCTAACTAAGCTAAATTGTCGGTAGTGGAATAGCCAGGTTTCGAACCCGAGACCTCTCGATTTCAGAATCTTAGACCACTTTTTCCGAATCTTATTTCTTTGATAACAGTCCTATAAAAATAGAAAAAACTGGACGTAATATAACCGATCTGCTAGTTTATTTATATAACCAATAAAATGTAACTTTAGTAGGGCAACGAGAATATACTATATAATTATAATATAATTATATATATAATTTACCTATTTATTTCTTTTGACAAAGCTCCATTATTCTCCATTAAATTATACTAAATACTGCTATATAAACACCTCAACAAAGTCTAGGGAACAAGATGACCCCAATAATTTTTTTTCGTGTAAATCTTGTTTTGCAAATAACTGACAGCAAATAAATAAAAATAGAATAAAGCAGATTACAGAGTTGTTCGAAATATAAAAATAATTTTAAATAAGTAATGATTTTCGAATATGGAGGGAAAACTTTTAAAAGTGTTTGATCGTGCAGTTTCTCTGAGGCAAAATAAAAATTATTTTTTTTATTGTAAATAACGTTTATTATCAATAATATGTACGTCTTTTACGTATGGTTTGTGCATTTTTGTGACAGTAGTCATCATGTCACGTCGTCATTTAAGTCGCGAAGAGATGTTAAGGGCTGTTGGTATGCTGCAAACTGGACGAACACAACGCGACGTAGCGGATGCTGTCAACACCCAACCAAGCGTAATTTGCAGATTATGGGCACGCTACAGGTCTACAGGGGATGTTGCCGAACGTCACAGGGGACGAAATAGGGTTACTACCCCGTGACAAGATCGTTTCTTGCAAAATTCCGCAAGGCGGCAACCCACGATTACTGCTCGTCAGTTGGTCGCAGGCCTCCAGTCTCAGCATCAAGTAGTTATTAGCGATCAAACTGTCAGGAGAAGACTACACGAAGCCAATCTTTATGCTCGCAGACCGCTTAGGGTTCCAGCTCTTCGACGTGGAAATCGAGGTCGTCGCTTATTGTGGGCTAACGCACATTTACAGTGGAGCGACCATCAATGGGCACGGGTTCTGTTTTCCGACGAATCTTGCTTCGGTTTTCATCCTGATTCGAGAAGAGTGCGTATATGGCGAGTTCCTGGACGTCGGAGTCGTCTCCAGAATCCGCAAGAAGTTCATCCTTACCAAGGTGGAACAATCATGGTATGGGCTGGAATTCGCCTTGGTGGAAGGAACGACCTCGTTTGGATACGGGGCAATTTGAATGCAAACCAATACATTCAGGAGGTTATACACCCCATGGTAATCCCTCATCGACAGCAGTTCGGTCAAGATTTTATGTTCATGCAAGATAATGCACGGTCACACACCGCGAGGGTAGTGGTCAATGCGTTAAGCGAGCACAATATGGCGACGTTGGAATGGCCTGCTCAGTCTGCCGACCTCAATCCCATAGAGCATGCCTGGGATTTGCTTGGGAGAAGAGCTTTCAGTGATTCTTTGGAAAATCTGAACACTGAAGAACAACTTTTTTTACACCTTCGCAGTGTATGGAGCCATATTCCACAGACGATGATTGACAATCTCATACTAAGTATGCCACGCCGTTGTCGAGCTGTTGCTAATGCTTTAGGAGGTCCTACAGATTATTAAAAACGTTTAAAGTACGGTTAATTACTGTATTTCTTACTACCTCGTTATTTTTGTGCCTAATCATAGAAGGTTGTAATACTCAATATTGGCACTATTCAATTCTTTCTTAAAATAAAAAAATTGGTAAGAAAATGTTTTTATTAAAATTAAAATTAAAAACGGTATAAAAATACCCTTCTATTGATATAAAACACTCACTATTACAAGAAAGGGTTTTTAAATAAAAACTAGAAATGTCCTTGTTCCCTAGACTTTGTTGATGTGTGTAGATCTATATTAAATCAACAATGTATTTAAGGTATTTAATGAATGTTTATTTAATAAAAAATATATGTTTTAACCAATACAATTGGTTAAAATCGCTTCGAAAATTAGCCATTATTTGTCCTAAAAAGTAAATGACAAAAAATGTTATTGTAGGATATCCATAAGAGATAGATATATTATACCATAGCGGAATTTTCTGTAGACTTTTTCAATGTGTACAATACTTAGTATATTATTTTGATAAATCTCGTAGGATTTCGCCTACTGTTTGCAGAGTAAGCGGAAAAAATGAAATTATTTACGACATCACATTAGAAATCTCAATAATAACAGTATTTCTACACTAATTAATGGATACATATAAACTTTCCTCTTCCATCACTCTATCTATTAAAAAACCGCATCAAAATCCTTTGATGCAGTTTTTGTTGCACAGCTTTAAGCATACAGGGACAGAGAAATCGACTTTGTTTTATCCTATTTAGTGATTACAATCAATTAAAATAAAACTACCCATCATAGGTATTATACCATGTATTTATCTCAGGTTTATAAGTGCCCGGTTAATGGCAATAGGCTCGCCACCTATTACATTGGGACCTAAACATAAACTGGCGAAATGTGGGTGCTAGCACCTCTGCCTACCCCTTCGGGGATATAGGCGTAAGTTTATGTTTTATGTTTATCATAGGTATTATTTGTCTTGTGTCGAATTGTCTTATATTACACCTAAAGTTTGGATTATAAAGTTAGGTTTTCCTTCTTCCAACATAGAAATGGCAGCTTGGATAGCAAAATCATGGCCTGGCTCAGTTATAACTAGGTGCTTTAATGCCGACATCCTATGCAGAGCAAATAATATACTAACTACACATAACTTACAACCACTTATGTCTAAATATTCTAGAGCTGTATCGTAGAATAAAGACATCTTCTCGCTAGGGGATATTTGTTGAAAAGCCTACTTGACATCTCCAGGGACACATCCCTGGAGATGTCAAGAGACATTGCAATATTTTATCTACGTTCGCATCACTTTAGTTCAAATTTCGTTATGTCGGGCGATGTCTATCAATGTTCCAAGAAAATGTTTGAGGTTTCTTAGGATATTTTGTCACCTTTTTTGTATGTTACCCTAGGCACCACCTCAACGAAGCTAACATTGAGGTGGTTTTGTTAGAATAAAACCGACTAAAACCACACGTCTTTCCGTCTAGGGAGCAATAGTGTCGGAGGGGCCCTGAGAATGAAATAGAAAGGAAATTCCCAAAATGTTATATTTGTCAATTTACTATTTATTCCACCACTACATTTGGTGGAATTTGTTGTTACACATAATTCGAATACACTTGTACTTTTTCCACAGTATTTTTATTAGACCTGAAAGGTTTCGCCTTACGGCATTTTGGGAAAATTGTACTGGTATACATAATTTTACAACTACCCACAAATAAAATATGTCCGAATGAAAAATGTTTAAGCAGACTGTTAATACGAGTAACTATCATTATAATTTTTTGAGCATGCTGTAAGTTGATACTTCGTTCGTGTGGTGACAGAGAAAGAATACAAGTATCACCACCCCATCTCATCCGAAGGGTGTCGTAAGAGGCGACTAATGGAAACATACGCAAACTATATCACTGCGAGAGAAGGAAAACTCGAAATAAAACCCTGTACCAACCCGTCTGGCCAGTGTGGAAACAGTAGGCCAAAGCCTCCCAACATTGGGAGAGGCCTAGTCCAGCAGTGGACTGCGATGGCCTAGTTGATTGATTGATTGGAAGTCGATACTGGTCGGGTCTAATAAAAATACTGTGGGAAAAAGTACAACTGTGCTCTCAATATCTGTTTGTCAACTTAATTCATATTAATACATTTTATGTAAATAAGTGATGATTTTAAATAAAGAGCTCTTTTCCATCCGAAAGTTAACATACTGTGCATGGCAAAGTGCTTACTTGACGGTAATAGGTTCGCACCTTATTAAGAGAAACCGAAAATAATAGTGAAATGTCAGTGTATATACCTCTGTCTACCCCTATTTACAGGTATTTTTAAATAAAGTACATATTTAGGTACCTAGGAGGTAGGATACGACGGTATTCCCGTCCCAAATCAGCTGTCCGACTGGGAAAGTACCTCCACCCTACAAAATACCGTGGCCATAATAACCTTGTGTTGTGTTCCCGGCGGTGAGTAGGGTAGCCAAAGCCAGAGTTTTTATGCTGTCGCATGTCGGTGGGAATACCAAAGGCTTGTCCAGATTGTGTCTATTTCACTGACGGCACATATATTATAGGGTCGGCAGCACGGGTATGACTCCCCTAGTGTTGCACACATCCATAGGCCAAGGTAACCACTTTCCATCATGTGGACTTTGTGCTTGTCTGCCAACTAATTGTATAAAAAACATACTATTTTGTGCCATCATTACGCATACAATACACATTTATCATTAAAAGAAGTAACAATGAGAATTATTCACTAGTGAATAATGTATTCACGCAATACAAATTAACTTGATTTAAAACTCTTTGTGTTGTCGTGATAATACAATGAATAAATGATCATTTAAGTACCCATTACATAATAATATGGTCTAGCATTCATTAAAATGAATAGGTTTCATTCGTGTACATTCGCCTATGGACGCCACTAGGGGAGTCACACTCATGCTGCCGACCCTGTAAAAACAGAAAGTTTCTGTGGTGTCAGTACAAAAAACAAACCTAGACAAGCTATTGGTCTGGACTGCAAGCAACAAAAACTCTGCAGTTGGCACTGGCTACACTATAAGGCATTTCTACAAATTACATACATACATGTAATCACATCTTTTTCCCGGATGTTTAGGAACAGGTGAATTAACATCCACATTTTACCAATAATAAAATTCGGTCCCACGTAATAGGGGCTGAGTCTATTGCCGTATTCCGGTTTTTTCTTGTCTTACCTCTTTATTTCTTTCCTTCTGCCGTACACCTCAAAACCGAAGACTGGAAATAATGTTATTACTTTTTATCTTCTCTGCAGTCCTGGTGCTGGAGTGGATGACGTGTACTGGATCGGAGCGACCGACGCCGTCCATGAAGGAGAGTTCCGATGGTCTGATGGGTTGCCTTTCTCATACGCACGTGAGTATTATTGTTCTATTATGTTATTATCATCAGAACAATGAACCTGCTGATTTGTGTATTATTGAATGAACAAACAAAATTTGTATAGATACCGAAGTTTTAGCAGGATAAGACATTAGCGATGGCGTGCTTTTCATTAAGATACTGTGAGATGGTAACTATAATTGGATCACTGGACTGGATCTATAAAAAAACATCAAATTCTATATGCAAAATTTTCAAAAATCGCTTCAATATAATTCGAATAGATTATTGTTTCGGGAACGCTACCGCAAGAGGCATGCTGAGGAATTCCACGACGCATTTTAATTATGCTTAGCTATAAGTTGGATAACAGTTCTTTTCGTTTTATTTTAATAGTTTTTTGAACAGTATGATAAGAAAAGTATGTTTTTGGAGTTCATTTTTTTATTTTGTTCTTTATTGTACATACACATAAATGACAAGCTGCATTGATTGAGTTCAAATTTGAAACGATATACCGGTTTTAAAAATGGTTTTTATTTATTTTTCACGTCAATAGAGGACACTACTGTTGAAGTTGAAGTCTTCAAATTGGAATGCTTCAAGTTACTTGATTTAAGTTTACCCTCATTGAAATAAGCTTCCGATATATTTATCATTTCATCCCCGATCCCCGCTCAGTGCAAATATTTGTATGCATGAATATGGGTATTTGCATTGGTCTGGGTGTTTCTATGTATAATATGTATGTTGTATGTATTTACAAAAAAAAAGTATTTAAGTTAATTCTAGATTCCATAACACAAGCTAGTTAAACTATGCTTGCCGTGGGTCTTTTTTTTTTTTACGTGCGCAAAATTCCCACGTATACCTCCCCACCGGAGCCGGTGGAGGAGGTTATATCGTACTCGAACCGACTAAAACGCACGCCGCCTGTGGGTCGCTTTGGTTGCCGAAGGTGAGGTTGACAGGCATATCCCTCGCACCCCGGCCGACCCAGGGCCATCTCTCACAATCTGGCTCTCTTCTCGGGATGAGGACTACAGAGTCCCGAACTCGTCTGCTTCTGCCAGGGTGACAGGCGGCTCCACCTGTCACCCCCAGGCCGGCGCTCAGCTTACCGTGGGTCTAGATAGCGTTGTGTAGAATGTTGTAGAATATTATTATTATTATTCATCCTAGCACTAATCCCAGTAGCATCCGAAGCATTCACCTCGGAGTTTGGGGTCCTACTACTTTCATACTTGACTGAGGCTGAAAATCTGATCTCCACAACCCAAAGGCGATTTCGAAGCATTGCACCTAAACCAGTTGTTGGACTTTTACGGCTCCAACTCCCCATAACGACTGCCATAGATGTACGTATGGCGCGAGGGATATGCCTGTCAACCTCACCTTCGGCAATCAAAGCGACCCACAGGCGGCGTGCGTTTTAGTCGGTTCGAGTCCGACATAACCTCCTCCACCGGCTCCGGTGGGGAGGTATCCGTGGGGATTTTGCGCACGTAAAACGTAAAAAAAAAAAAAGATGTACGTATGGCAACCGTGACCGACGGTTTAAGGTTTTTTTTATATAGAACACGTCAATTAGACTTCGCCTTGCCTGATGGTAAGGCTGAAGGCAAAGTCTCAGAAAAGAGGGTCACCATTACTTACACATACCTCTCTGTGCTCTCTGAGGCACGACCAGACCAATGCAAATACCATATTCATGCATGCAAATATTTGCACTGAGCGGGGATCGAACCCGCGCCTCCTGCGTAGCAGCCATGTTCACTACCACCACGCCACAGAGGCCGTTTAATAGATTTATCATATGGTTTAATGTGATAATAGATGCTTCTGATAGCAATATGGGATTCTTCAAGAGGGGCATCAGAAGGTTTCTTCATGGTCGGCAGCACGAGTGTGACACCCCTGGTGTTGCATACGTCCATAGGCTACGGTAACCGCTTCCCAGCAGTTGGGCCGTGTGCTTGTCTGCCAACTTAGTGGTATAAAAAAAAAAAAACGGAAATAGTCTACCAAAACCTTTGCTGGTCAGTAAATCACGTGATTTAAACGCATTACACGACTCCAAACAGCCCCACGTTGAACAATAGCTCGTGGCATATAACCAAGCAGACCATGTTCGGTATTGTATTGAGCGAGTCTCAGCCTGAGAGCACTTCACTTGAGAGCTTCTTATGTTGTGTTAGTTGCTATTGTGCTTTTTGTGTGATTAATGTTTTTCTTTTGATACTATTAGTGTATAGTTAGCGGCATATACCTGAACCCCAAGTGCGAGAGAAATGAGACTGCATAGTCTCAGCGCGCGGATTGCTTTTTTTTTTTTTTTTACGTGCGCAAGGAACCGGTGGAGGAGGTTATGTCGAACTTTTGTTTATTGCTTTGATATAGTCTGTGATTGATAGGTTTCAGCTCTTCCGCCGCCGTGGTATACACATACTCATACATACATGCATAAATACATACATACATATATACATACATACACACAGACACGCCTCTATCCCCTAAGGGTTATGCAGAGGTGTACACCCACATCTTACCAATTATTAAATTCGATCCCACGTATTTGAGGTTGAGCCTATTGCCGTCATTCGAGCACTATTATTGACTGCATGTATCTGAGACTAAGCCTGGGCTGTAATATCTGCCTGATGTTAAACAGCACTATTCCTTTGTCACCTTGTACGACACCGTAGGAGGTAGGACAAGGCTGTATTTCCGCCCAATTGAGCAGTCCGACTGGGAAAGTACCCTACAGAATACCGCAGTTATAATAACTTCGTGTTGTGTTCCCAGTGGTGAGTAGGGTAGCCAAAGCTCACTATAGAATTTGTGCTGTCAGTGGGATTACTAAAGGCTTGTACTGCTTTGTCCTCTACACTGACAGCACAGAAAGTCTGTGCTTACAGGGTCGGCAGCACAAGTGTGGCTTCTCTAGTGTTACACACGTCCATAGGCCACGGTAACCACTTTACATCAGGTGGGCCGTGCGCTTGTCTGCCACCTAAGTGGTATAAAAAAACACCGCATGGAAAGAGATGGGGTGGTCCAAATTCTACTCTGCCGGGAACCACGCGGTATATGCGAATATACAATATATAATTATGTAAACTGAGCAGAGAATCGAACCCGCTTCCCCAGGGGGGAGCAGTTGTAGTAGCAATTGAATGTACTACAGATACGCCTTAGAAGTTATTTTGAATTTATTAAATTAGATTATCATAAATTACATGACTATAAAACCGAGCTGTAAAATGAACAATGCGACTTGACGTAGACCGAACAGACAAGAGTGCTCAGTCTTGTATTGAGTGGAACTCAGCCTGAGGGCTCTTCACTCGAGACTGACTTATCTTATATGAATTTTCCTTTCTCTAATATTACTTTGCTACTAAGTAGCGAATTAACACGTGGTGTAACTGATCCGCGTTAGCCTAGTGGACTGCTGAGACGAGTTCTCGGGTTCGATCCCAGTTTTACAATGGCACACACCAATGAATTTTCAACGCTTTTCGAAGTTGTGTGTATTTATTGCAGGTTTATAAGTGCCCAGTTAATGCACCCTTCGGGGATATAGGCATGAGCCTATATCCCCGAAGGGGTGGTGTTTATGTTATGTTATGTTTATGTAACTGATAGTTGGAACAGTGGCTGGTACAGACTGGATGCGGAAGGCAGAGGATCGGAAAAAATGACGCATATTGGGAGATTAGGCCTCTCCCAATATGCGTCATTTTTTCCAGCTGTGGATTGCGATGGGTTAATTGATTGATTCATTGAATGATTGTAACTGATAGTAAGCGGGTATCATAACGTATTAATATTTGTAGTAGATATTATTTTCCTCTTCAGAAGGGAAGTAAATTTACGCTCAATCTGTGGAATGAACTCCCTGCCAAGGCTTTTTCAATCGACTACAATACAGAGTTCTTTAAAAAGGGCATGAGAAGGTTCTTACAGGGTTAGTAGCGTGAGTAAGACGCCACTGGTGTTGCACACGTTTGTCAGCCACCTAAGTGGTATAAAAAAATGCAACAACTAGTATCATTACTCTCCATGTCCAAATTATCTTCTTCTTCGTACTTCCGTAATCCCAGTCCTAGTCGCATCTGAAGCTTAGACGTTGGACTCTTGGGTTCGCTTTACCAGTCTAACTGCGGACTGCTGGCTGAACGCCACAACCCAAAGGCGACTTCGAAACATTGCAGCTAAACCAGATGTTGGAATTTTTAGGGCTTGAACTACCCGTAACGACTGTCATAGATGTTGGTATGTCAACCGGGATCGACGGGTTAACATGCTCTCCAAGGCACGACAAGACCAATGCAAATACCTATATCCATGCATACAAATATTTGCACTGAGCGGCGATCGAACCCGCGCCTCCTGTGTAACGGCCTCGTTCACTGCCGCCACCCCACAGAGGCTGCCCATGTACAGTCACGATCGGAGACTCTTTCCTCTGTAGCACCATTAAGGCCGGGAATTCATTTGGTAATGAATTCCCGGCCTTAATGGTGCTCACGTGTTTCCCTCTTCCTACAGTCCCGGGTCCTTTAAGCGGGGCGTGAAAAAGCATATGATGAGGCCGTCAAGCTGAGTGTCACCATTGTCACACGGTATGTGTAAGTAATGGTGACCCTCTTTTCTGGCACTTTGCCTTCAGCTTACCATCAGGCAAGGCGAAGTCCAACTGACGTGTACTATATAAAATAAAAAATATACATTGTCACATTTTCTAAAATATGTAAACTTGTAAAGAGCTACAAAGAAGTGAATGCCAATTTGTTCAAAATTAACTAGCTATTACATGATGTTAAAACTAGGTATACGTTTATTCCAAATTAATATAACCGAAACAAAATCATAAATACATTCACACTTCGAATGTCGTTTTTAACTATCCGTGTCAAATTTTATAATATGTATACAAATGTATGAATTTATCTCATAAATTTTAACTACCATGAACAAACTGATATTCTCACTAGCATAAATAGAATCGATACAACAAAAATCAATATTAGTCTTTCGAATACATTAACGCCAATGTTTTCTATGAATTTAAATTTAATTAATTCAATCAAAGCACCTATTAACATCTGTTCCACAAAGGCTGTCATTGAGAACAGATAATTAATTAACTACCAGCTCTAATTAATACAATTCGTAATGCAATCTTTGAGGGATCACCACTCACTACAATTATCACATTGTTACACATGTCAAAATTTGAATACACGATTTTCGAACGTTATCGAGTGATTTGGATTTTTAGTTTGAATTTCGAAATGTCATTTAATTTGTTTTTTTTTTGCATGTTTATTAATTTTTAATTGTGTGGTGTCGAACTGCTCAGCCTCAGGAGGAACTTTGTTTCGCTGTGTGTTTTACCGCCTGTACAATGACGTACATCATCCTCCTGCCCTTATCCCAAAATTATTTAGGGTCGGCGCAACGTGTGTTCTTTTCCATTTATCTCTAGTTGCAGTAATTTCAACATTCACTCCCTTCTTAACCATATTATCATTCACACAGTCCATCCACCTCATTTTAGGCCTCCCTCTCCCCTTGTAGCCATCCACTTCCATAGTTAGTGCCTTCCTTACGACATTACTTTCATCCCTACGCATTACATGCCCGACCCAGGACAAACTATTTCCTCGTAGCTTTTCCCTGATTGGTGCTACTCTCAAACATCCTCTAATATACTCATTCCTAATCTTATCCATTCTTGTCACACCACACATTCATCTCAACATTCGCATCTCGGCTACATGCAACCGTCTTTCATCCGTCACCTTTAAGGGCCAACTCTCCGATCCATACAGGACGGCAGGCCGGATCATGCTCTTCATATACAATGGCGTACGTTCAGACAAATTGTTCATCAACATGGGGCCCACGGCTACGTTCTATTACAGTACGTTTCGCCACAGGCGGGGAATCCACTCTCACACATTGCGACTTGAAACAGTACGCACAGATAAGTATGATAAGAAGTTCATCCCCCGCAAGCTTAAGCTGTCGAATAAACTCCCTGCCGTGGTTTCCCAAGTGACTATCATATAGGAGTTCTTGAAGAAGGGCATTAGGAGGTCCATAGGCCACGGTAACCACTTTCCATCAGGTGGGCCATGTGATTATCTGCCACCTAAGTGGTATTAAAAAAATTGTACTGCTTATATTTGAAATACATACATTAAATAAGCGTACCAAAACATAGTATCTATTTTTTATATAAACAATTAACATTCCACCCGTAGCTCCGCCCGCGTGAATATATTATATTCTGTTCTACCCAACCGATTCCAATCAAACAAACTTTAGATTTTAAGACTGACCAAGCCCTTTCTAACAAAAAAAGCAGCATCAAAATTCGTTTAGTTGTTTATGCATACATCGGCAACAAACATATCCAATTTACAATTGTATGGCTACTTAATCAATCAATCAAGCCTAGCGCAGTCCAATGCTGGACATAGGCCTCTCCCAATGTTGGGAGGCTTTGGCCTACTGTTTCCACGCTAGCCAGACGGGTTGGTACCGGGTTTTATTTAGAATTTTCCTTCTCTCGCAGTGATATCGTCTGCGTATTTTTCCGTTAGTCGCCTCTTACGACACCCTTCGGATGAGATGGGGTGATGATACTTGTATTCTTTCTCCGTCACCACACCGATGTATGGCTACTATTTTTTATTATTATTACTTAACCTAGGTACATGTAGGTAAAAGTTAAAATGCGGCGTGGAATTCCTCCGCATTGCAAGCGTCTTCTGGTAGCGTTCCCAGAAGACTGGCAGCATGGCCACGTTGTATGACAATGCAAAAGTCGCAGTCAAAGTAAAAAAATATTTATTCTGCATAGACTATTAAATCGGCACTTACAAAACGTCAATATAAAAAGAAATATGAAGGACTAATTTAGCAAATGGATAATCGGTTCGAAACGCAGCGCCGACCTGAGCAGACCCTGACATGGAAATTAGCGGGCATTTTTTTTGTCTATTTACAAACATTAACTAAGTATACTTAGTCTAAATTTATACAATAATTTACTTCAGTAGCATAGTTGAGCAAACAACTAATTTCCAAGCTTATTTATCATCTAAGTATTCTAGGATTTTATAATAGCCTTTCTAGCACAATTAACTCTTTAATACTTTTTTAAATTTATTCACAGGGATATCCCTAATTTGATTAGAGAGCGTTTTGATTAAGCGTATACAGTTGCACCGGAAAGAATGGTTACTTATTGTTTGGCCTAAAAAGAGGCCAGACTTTTGGGCACGAGAAGCATTGCTCTGTTCGCTTTTAAAACAGAAGCACTTCCTAGCATATCATACCATTACCTATATTTAAATAATTTAAACACAATTATTAGCTATAGTATCTCACTGAAAACTTATTTTTTTGTTAACAGAGTCAGCAGTTCTATAAAAATAGCAAAATAAAACGGGTAGAACCGATCTTCTTTATTTCTTGTTTATCATCAGGCGAGGTGAAGTCATTTAGACCTGTCCCTTATATAAAAAAGTATACGTACATAGAATCTATAACTAAACAAACAAACAACAATTCTAATAAACGCCTAATTAGCAAATTTGTCTCTTGTCCCAGTATCATTGATGAGTTCGTTAGCACACAGTACGCAGTTATGAGCGCAATCAGTTGATTGAATGCACACAGACAGACAGAAGATTCAGTACGACATTAAATTTCGTGTTTATTACATATCATACATATATACATATAATCACGCCTTTATCACCGAAGGGTTAGGCAGAGGAGAATAAACATCCACATATACAATAATGTTTACGAGAATGTCAGCCTGTGACCACGGTTGGGGTGGGAGCGGCAGCGGGAGCGACGAAGGATCGCAAGCCAAGCTACCCGCGTACGAAAACAACTTGGGCGTCGGAGGTTAATGAATGACCTCCGCCCCCCATGAGCGCATGCCTGGGGGTGACGGGTGGAGCCGCCTGTCACCCTGGCAGAAGCAGCGCCTCGCGCGCCTCCCCATTTCCGGGGACGAGTTGAGGACTCTGTGGTCCCCACACCCGAGGAGAGAGCCAGATCGAGAGAGGGAGGGCCAGATCGTGAGAGATGGCCCCGGGTCGGCCGGGGTGCGAGGGATATGCCTGTCAACCTCACCTTCGGCAACCAAAACGACCCACAGGCGGCGTGCGTTTTAGTCGGTTCGAGTCCGACATAACCTCCTCCACCGGCTCCGGTGGGGAGGTATCCGTGGGGATTTTGCGCACGTAAAAAAAAAAAGCCAGTTCGAGAGAGATGGCCGTGGGTCGGCAGAGGTGCGAAAGGTTATGCCTGTTAACCTCACCGGTCGGTTCGAGTCCGACATAACCTCTTCCCCGGCTCTGGTGGCGTATACGTGGGGATTTTGCACACGTAAAAATAAAGCCTGTAACCACGGCCGGTGTAATCTGGTCTAAAAGTAAGGCAAATCATAGATATGTATGTACTTATACCATGATCCCGTTAATTCCCGTTAACATTATTGTATATCAAGGGACGCGAAAGTTTAAAAATTAGTTATACGCCCACTTTTCACCAATCATTGAATTCGCCTCCTTCTGCGAGCAAGTAATGCTCGTGAAGGAGGAGGCGGGGCGGGAGCGGCAGCGGGAGCGACGAAGGATCGCAAGACAAGCTGCCCGCGTACGAAGGCAACTCGGGCGTCGGAGGTCGATGAACGACCTCCGCCCCCCATGAGCCGCGGCCGGTTTCTGCCAGGGTGACAGGCGGCTCCACCTGTCACTCTGGCAGAAACAGGCAGTGGCTGTGGCGCGCCTGGCGCGCCTCCCCGTTTCCGCGGACGAGTTGGGGACTCTGTAATCCCCACACCCGAGAAGAGGGCCAGATCGTCAGAGATGGCCCTGGGTCGGCCGGGGTGCGAGGGATATGCCTGTCAACCTCACCTTCGGCAACCAAAGCGACACACAGGCGGCGTGCGTTTGAGTCGGTTCGAGTCCGACATATCCTCCTCCACCGGCTCCGGTGGGGAGGTATCCGTGGGGATTTTGCGCACGTAAAAAAAAAAACCAGTCATTGAATTCGGTCAAGCATCTGAGGCTGAGTCTGGGCTATATATATCTATCTGATGTTAAATAGTCCTATCCCTTAGTCGCCATGTACCTACGACACCGCTTGGGAAGAGATGGGGTAGTCCAAATTATATTCTGCCGGGAACTGCAGCACCCGTGTTCATTCAAGTCGTGACCCACGATCGTGTCCTTGAGTGACTAGTCTACTATCACACCGGATATATGGGAGGCACGCATCTTGCACCGCTGCCGCAGCCTGCTTCTGCTAGGACGACAGGCAGCTCCACCCGTCACCGCCAAAGCGCCTTGAAACGTGAGAATCAGTCCATAGTATTTTTGCTCGTCTAGACATGATGACGTCACAGAGTGCGATTTGTTGCAACATAAATAAATCACATGAATACCGCCATATTGAGTGTCTTATGTAAAGAGCTATAGTGTTGTGGTTTATTTATCTTATATATAAAATTCTCGTGTCACAATGTTCGATCCCGTACTCCTCCGAAACGGCTTGTCCGATTCTCATGAAATTTTGTGAGCATATTGAGTAGGTCTGAGAATCGGCCAACATCTATTTTTCATACCCCTTAGTGATAAGGGTTGTCCACCCTGGGAACCGACATCCACGCGGGGGGAGCCTCGGGCAAAAGCTAGTATTTAACTATACTCCGTTCGGTTTGATACTTGACTTAATAAACTACTAGACTTAGTAAACAATCTTGATGTTTCTTTTTAATATATTTTATTTAAAACTCAGTTTATTAACACTAAATACTAAATAGTTAAGGGACGTAAGGGGTGATATTTTATATATATATATATATATATATATATATATATATATATATATATATATATATATATATATATATATATAGAACACGTCAATTAGACTTCACCTTGCCTGATGGTAAGCTGAAGGCAAACTCTCACCGGGTCACCATTACTTACACATACCGTGTGACAATGGTGACACTCAGCTTGACGGCCTCATCATATGCTTTTTCACGCCCGGCTTAAAGGACCAGGGACTGTAGGAAGAAGGAAACACGTGAGCTGGTATTGAATTCCAGGCCTTAATGGTGCGACAGAGGAAAGAGTCACCGAACCGCTTGGTTCTTGATCGGATGTTCTGCACCGTGTGCGGGTGACATCTGACGACATCTGATCAGACTTGAACGTGTTTTCCTGTGTAGGAAAGGGGAAGATGGGACTAATTGAACTATGAGATTTCCAAATATGCCACAGGCGAAGCTGGAGGGCGTCAGCTAGTATTACATAAAGTGCAATTACTTGGCCAGATTTGCTATTTGTAGTTCCTATTAAAATGTGTCATTAATAAACCATATCGTACCAAAAGACGGACCACATACATCGTTCAGCTGACAACACACCGCTATTTATTGCAATTTCCGCTTCACTCACCTCGTTTAATCATTCACTTATTCGTTCGTTTGGTAAATGAGAGTTGTACACAGATGAAAATTTAAAATAGTCATATTTTTAATGAGTATCCGTTTTAATTCAAATTGTTGATCAAACGAATATTTATTTAGTGTTTTTACAATTATTTTATACTAACTGATACCACTCCCGCTCGCCCAGAGGATAAACGGATTCCTTCCATCTAGAATATGGCGCCGGTTCTGATAGGAAATTTTAAGTTTAACTAAAACTATTATTAAAAAAATGCATTATAAAAAAAAGCTGGCGCACGAAAAGTTCCGTACCATTATCTAGTCCCCTAAAAATCTCGTTTGCTGCATGGGAGCCCGTCTATTTTTTTCTGTTTTTACAATTAGTCCCACCCTCTTCTTTCCTATACAAATGTCACCCACACACGGTGCATAATATCCAATCAAGAACCAAGCAGTTCAGTGAGTCTTATTTTTATCTAGGACACGCCAACTTGACTTCACCTCGCCTGATGGTAAGCTAAAGGCAAAGTTCAGGAAAGACTCTTTCCTTTATCGCACCTGGAATTCATTACCAGCTCACGAGTTTCCTTCTTCCTACAGTCCCGTGTCTTTTAAGCGGGGCGTGTAAAAGCATATGATGAGGACGTTAAGCTGAGTCTCACCATTGTAACATGGTTTTCTTTTCTGTGACTTTGCCTTGAGCTTACTATCTTTCGAAGCAAAGTCTATTTGACGTGTGCTATATTAAAAATAAACGTTATTGGTTCCAAAATTTTCGCTTCACGTATAAATATATAGATAGTATTGTCTAAGCATATTGTCTGTACGTCTTAGCGTTAAACAATAATCCCCGGAGTGCGACGGATTACGCGCGTCAAGCTTGTTTTATTTAACCGTAAGAGATTTGTGAGTCAGTCAACAAAACGGCTCAAAAGATCTGCGAGGGTAAGCAGAAACATTTCGAACTGGGATTAAACGTTGGTTTGATTTGAATATAATTATGGGAGCCGACGTTACAGATATTAATATGAAGGTTCAAAAAGAAAATGTTCGAAGTTACTTTTAATTAACCCCGACGCAAAAACGACGGGGTGTTAAAGTTTGACATGTCTGTGTGTGTGTATCTGTGGCACTCCTAAAGGAATGAACCGATTTGGATTTAGTTTTTTTTGTTTGAAAGGCATATTAGTCGGGAGTGTTCTTAGCTATGTTTGAAAAAAATCGGTCGAAAATGACGGAGTACATATTTTTTCGGTTCTCGGGGGTTGTTCTTTGTGACGGGGTTTTCTTTTAAATTCTTTTTAATGACAATTTCAACACCATAAAAATATATGCAGCGTTGAACATCACACGAATATTATGAATGTGAAAATATGTTGGGATGAATAGACGGATGTCTGTTGCTTTGTTAATCTTCATGGGACATCATTTCAGATGCTGAAATAATGGTGATACCCAATGATACTTTATAAAGTATAGATTGCGTTGTCCGCTTTTTAAATTAGTAACAAAAATAAGGATATTGCCTATGTTTTTTCGATTGGTTAAGATAGAAACATAGAACAGAGATTTTCTGTGCCGTCAGTGCAGAACACGAAATCAGGACAAGCCTTTGGTCTCCTCACTCACAAAAGCTCTACAGTGAGTTACCCTACTCACCGCCGGGAACACAACACGAGGTTATTATAGCCGTGGTATTCTGTAGGGTGGAGGTACTTCCTCAGTCGGACTGCTCAATTGGGACGGAAATACTGTCGTGTCCTATTGTTCTGACCACAGAGCCATCGAACCTTACCTGAAGCCATTCAAATTTTTCTATATGTATCCGTTTTGCGACGATGGTGGAAGGCATCAATCGATACGCTTATGAACTGTCGGAATCGATGAATGATGCTTCAATTATTTTTGCGTATTGGTGCCTAAAATTAGGACAATTGTCCTGATTTTAGGCACCAATCACCCAAGACTCCAAAAAGGTTCAGTAAAATGATGAATGATGAATGATTCGCCGCGTGGTTCCCGGCAGAGTAGAATTTGGGCCACCCCATCTCTTTCCATACGGTGTCGTACAAGGCGACTAAGGGATAGGGCTGTTTAACATCCGACAGATATCAGTCCGACTCAGTCTCAGATGCGGGGCTCGAGTCAACTATAGTGTCCGATATACGGCAATAGGCTCACCACCTATAACGAGGGACCGAATACAGTTATTGGTGAAATGTGGGTATTAATTCACCTCTGCCTAACCCTCCGGGGATAAAGGCGTGATTTTATGTATGTATATAAACTAATTATAATGATGTATTATTTATATACATAGTTTTTGCACCATTTTTGATAGCCTCAATGTCCCTGCATGACATGTCTATATAATAATACGTTATTGGCGACCCCTAGCTTGACAACATATGCTGTTTCAGGCTCCGTTTAAAGTCTTCGATACCTTTTTTATACCATGTAGATGGCAAACAAGCACTTGGCCCAGATGATGGCATGTGGTTTCCGTGGCCTATGGATGAATGCAATACCACAGGCGTTACACTCTTACAGCTGACCCTAAAGAAACCTTCTGATGCCCTTCTTGAAGAACCCCATATTGTAGTTCCTTGTTAAAACCATAGCAGGAAGTTCATTCCAGAGCTTGAGTGTGCGTGAGATGAAGTTTCTTTCATACCGCACAGTGCGCACTGTCTCAGGTCGCAATGTGTGAGAATGAATTCCCTGCCTATGGCGAGAGGTGCGATGATAGAATGTAACTGTGGGCATCATGTCTCATCCGAAGGGCGACTAATGGCAAACTGAAAATAAAACCCAGTACCAACCCGTCTGGTCAGCGTGTAAACAGTAGGCCAAAGCCTCCCAACATTGGGAGAGGCCTATGTCCAACAGTGGACTACGATAGGCTTATTGATTGATTGCACCATGTCCAACAATTCATCTGAGCACAAACGGCAGCGAGGCTAAGTCCCGCCTAAGACTCAAACACTTTTATATAATTGTAAACAAAATTTTAACAAGAAAATAGGACACGGTAATAGGAGGTAGGACACGGCGGTATTTCCGCCCGATTGAGCAGTCCGACTGGGGTATTACCTCCGCCCTACAGAATACCGCGGTTATAATAACTTCGTGTTGTGTTCCCAGCGGTGAGTAGGGTAGCCAGAGCTCACTGGAGAATTTGTGCTGTCAGTGGGAAGACTAAAGGCTTGTCCTGCTTTGTCTTCTGCTGACGGCACAGAAACTCTATACTTACAGGGTTGGCAGCGCGACAGTGACTCCTCTGGTGTTACAGACGTCCATAGGTCACGGTAACCACTTTCCATCAGGTGGGCCGTGTGCTTGTCTGCCAACTAAGTGGTATAAAAAAAAAAAACAATATTTAAATTTTAAATTCTGAATGATAAATATTGAATGAAATATATACTAAAATTGTGGTGAAACTCAACAAAACACACAACTAAAGCGGACTGTCTATTTACTATGCCGACATATGCATTCAACAAGTTCGGGACCGCAGTGGACCGCAGCCTCCCCCTCCCGCATTCTGCGCACCTGCTCAATGACGTCACAACGTGGGTAATTTATCACACATTTTGGTACCTGAAAATGACCGTGATAATGTCTGGAAATATGTTGAAAATGAAGCTTTAATAAAGTGTTTTAATAGATATTAACAACTAGTTGTTGTAATTGAAGCTCTTGATATATTTTGAATCCCGATTGCAGCCCTTTAACTCATGTAATGTACCCGTTATTTAACAAATGTTGTATCTTATCAAGAGTTCTCAAGGAAATCACAAGGTTTAAAAAATTAGATTAGAAATTTCCTTACAGAGCTGGATCAAAAAAGCAATTTCTGAGAAGAACTTTAACACGCGACCAGTTACATTCAAATGGCCCATTAGCACTTCTTGTTGATTTTATATTCCATTATTGTAGCCTCAAGATCCGTCCTGAGTGATCACTTTTTTTCGTTTACAAAGTTATAATGAAAAGCTTTGCATAATAAATGGTACAAGGTACAAAACATTTCCTAGGTAAACAATACGTCTACGAACTTACGTAGCGCTTTTTGTGTAGACGTCGTAGTGCCGTACCTGCTACGTAAACTCTACGAATTCGCTACGAAGTTCGAAGGAAATTTCTATAAAGTTTTAATAAGTTAATGTTCGAACAGAAAATTGTATGTTCTATTAACTGGTTTTATATTTTAAATGTAATATTTTTAATTATGATTAAATAGTTATTTCATTATTTATTTTTGTTATATTTTCAAGTAAATTACTAACTTAACAGTAATAATAAAATCTGAGGTAAGCACTGACCAAGGTTAGATATTATTTATGCTTTCCCCTTTACGAAAAGAACCGTTTTCTTTCAACGGGGGGTTGGAATAAGACAATACGAATTTACAATAAGGAATGGAGGCACAATATATGATCTCAAATTTCCTCTTACGCTTTAAGGGAAAATAAATGAGTCCATAATCAAACCTACCATATTATATGGATCGTCATGTTCAAAGATTAAAAGACAGCTGCGTGTGAATGAATCAAATTTCAAATTCTTTACTTCTCAAAATAGTGCAACGTAATTCATCTTTTTGAAAATCTACTTAACAAGTTTACCACCGCTTCTTAAGCGCCAGTGGAGAAGAAACGATGCAACAAACTCCTCTGCGGCATTTTCGAGACGGTTTTGTAAAAGAAGAAATGTAGCTACTAGTGATTTCTTGGGACTAAATATGGACGCATGTACTTTTTGTCTAGTGTGAAGATAACTAAAAGTATATAATAAAAAAAAACTTAAAATAAAATAATTAATTTCAGTTAAAAATTAAAATAATTGTAGAAAGTTAAAATATGGAAAAAAAAAAGTTCCCGTGCCTATTACAATATTGTGTCATAGTTATAGCATTTTAGGAGGGGCCTGCGGCATGCTCAAGCTAGTTCGAATGTTAAGATGAATGTGTGGTGTGACGAAAATGGACCGAATAAGGAATGAGTATATTAGAGAAAGTTTAAAAGTGGCATCAGTGAATAAAAAACTGAGAAGAGAACGACTGTCGTGGTTTGGACATACTATGAGTAGAGATTTTTTTAAAGAGGACACATCAAATAGTCTTCTTCTGAAGCTTCTTCAAGCTGAAGACAAAGTCTTAAAAAATAGAGTCACTATTGCATACATATACTATGTTACGATAGTGACAATCAGCTTGACGGCGTCGTCATATGCTTTTTCACGCCCCGCTTAAAGGACACGGGACTGTAAGAAAAAGGAAACCCGTGAGCTAGTTAAAACTTCCAGGTCTTAGTGGTGCGACAAATGAAAGAGTCTCCGAAGTGTATAGCACATCAAACAATATTTCATTTATATATCCCCGAATTGTATGTTTGTAACAGCACTTACAAATCACCTATTCATTCCAAAATCCATTACCACATAAAATAAACATTCTACAACAGAGTCTGTTCTCGTCAATCTCGCTGAACACAATATATCACGATACCGCAATAAATCATTCTCGTCATCCCTCACAAATGAGCGTTGCAAGCTCGTCACTGCTCACAGACTCCTGCCTGTGCCATTAGTCGCCATTTTGTAATTAATATTAATAAGTAAACATTACACAATGTCACGTGGAATGAGTTTCCTGGTGACAATATTAAAGCAATAGTGGGCAAGTGTGAGTCGGATTTACTTATGAAGGATTCCGTTCTACCATAAATACATACATATAAATAATCATACCTTTATCCTCGGGGGGCTTATCCACCTCCAATTAGCCCACCGCAGTTCACTGCTGGACATAGGCCTCTCCCAATGTGCGCCACTTTTTTCCGATCTTCTGCCTTCCGCATCCAGTCTGTCCCGGAGGATTAGCCAGAGGTGAATTAACATCCACTTGCCGTCCACTGCCGGGTGAGCCGTTGCCGTCTTCAGAGTACTATTGTTGACAACAGTCATATCCCTTAGTGGCCTTGTACGACACTTCATGGGGAGAGACAGGGTGACCCAAGTTCCCGTTATCCATATCCTATTCTGAACTTTATCTTGCCAAATTTTACCAGATGAATATATGTACCATTTTGATGTGACTGAGTATCAAACATTCATCTATTCATCTATTCAAATTTTCTCATAGTAAATAAAAAAAAGAACTTTAGTAAAACAGGAACAGAACCGAACAGACAGTTAAAAACAAAAACTTGACCAATGCAAATGGAAACTCGTGTATAATATCTATTTTCGGTTGGTCCTTGGTTTGCGCAAATTGATTATTTTTGGATTAAATTTGCACCCACATACATTTACGAAATAGTGGTATTTTTTAGAGCCAATTTGGGTTTATTTGAGCGTTATTTAAGTAAGCGCCACAATCACAAAATTTGTTGCCCTCAGCATAAAACTACATTAATAGATAGTAGCGTTTTCTGTATGGCGCCTAGGACCTAAAACTATCCTAGATATCAGTGTTTTAGACACATTTAAACATGAATTGAAATTATTTCTGTTGAACAGAACTTATTATAGTGTGACTGAGTTTCTAGACGATGAAAGTCTTTAATGATTGTATCTACTGCAAATACTGACACCTCTAATTTTGACATGTAAACTCTGTCATTTATAAATTTTTGACATGGTAATTCTGACATTTATAATTGTAATGTAAATTCTTCATAATTATTATTCATTTCAATTTAAATTACTAAATTACTTTCTCTATTTTAATAATACTCGTCTAATGATGTTATTGCATGTCAATCTGGCTGAAATATGGTGGAACTTAATTGTATATATTTTATTGTAACAACATTTGTACCCATATATCGCAATAAATGACTTTGACTTAGACTTTGAGGCAGTGGATGGTCTTAGCTAAGTACTTTACTTTCTGTTATTTGAAATGTATCTTACAATATAGAATGTGGTTTGGGAAAAACATCTCACTGATAGGCGAACATAATATATATAAGGTAGTCTTACTAATAGGGTTCCATTGCTTACCTACGGGACCCCAACAAAGAAATAATGGCCAAAGATATTGTTCCCTCAAGCTAAGAGTAATCTGTATTCCGATATTTAATAACAAAGGTTCTATGGTAAGATAGTAGAGCTACCTGACTGAAACTGACATGTTTACTAATATTGATGAGCACGCTTCCTTTTTTTTAAGGGGAAACAAAGGTGCATCAACCAATAACTATAGGACTCGATATATTAATGTTGATATATCGATTGCTATAGTGTTGTGTTCCCAGCGGTGAGTAGGGTAGCCAGAACTCACTGGAGAATTTTTACTGTCAGTGGGATGACTAAAGGCTTGTCCTGCTTTGTCCTCTACACTGACGGCACAGAAACTCTGTGCTTACAGGGTCGGCAGCGCGAGTGTGGCTTCTCTGGTGTTACACACGTCCATAGGCCACGGTAACCACTTTCCATCAGGTGGACCGTGCGCATGTCTGCCACCTAAGTGGTATAAAAAAATCGGTAGTTAAAGTTATTGATTCCAAGTATTAGAAGTTAAACATAATATTAGTCAAAAGGTGTTTGGTTTAAAGAACAGACAGTGAGAATTTCACGTATCACGACTATCAAATATCATCATCATGTCAGCCACACATAGTCCACTGCTGAACATAGGCCTCTCCCACAGACTTCCAGAATGACCGATGTAAAGCAACCTGCATCCAGCGCTTCCCGGTGACCTTGATGAATACGCGGTCGTCATTCCAGATTTTTTTTGCTCCATCGGCCATTGGTTCTGCGCGCTATGTGTCCCTCGTGTGATCGCGTCAGAAATGATGATATTCGTAGGAAGACAAAAGTAACCGATGTAGCCCAGCGGATTAGCTCGTTGAAGTGGCGATGGGCGGGACTAACAAATATACGTACTCGACTACTTTAAGTCTGAACAAGTATTTTGTAACAAAAAACCACTCAGTAGTTTTGGCATCTATCGTGGGCAATGGCATCTATGACAGTCGGTTCACATAAAATATCGAGTTTCAGCCAACTCCGCAGACAGACTGAACCCAGACTCCGATGTGAAAACTTCTGATGCAACTGGGGTTAACACTAAGCTGAGGAAAACAGATTGAGCTTGTTTTGCGAGAAAACCTCCCCATGTTAAGATAAGATAAGATAATTTTTATTGTGCACCAATACATTACATTACACAGTACATGGACGGACAACATTATGAAAAATGTACAAATGGCGGCCTTATCGCTACAAGCGATCTCTTCCAGACAAGCTTTGGATGGATATGTTTTAATTGTCTTAACAATACTACTATACTCGTACTACATATATATAACATAAACAAATTTATTATATATAATTTAATAGTAACTTACATATACCTAAGTACACGCCAATCTGATCCCACGAGGACAAAGCCGTAATATATTATGACCCTGCTGGCATACCAATACCAATGCAGTCCCCTACTGTACAATAAGCCTATCCCACAACATCTGATACTCTGCCACCAGCACCTTGTCTATCCCAGCTACCTGTTTCAGGTCGTCAGTCTATCTACTGAAGAACAATTGTATACCATGACAAAAACCTAACAAGGAAATGAATAGCCATGGAAGTAATACAATGGGTCGCCTTATCGTCTAGTTTCCTTGCCATTGTGGTATTACCGTCCATTGTTACGTACTTCTTAATGCAATTTGCAATTTTCTTGTTAACTTCCTCCACTAAGTTAATTGGAGTCTTAAGTTTTTTAAAGTTAAAGCGACGTGGTTTTTATTACAAGTAAAACTGAAACCTTTTGCAATTAGCTGTAGTAACCACGGAATATAATACCTGGGTTCACATTTTTCAACTATAAATATGTAGTTTATGTTTATGACTACATTAGTAACTAACCATAAGTTATTATTGTTATAATAATAAAAAAAATATTATATTATTATGTCCCTCCAAAGGTTGCCTATAAAAGATCGCTTACAGCGATAAAGCCGCCATTTGCAAATATTTCATATCTTATCCGTATACGTACTATAATTTGTTAGTGTGTGAGCTCTGGCAGCTCTACTCACCACCGGGAACACCACACGAGGTTATAATGGCCGCGGTATTCTGTAGGGCGGTGGTGCTTCCCCAGTCGGACTGCTCAATTGGATAAATTTGAGCTCGTCCACCACCATAATACCTCGTACTATCCTCAAAAGCCACTCAAAAACAATTTACTGCCCGAATAGAGCAAATTTAAAAAGCAAGATATATGTTCAGAGGACTATTAAGATCTTTTTTTTTTAATATAGAACACGTCAATTAGACTTCACCTTGCCTGATGGTAAGCTGAAGGCAAAGTCTCAGAAAAGAGGGTCACCATTACTTACACATACCGTGTGACAATGGTGACACTCAGCTTGACGGCCTCATCATATGCTTTTTCACGCCCCGCTTAAAGGACCCGGGACTGTAGGAAGAAGGGAGGTTTTTTTAGTACTTCGCTGTCAAATTCGATTTGATGGTGACTGTACAGACCATTATGTTCCGCGCCCTTATAGATAACACTTTCAACACAATGACATTGTAATTTTACAGCGTAATATACCGCTCAACGTGTGATATTACCGCATTACTACCTAAATTGCTGGTTGTTATATACACACGAATAATAATAGGTTTAAATACTAATTATATGGCGACATACTCTGACATTTGCTGTTGTAATGCCATGTTTAAGTGAGGATATGATATGATAAAGATGAATTATGTTATTTATTGTGTGCCGTAAAGAGTAATATTGTTGAGACATTTCTTGTTTTATTAGACTTTGTTGTTTAAAAAGACTTTTTCCCGGCATCTCGGGATCTTTAGAATTCGATAATTTAAAAGAGAAGAAGAAAACGGATCCTGCAACTACCACGCTAAGAGAATGATGATGGATGATGACGATTTTTGAGGAGGTAGGACACGACCAAATTCCCGACCGAATTGAGCAGTCCGACTGGGGAAGTATCTCCACCTTACAGAATACCACGGCTATAATAACCTCGTGTTGTGTTCCCGGTGGTGAGTATGGTAGCCAGAGCTCACCGGAGAGTTTTTGTGCTTTAAGTGTAAAGACCAAAGGCTTGCCCTGATTTTGTGTTCTGCTCTGAGGGCAAATAAAATCTCTGTTCTTACAGGGTCGGCAGCACGGATGTGACTCCACTGGTGTTACACACGTTCATAGGTCACGGTAACCATTTTCCATCAGGTGGGCCGTGTGCTTGTCTGCCACCTAAGTGGTATTAGGTTAAGCAGTGGTAAATTAACACCCACACTTCACCAATCATTATATTCGGTCCCGCGTAATAGGGGGTGAAGCTTTTGCCGTCTTCCAGGCACTATTTTTGTCTCGAGTCATTCATCTGAGGCGAGGTCTGGGCTTTATATATCTGTCTGATGTTAAACAGTCCTTTTCCTTAGCCGCTTTGTACGATACCGCATAGGAAGAGATGGGGCGGTCCAAATAGTACTCTGGGGGGAACCACACGCCCCGCTTACTGGTGGTAGAGATTTGACGGCACAAATTTGTCACAAATTTCGACCGGGTTGGTACCACCGTGCAATACTGCGAAAAACCCTTCATAGTAATTCAATTTCGGTTGGATTGCGTTCAGGGATCAGCAAATGCATAGCCGGGTAGGGGTGATGGTGGTCGCAGCACTAGTGGGACCAGTGGGTCTTGGCGTAGTCTAGTGAGGATGGTGCGGGGCGACGCACCGGTCAGGGAGACCCGTAGAAACGGTGGTGCCGCTGGCCGCCCGCGGTATAGTACAGAGGCCCAACTGGGACTAACCACCCTGGAAGGCTGCCTCACCAGACCGCGCATAATCCCGGTATGGCTCGTCGTGCCGGTTGGTGACCGGAAGTGGGGGCCAGGCGACCATATTCGGGGGGGTACGGGGGCCCTTCCGTACGGCGTGTCGGCTCACGCCATGCCTCATAATCATAGACAAAACCAATATCCCGCACTTTGTCACGCGGTGCTGCGACGACAATCACCTCTTTTTTTCACGCCCTTTTCTCCTTTTCATCATGGCAGCGCATTTAAGAGTATTGGGCAACACAGCGGCTCTACAGACTCCCACAAGCTCGCTATTTGAGGTGGAGTCCACTAACATCTGTGGACTCCATGCGAACCTCAACGCCGTCCACCAACACCTTGAGACGGCGAAACCAGATATGCTCTTTCTCACGGAGACACAAATAGGCCGCCCTGATGACACGACCTACTTGCTTTACCCCGGCTACGTTATCGAGGAAAATTTCCGTGCAAAAGCCGGGGTGTGCGTGTTTGTTAGGGCGGATGTTTGTTGTCGCCGTTTGCGCTGCCTTGAGGACCCATCCTTTTCAACCCTATGGGTACACGTAGACCATGGCTCTACGAGTCAGATCTATGTGTGCCTCTACCGTTCCCATACAGGAGATGCTGAGACAACTCGACTCTTTGAATATCTGAGTCAGGCGGCAGATGATGCGCAGGAACGGTTTCCGAACGCCGAAGTGGTATTTTTGGGGGACTTTAACGCCCACCACGAAACCTGGTTGGGCTCCTCCAAAACAGACCATGCGGGAAGAGCCGCCCATGCATTTGCTCTGGCGCATGGCCTGACCCAATTGGTACACGAGGTCACTAGAATACCAAGAAGGTCGGGCCTAGCACCCTCTCTGCTAGACCTTCTGCTGACGAGTCACCCAGACCTGTACAGTGTTTCAGTACAAGCCGCTTTAGGCAATTCCGACCACTGTCTGGTCTGCTCCAAGGTGCCAATTATAGCGCCTTCACGACCCGTGCAGGGGAAGCGGCGTCTCTGGCACTACTCGTCAGCAGATTGGGATGGGCTGCGCAACTATTTTGCGTCCATCCCGTGGGTTGAACGCTGCTTTGAAGGTAAGAAACCCTCGGATTGTGCTACTGCTGTTGCCGGTGAGATCGGTCTGGGTATGGAATACTATATTCCGTACACTGATGTCACCGGTGCCCGAGGAGTGCGCCCTTGGTTCGGGCGCGAGTGTGCGGGGGCTGTTGATCAAAAGCAGTCCGCGTATCGCGCTTGGGTAAGGGCGCGTGCCACGCACGATCCCAATGTGAGCCACTTCAAGGCTGCGTACAACAGAGCCACAAAGGTCTGCAAGAGGGCTTACGTCAAAGCGGATGCCCTGCGCATTGCGCGGCTTGGTCAAGAGCTAGTGGCACATCCCACGGGCAGCCGTGGATACTGGCGACTGGCCAAAGCCGTGCAGGCCAACTTCTGTCAGCCTTCGCTGCCACCGCTGCGCTACCCTGATGGATCCCTGGCCCATGGACCGCAAGAGAAAGCCAATATGCTAGTAAATCTCTTTGCGGCCAATTCCCGAGTCGATGATTGCGGTATACAGCCGCCGACACTACCCAATAGTGACCACGTAATGCCTGAAATACGTATCAGGCAATGCGATGTTCGTGCGGTGCTTCAATCACTCGATGTCCGGAAAGCCAGTGGCCCGGATGGTATTCCAGCGGTGGTCTTACAAAAATGTGCAGCGGAGTTGTCTCCGATGCTTACGCGGCTGTACCGCTGTCTGTCCTACAGCTCGGGTACAGTGCCTTCGGCTTGGAAAGAGGCGAATGTACAGCCGATCCCCAAGAAGGGGGATCGCTCAGAGCCAGCCAACTATCGACCCATAGCCGTCACCTCAGTGCTGTGCAAGGTCTTCGAGCACATCATTAACAAACAGCTCATGCGTCACCTAGAGGATCACTCCTTAATTAATGACCGGCAATATGGCTTCAGGCCGAAACGGTCAACGGGTGATCTTCTAGCATACGTTACCCATCTTTGGGGTGAGGCTATGGACAAGCACGGCGAGTCACTGGCAATTAGTCTTGATATCGCCAAAGCTTTCGATAGAGTCTGGCACAAATCGCTTCTCTCCAAGCTACCAGCCTTTGGTCTGCCTCCTAGTCTGTGCAACTGTTGCTAGTTTCCTGCGGGAGCGCCGTATCCGCGTGCTCTGTGATGGACGGGCTTCGGAGTTCTTGCAGATAAATGCTGGCGTACCGCAGGGGTCTGTATTATCTCCCGCTCTCTTTCTTCTGCATATCAACGACATGCTGTCCACCGGCAGCATACATTGCTATGCAGACGATAGCACCTTACACGGGAGTTATCACGGACAACCTGCGGCCAAACAGTCTGATATCGTGGAAAAAAGACAGCTTCTTGTCACTGAACTGGACCGGATCTTGAATCACATTTCTCAATGGGGCTCCGAGAACATGGTCGAGTTCAATGCCAAGAAGACACAGGCTTGTGCGTTCACAGCAAAGGTATATTCTTTCCTTCCCATTCCCACTCTTCAGAGCACGCCACTTCCACTGCAGGACAATCTCTATATCCTAGGCATGGATATTCGCTGCAAACTGAATAACAGAAATTACATCGAGAGCATCATCAAAACAGCCTCGCGGAAACTCGGACTCCTAAACAAAGTGAGACGTTTTTTCACGCCGGAGCAGCGGTGTCTTCTCTATAAGACACAAATTCGCTCCTGCGTGGAATACTGCTCGCATCTCTGGGATGGCTCCGCGAAATACCTACTAGATGCTCTCGACAGGTTGCAGCGACGCGCGGTCCGAATTATTGGGAGCCCTGAGGTCACGAACACCCTCGAGCCTTTGCAGATGCGTAGAGATATTGCTTCCTTGGCTGTATTTTACCGTCTCTACCACGGTGAGTGTTCTGACGAGCTCTTCCAACTAATCCCACCATCTCCTTTCCTACATAGGACAACACGTGCAGGCCTTAGATGTCACCCTCACACTGTGCAGAATATACGAGCAAGAACCAAGCGGTTCGGAGACTCTTTTCTTTGCCGCACCACCAAGACCTGGAATTCATTACCAGCACACGTGTTTCCTTCTTCCTACAGTCCCGGGGCCTTTAAGCGGGGCGTGAAAAAGCATCTGGTGAGGCCGCCAAGCTGAGTGCCACCATTGTAGCACTTAGTGTCTGTAATGGTGACCCTCTTTCCTGAGACTTTGCCTTTAGCTTACCATCAGGCGAGGTGAGGTCAAGTTGGCGTGTCCTATATAAAAAAAAAAAAAAAAAAACACGGCCCCATCCCAAGCGGACTACCAAATATACGAAAGATTTTTCAGTCTGATCAAATCTTTTCTTACAAAAAACAGCTCAGTAGTTTTGGCATCTATCGCGAACAAACTAACAAAAATTTTTTTAGTGTTCAGAACCAATAATGTGATATAAACTATTTTTTAATAACTCTCATAACATAAACTCACGTCTTTATCCCCGAAGGGATAGGCAGAGGTGCTAGCACCCACATTTCGCCAGTTTATGTTTAGGTCCCAATGTAATAGAGGGCGAGCTTATTGCGATTAACCGGGCACTTATAAACCTGCGATAAATTCACACATAACTTCTAAAAGCATCGAAAAGTCATTGGTGTGTGCCATGGTAAAACCTGGGATCGAACCCGAGACCTCGTCTTAGCAGTCCATTACCCATACCACTAGGCTACCACGGATTTCTCTCAATGCACAGATACGACCAACCACTTAAAAAATTATATCACAGTATCTGATATCATAATCTAACAGCTGTCTCTCTTGCCTGCAGACTGGTTCCCTGGCTGGCGCAAGCACAGTGGCCAGCCGAACGACGATGGTACTTCCGGCCAGGACTGCGTCGAAGCCCGACGGGAGTTCCCGCCCAGACCACCACCTGCCACTACTACCTTCATGTGGAATGACAGAGGCTGCAGAGAACATAACTACTTCGTCTGCGAAAAGCCAAGTGTTGAAGGTAGGTTTATTTTTAATTTATTTTTTATTGATCATATTATATATAACTAGCTGACCCGGCAAACGTTGTTTTGCCATATAATGTTAAGGGTGGACAACCCTTATCACTAAGCGACTAGACAAATTGCTTATCTGCAATTTGTCTAGTCGCTAATTGTGTTTGTACTTTTATCCGACTATCCCATAAATCTGGAGTAGCTACTCAGCTAGTCCAGATTTATGGGACTGCTCTCGAAAAAAACTAATGATATTATTGTAACATTTTGTACTATATATTGTTAACTAAGCCAACCAACCCAACCGCGGTAGCCTAGTGGTATGGGTAATGGACGGCTGAGACGAGGTCTACGGTTCGATCCCAGGTTTAATCATGGCACACACCAATGACTTTTGGATGCTATTCGAAGTTATATGTGTATTTATCGCAGGTTTATAATTAAACATAAATTGGCGAAATGTGGGTGCTAGCAAGTCTGCCTACCACTTCGGGGATATAGGCGTGAGTTTATGTTATGTTATTATGTTATTGTTAACTGTTAACGGCGGCTCCGCCTACAGGAGTGTCGGTTATTATTATTGATTTCTGCCAAAATTTATAATTGTGAATTTTTTAACCATACTGAACCAATGACAAAATTACGTTTAACTGTCATTTGCGTTTTGTTATTCCAAGTCGCGTTCAAGATGCGTTTTTGTTGTACCACATTTCATAGTGACAGAATTTTTTAAATTTATTATTATACCACTTAGGTGGCAGACAAGCACACGGCCCACCCGATGGAAAGTGGTTACCGTGGCCGATGGACGTGTGTAACACCAGAGCCACACTCGCGCTGCCTACCCTGTAAGGACAGAGCTTCTGTGCCGTCAGTGTATAAGACAAAGCAGAACAAACCTTTAGTGTTCCCACTGACATCACAAATTCTGGAATGCGGTCGAACAGAATGAAAAGTATAAATCTGTCTCCTGTTTCTAAGCTACATCCCCACTAATTTTCAGCCATATCGGTACAGCCGTTCTTGATTTATAAGTAGTGTAAATAACACGACTTTCTTTTATAGATAAATTAATCGTCTTAATATTGTATTAAGACTATTATTATTGAGAAATGAATAACATCTTTGCATTGAGCGACTAACTATCTGAACTTTTTTTTTTTATAATTTTTTTTTTATATAGGACACGTCAATTGGACTTCGCCTTGCCTGATGGTAAGCTGAAGGCAAAGTCCCAGAAAAGAGGGTCACCATTACTCACACATATCGTGTGACAATGGTGACACTCAGCTTGACGGCCTCATCATCATCATCTCCCACAAGAGGTTATAAAATAAAATATAGTGGAATAGTACAAAGTGTCTTATTCAATATTAAAACAAATACACCCTGTATTTGTTTAGTTTTCAATAAGTTAAATAAGTAAGAGTCCCATACATTACAATAATAACTTGAATTAATTATTTTCTTTATTAATTATGTTTAGAGTTAAATTAAGTGTCTGCGTGAAATTAGTTTTAGCGGTAAGGCTCTATACATATTTCAGTTTTATTGTTTTTCTTGTAAGCGTAAATTAAAATTAGTGTACATTAAGCCTTATTTATTATATTCTAAAACTAAGTTCATTGTATAATAAAATTTGAATTCGAATTTTTCACATTTTAATAGTTTTATTTAAGGATATTTCTAGACAAGAACGTATTGTAATGAAATTTTAAATCTATTTTTTTTTTATTCTGCAACATTCTACACAACACTATCTAGACCCATGGTAAGCATAGTTTAACTAACTTGTGTTATGGAATATAGAATACGGATAAACATACTGAAATACTTTTTTTTTGTAAATACATACATATACATCAGAGTAGAGTGAATGCAGTAGAAATGCGTGCGTTGCGAAGTATGTGTGGCTTGACCTTGAAAGATAGAGTGAGAAATAGCGTGATAAGAGAACGATGTGGAGTGATAAAAGATGTAGTGATGAGAATTGAGAGAGGAATGTTGAGATGGTTTGGTCATGTTGAGAGAATGAATGAAAGAAGACTAACGAAACAGGTGTATGAGGCGAGTGTGGATGGTACCGTCGGAAGAGGAAGACCTAGGTGCACATACCTGGACCAAATCGGGGAAGTTTTAGAAAAAGGGCAGGTCGGAGTACTCTAAACCGACGAGCATGCATGAAGAATGTAATGAGAGTGAATGAAGCGAGAGTAGTATGTCAGGATCGTAGCAAATGGAGATCCATGATCTCTGCCTACCCCTATGGGAGACAGGCGTGATTTTATGTATGTATGTATGTATTATACATAGAAACACCCAGATCAATGCAAATACCCATATTCATGCATACAAATATTTGCACTGAGCGGGGATCGAACCCGCACCTCCTGCGTAGCAGTCGCGTTCACTACCGCCACGCCACCGAGGCTGTCAATTCTGTTGATTGATGGCACTTGGTGATTTTTGCTGTCGCACATATTGAAAACACATTTGTACTTTTTCCACAGTATTTTTTATTAGACCTGTTTCGCTTTACGGTAGCCTCAAAGGATTACAATTACAGTTAAAAACATGCTTCTTAAATATAACAACTGTTATGTTATAGAATGAAAATTTAAAGCATTTAGTATGCTAACTATTCAAATCGATTAAGATAAAGAAAAAATTGAATCGGTTCAGGCGGGATGTAAACCTGCGATCTTTCCTTTACAGGGGGAACGCTTTGACCACTAAGCCACAGAACCTTTGCCCGAAACTATCAAAATTCTTCTATTCATAATATATCTGTCTTACGGCGATGGTTATTTTTTTTTTATTTTTATTTTATATAACATGTTATGTGACTCCCCTGGTGTTGCAAACGTCCATAGGCCACGGTAACTGCTTCCCATCAGGTGGGCCGTGTGCTTGTCTGCCAACTTAGTGGTATAAAAAAATAATCTTATGTTATAATTTGTACCTACCTTCCAATGACCTAAATCTATGTGACCTGTCTGCAACACTGTTTTTCCAGTTGGTCAGTTACAAATTGAACAGGAAATCTCAATTTAAAAGTGGATGCCTTTCATAAAACGTGATTTGGGTTCAAGAAATTTTACTAATATCGTAAATGCAAAAATAAAAATTTGTTTGTTGCTGATGATCATGTCAAAAAAGGTTTAATGAATAATGGTGAAATTTTGCTTGTATGTGTAGTAGGCGCGTGGTTCCCGGCAGAGTAGAATTTGGACCACCCCATCTCTTCCCATGCGGTGTCGTACAAGGCGACTAAGCGATAGAGCTGTTTAACATCAGACAGATATACATGCAGCCCAGACTCAACCTTATATGCATGGCTCGAGTCAACATTAGTACCCGGAAAACGGCAATAGGCCCCTATTACGTGGGACCCAATGTGATGATTGGTGAAATGTGGGTGTTAATTCACCTCTGCTTAACCCTCCAGGGATAAAAGCGTGATTATGTGTGTGTGTGTGTGTGTGTGTGTGTGTGTGCAGTATAGTGAAATGTCCACTGGCAAGTATTTTCTGCAAATTCTTGCAGGGGGACTGTTTCTACTGACAACAATTACTCTATATGCGTGTCGTAATAACCTCGTGTTGTGTTCCCGGTGGTGAGTAGGGTAGCCAGAGCTCACTGGAGAGTGTTTATGCTGTCTGTGGGAAGATCAAAAGCTTGTCATCCTTTGTCTTCTACACTGACGGCACAGAAACTCTTGTGCTTACAGGGTCGGCAGCACGAGACTCCCCAGGTGTTGCACACGTCCACAGGCCACGGTAGCCACTGTTCATCAGGTGGATCATATACTTATCTGCCACCTAACCTACATTCTATCATTACATTCTATATTACCTCGTGTTGTGTTTTCGGCGGTGAGTGGGGTAGTCAGAGTTCACTGGAGAGATTTTGTACTATCAGTGGGAAGACCAAAAGCTTGTCCTGCTTTGTCTTTTACACTGACGGCACAGGAACACTTGTGTTTACAGGGTCGGCAGCACGAGTGTGACTCCCTTGGCATTGCACACGTCCATAGGCCACAGTAACCACTTTCCGTCAAGTGGGCCGTGTGCTTGTCTGCCAACCAAGTTGTGTAAAAAAAAATTACTCCCCACTTCATCCTCCGCATGCTTAAGCTGTAGTATGAACACCCTGCTGTGATTTTCCAAAGCGACTACTATATGAGTTCTTCACGAAGGGCTTTAGGAGGTTCTTACAGGGTCGGCGTCGCGAGTGTGACTCCCTTGGTTTTGCACACGTCCGTAGGCTATAACCGCTTTCCATCCGGTGTGCCGTGTGCTTGTCTGATGTGGTTTAAAAAACATTTACAATGGTGTATGTGTGTGTGTGTGTGGTGTTACAATGTACTTAGCTTGATAGCCTCATCAGATACTGTCCCGGTACTATAGGAGGAAGGTATCACATGAGCTGGTAAAGAATTCTAAGTCTTAGTAATGCTGAAACAAAATTTCTTACAACCTAACTCATTAATATAATTATGTATCTAGCGACACGTATGAAAGCTATTAACACTCAAGTTGAATGTTCACACCCAGCTTCTCTCCAACTAAACCAATTAAGTGAACAAAAGCTCAAAAGAAAGATCTCGTTCCAACGAGTGTTCTTAGACTGAAAAGAATTACGTACTTCAATTAGAACTGGAGATGTAAAAACAAAAAACTACGACAGTATTAGAAATTAACTAAGTATTAGACAAGCCATTCCATCAGCCATTGTAAAAATAGATGATTTTCCGGTGGTTAAAATAATACATACATACATATAATCACGCCTATATCCCCAGAGGTGAATTAACACCCACATTTCACCAATCATTTTATTCGGTCCCACGTATTACATTAGACCGCATGGGGGAGAGCCTATTGCCGTATTCTTGGCACTATTGTTGACTCGAGTCATGCATCGGAGGCTGAGTCTGGGCTATATATATCTGTCTGATGCTAAACAGCCATATCCCTTAGTCGCCTTGTACGACACCACATGGAAAGAGATGGGGGTGGTCCAAATACTACTCTGCCGGGAGCCACGCGGCTGAATAATAAATTATTTATTGAACTTATTTAACTGAGTTTACCCTACTGACCAGAGAGCTGGTTTATTTTTTTGCACAAAGGGTTCGTATTGCCATTCAACGTGGCAATGCCGTCAGCCTTCTTGCCACCCTCCCGGTTGACATCGATTGGCAGGAATTATTTGATGCCTGGACCAGCAGGATCGTATAGGTATATTCTATATTGTTTTTCTATTTTAATTCAGTAAATATATATCTGCATAGCGCGCCTTTTTTGTAATTTCAGCAGTTAGCACAAAAATGGCGCATTGTTCTTGAACATTTACCAAGTGATCATAAATTGATACCTATTTCTTGTACAGTACAGCAAGTCTAATCATATACAAAAATTCAAATCGGACGCGTTTAAATTACTCTTAAATTACCTGTGCACACCATAATCCATATTTTTTTTATAAAACGCAAAAAAATCTGTATGTAAAGCAACCAAAACATTTATGAAATCTCACGTATATTTTAAACTCATAGTAAATTATAAATAATTCACCTGTATTTACTAAATCTAAAGAATACTAATATAAAAAATTGCTGAAACCAAAAAACAAAATTGTATAAATATGTTTATAACTTTTCCCGCCATTTTCAAAGCCATCCACAGGATCAAACATGTCACAGCAAATATTAGGCTTGTTGAAAAAAATTCAACCATTCTAAATTCAAAACTTTCTTTTTTTACAAACCAGCAATAATTGTTAGAACTCTGTGACCCCATTATAAAGCTCTTGATACGTCGATTTAAAAGAGGTTTAGAGGGGAAGGGTGGGTCAGGTTAGGTTGGTTAGTCCGCTTCGACGCGCGACATGGTATGACCCAGTTGTAGAACGGAACGCACTCGACGTTAACGCGGGAGCCATTGTCAGCCAAATGACTACGGTGATGCACCTCTTTTGTGTCCGCCATTTTTGTACATATACATATAGGAGATTGAATCGTTATTGGAGGTTAGAATTTTTGTTGCAAGTTTGAAAATAAATAGACAAAATTATATGGCGTGGTTAACGTCTGACTGCTAGGTCAAAGATTCAATTCCTGCTCGGTATAAATAATTGTGATCAAAAGGTGACTTCATGGTCGGCAGCGCGAGTGTAACATCCCTGGTGTTGCATACGTCCATAGGCCACAGTAACCATTTTCCATCAGGTGGGCCGTGTGTTTGTCTGCCACCAAAGTGGTATAAAAAAAAAGACGCTGGGATCATGGGGTCCAAGTGCCCGTCTTTTGGGGTATTTCTAAACGTTTAAATGACGCTAGCCGTGACCAGAGGGCTTTTTTATTCCTGCAAAGGATTGGTATTGCTATTCAACGGTCCCGGTTTTTTTTTAAATATTAATTTTCCCATAATTTCTGTCGAATTTTAACAATATTTTTTTCCTTTTTTTTAAAAGAATATTAGAACCGATATTACTAATAGTCCCTCCAACACCTGCAGCTTAGATACATTGCTTGTGTTAATAGTTGGTCCACCTCGGTAGTATAATGCACGGACCCGGGATCTCTCGATCGTAAGGCCAACTCCTTAACCACTAAACTACCGAGAGACACTTCTATTTCTAGAGAGTGTTCTTACAGCAGAATCGACACCAACATAAAAGCATTTACGTAGAACAACAAAAGCAGTAATTACAGCAGTAATCTTAGTTAATACGTTGCAGTTCCTACTATCTCTAAGCACAATCATTTAGCTCAGTTGAACTCAGAGAAGTTTACAACAATACTACTGTTAATAACATAACATAAACTCACGCCTATATCCTCGAAGGGGTAGGCAGAGATGCTAGCATCCACATTTCGCCAGTTTATGTTTAGGCGAGTCTATTGCCACTAACCGTGCATTTATAAACCTGCGATAAATACACACATAACTTCGAAAAGCATGGAAAAGTCATTGGTGTGTGCCATGGTAAAACCTGGGATCGAACCCGAGACCTCGTCTCAGCAGTCCATTACCCATACCACTAGGCTACAATACATACACTAGGTTAGTGTTAATAAGCATTAGTTATTGCAGAACAATAGTTATCATAAAAACTTTTGTGTTGCATTACATAAATGGTTGGTGTACGAGAGTTTTTATACAGTGGATGACGCCCTCTGTGGCGTAGTGGTAGAACGCTCGACTGCTACGCAGGAGGCGCGGGTTCGATTCCCGCTCAGTGCAAAATATTTGTATGCACGAATATGTATATTTGCATTGGTCTGAGTATTTCTATGTATAATACATACATCACATATAATCACGCCTCCATCCCCGAAGAGTCAGGCAGAGGTGAATTAACATCCACATTTCGACAAACGGGAGCGTTTTAGGCGGCGCGAGAAATGAAATTTTCAAAATCACATATCTTTAAAACTATTTCTCGTACGAATATTTCACTTTAGTAGTTCATTATATTACTATACAATGTTCATTTTTCAACAATAAAAAAATAGTCAAATAGCATATTGCGAATGCTCAACAAATATTGTAAAATTCAAAATATAATATTGAAAACCCAATGAATCGACCTTTTCTATCTGGTTTAGACTTAAAGCCGATTTCATTCCATTAAATTATTTCAAAAGGCTCAAAGTCTCGAAGGCTCCGAGACGAGACAGGTAAAACAATTAATTGAGAGGTACTACTTTTTCATTTAGGAGATCATTTTATTTGAGAACCTCGTTCTGTATTGAGTTACGGGCTGATTGTAACTGATGCAATTTAAATTTTATTCTTTTAGAACGTTATATTTCACAATTTTATTATGCGTGTGTGTGTGTGCATGCGCGTGCGTGCGTGTGTGCGTGTATACGTTTGTAAAAGCGACCTATCACATTACGCATTGTGCGGTATGAAAGGTACTTAATCCCACGCACGCTCAAGCTGTGGAATGAACTCCATGCTATGGTTTTTCCAAGCTACTACAATATGGGGTTCTGAAGAAGGACATTAGAAGGATTGGGAGCGCGTGTGACACGCCTGGTATAGACGTCCATAGGCCAAGGTAACCACTGTCCACCAGGTGGACCGAGTGCTTGTCTGCTACCTAAGTAGTATATGAAGCGAATAAATAGTATATGAAAGAGAGAGAGATAAAGAAAGAGTAAAAGCATCTGGAATAGACCATAAGATGAAGTTTGATTTACTTGACGAACGAAGGAAATTATTCTCCGAAAAATGACCAAAATTACTCTAAACTGAATAATACCTGCTGCAGTCTATTCTAGCTCCTAAAATAATGTAATGTAATAATGGCTAATAGGAGGTAGGACACGACGGTATTTTCGTCCAATTGAGCAGTCCGACTGTAGAAGTACCTCCGCCCTTCACGCCAAGGTAACCACGCGGCCGCGGCAGCATATGGCCGGCGACGGACGGCAGCCGCGGCCATAATAACCTTGTGTTGTGTACCCGGCGGTGAGTAGGGTAGCCAGAGCTCACTGGAGGGTTTTTGTACTGTCAGTGGTAAGACCAAAAACCTGTCCTGCTTTATCTTTTACACTGACAGCATAGAAACTATCAATGCTTGCAGGGTTGGCAGCGCGAGTGTGACTCTCTTAGTTATGCACGCGTCCATGGGCCACGGTGACCAGTTTCCATCAGGCGGGCCGTGTGCTTATCTGCCACCTAAGTGGTATTAAAAAAAATGTACGACCTTTTATAATTTATATCGTTTTAATAACACCGTAATATAATTAAAAATAATTATTACGAGTTCAGTCTTCGTTATTCCATAACAGAGTTAATCTGCCCCTTTTATTGTGAAAGTTTTGTCTTTGATACGAGACCTATGGAGCCAAAACTTTTATTAACAAAATGAGGAGTTTGAGTGACAGATATTAGGCTACAGGGGCACGCAGAGAGATTTTAATGTATTTATTTATACTTATTTATTTATACTTTATTGTACACACATATATTACATTAATATAACAAGATGAAATGTAATGTACAAAGGCGAGCTTAACTCAAAGTTGAGTTCTCTTCCAGCAAACCCGGGAGTGTACAGAGGAATTGCAATACGAGAGGCTAAGTCTAGTGCACAAGTGTAAAATTAATGTAAGAAGGTATAAAATGTGTATACCCCCGACAATAGGCACAAATATACACATACACATATACACACATACACATACACATACTCACGTACATACATACATACATACATACCTACATACATACATAAATAAACATACATACATACATACATACATACATACATACATACATACAAATACATATCATGTATGTCTGCTATTGTTGAGAGAGAAAGTAATCTCTTATACGTCTTTTAAAAATATTCAGAGAAGGACTATCGCGTATGGAGTGAGGAAGAGAATTCCACAGTCGTACTGCAGAAACTGTGAAGGAATTGTCGTAGCAAGTCGAACTATGCGAGGGAGTTCGAAGTAAAAGAGAAGACGAAGTGCGACAGGGCTTACCCCTGGGTACAAGGAACTCAAAACGCTCACGAAGATATGAAGGAGAATGAGGGTTGTGAACAATAGAAAAGAGAAGGGAAAGAATGTGAACATCTCGACGCCGCCGAATTGGTAACCATTTCAGTTGCCTTCTGAACTCCGAAACGTGGTCGTAGGCCGAAAATAAAACGAATACATAAATTTTGCAGTCGCTCCATCTTGTTCCAGAGTTCTTCAGTTGCATCCAGAAAGGTGACATCAGCATAGTCTAGGAGAGGAAGGAGAAGAGATTGAGCGAGACAGACTCTGGTTTTAAAAGGAAGGAAATTCTGAAGACGCCTAAGGGAGTGGAAAGTACCAAAAACTCTCCGGCTTACCTCGTTGATATGACTGGTCCATGACAAATTGCAATCGAAGAGAACCCCTAGGTTTTTGGCGACCGTGGAAAATGGTATCAGAGCATTGCTGTAAAAAACAGGAGTTAGAGAGGCATGGTCAAGATTACTGTAAATGTGTCTCCCACCTATAATGACTGCCTGAGATTTAGCAGGATTGACAAGCAGTCCGAAAGATTTTGCCCAAGCACAATGTTTTGAAGGTCATTATTGATGGCAGTAATGGCCCCACCCACATCATCAGACCTAAAATGACGATACAACTGCAAATCGTCTGCGTAGAGATGATAACTGGAAGAAATAACTTTGGTGATAGCATTAATAAAAATTGAGAAAAGTAGAGGAGAGAGGACAGCACCTTGCGGTACACCCGCAGTAAGGTTACGCCAGTCAGAGGACGCCTCATCAGAGCGAACCCGCTGCGAGCGACCCCGAAGATAAGAGTTAAACCAAGCGATTACGGAGGGCTATATATTTAATGAAGAAAGGATGCCCAAGAGGATGTCGAAGTCAACAGAATTGAAGGCACTACTGAAGTCCAGTAGAACCAATACCGCCAGGAGTTTATTCTCCATGGCCAGTCTTATTCAGTATGTAACTCATTTATCATTCATTCACGTGATAAAATTTTAGATATTGCGCGTTTTCGCATTTTTCGGCCCGATTTCGCTACAGGATGACGATAGCCGACAGGAAGTAAAATGGATGAAATATGTGTGTCTTTCAACCTGTCCGGTTTGATAGAGCATATCGGAGCCGATACGATATCGGTTTATTGAATATGACTCGAACAGACTACAAGTTTCACACAGAGATTAAAACAACGACTGCAAGTGACTTTCGACCTTAATGACATTTACTTAATTACGTGTCTTTTCGCGTTAATAAATGACGCTGATCACGAATATAAGAAAAAATCTTGATACTATGTCATTTTGCTATGTTTTTTCCATCCTCTGCATCCCTAACTATAGTTGCGGCACGCTATGATGGCCGTTTTGCACGACTGGTTTTGCTCGTTTTCTCTTTTTTGGTGTTTGAAGTTTATTATCTTCTGTGCCAGTCTCGCATATTCTTCTTTAGTTATTCGTCTAACATTCCGTTGTCCAGTATTAAGCGCACAAAAAAGAGAACGAGCAAAACCAGTTATGTCAAAACGGCCAACATGGCGGTATGGTACGGTTTTATCAGATATTTTCGAAAACAGCAAATGGTTTCGGTTATCAGATATCAGTTATCGCCGTCCGATACCGATATCGGATAGGATAATGTGAAAACGGCCTTAGAATAAAATTTAGCTTGATACAATACACTTTTATTTACACGCGGAAATCCCCCACGGTTACCTCAAACATCGAACCCGTTGGAAGAGGTTATGTCGAACTCGAACCGACTAAAACGCACGACACTTGTGGGCCCTTTTTGGTAGCCGAAGGTGAGATTAACAGGCATATCCCTCACACTCCGGCCAACCCACAGCCATCTCTCTGCGTCGCGCTGCCAACCCTGTAAGTACAGAGTTTCTGTGCCGTCAGTGTAGAAGATAAAGCAGGACAAGCCTTTAGTCTTCCCACTGACAGAACAAATTCTCCAGTGAGCTCTGGCTACCCTACTCACCGCTGGGAACACAACACAAAGTTATTATAGCCGCGGTATTCTGTAGGGTGGAGGTACTTCCCCAGTCGGACTGCTCAATTGGGCGGAAATACCGCAGTATCCTAAAATGCCGAAACCTTGCGGTAATACACACTAAAATAGAAATCAAAATTAAAATACTTTCAAGTGGAATCCTACTGAAACATATTATAAAACTGAAATATTTGAATGTTCTTTTGAACGTTTGAATGTTCTTCGTATCTGGCTAACATTTTGGTACAGGGCTATATCCCTGTTCTGGCGAGGCGAAGTCTAATTGACGTGTCCTTGATTTAAAAAAAAATAACATATTGGCCGCTTTTTATTCCGGAAATTCTATACGGCAATAGGCTCACCCCCTATTAAGTGGGACCGAATTCAATGATTGGTGAAATGTGGATGTTAATTCACCTCTGCCTCACCCTCCGAGGATAAAAGCGTGATTATATGTACGTATGTATTAAAGCTATCAAGATATTTACCATGTCGTATTGTTCGGAGTTTCCGATATTTTGGCGCTGTTGGGACCGCAATGATCACGGCAGAACTGGAGTATTGGTGGTTAACAGTGAAAAAGTTTTTAGGAGTAACTATATCGATCTACCCTCTTTCGAGTTGTAGTAAAAAATTGAGTTAAAATATTGCCTTGAATACAAAAATACAAACATACAGGCACATGCATATATCATATGAATTCTTACGTCCCGAAAGAGTACACTTAATAGTGGCGGCACGCTATTACGGCCGTTTTGATACGACTGGTGGTAAGTTTATTTTCTTCTGTGCCAGTCTCGCCATATTTTCTTTAGTTATTTGTCTAATAGTTCGTTGTCCAATATTAAGCGCACCAAACAGGAGAAAACGAGCAAAACCGCCGCAACTATAGTTGATAAGTGAATTTTTTTTTTATATAGGACACGGCAATTAGACGTCGCTTTTATAGCCATAAAGTCAATATTGACATAAAAATTGCCTATCAGTTTATGAGTTCACATGAGTAGTTAGTGATTACTGTAATCATTGGTCTATTTACGACGTTTAACATTTTATTGCTTTTGGTCTTTATCTTATTCTTCATCTACTTTGAACACAAGTTAGGCAATTATCTTATAAGGTTAGATTATCGAAATTGCCGTCAAGTGTTGATCAAAGTTCTTTTCTGTTCTCTCTACTTTTTAAAAGGAAGTAGGACACGACAGTATTCCCGTCGCAATTGAGCAGTCCGACTAGGAAAGTACCTCCACCCTAAACAATTCCGCGGCCATAGTAACCTCGTGCTGTGTTCCCGAAAGTAAGTAGGGTAGCCAGAGCTCACTGGAGAGTTTTTGTGCTGTCAGTGGGAAGGCCAACAGCTTGTCCTTATTGTTTCATCATTACTGACGGCACAAAAACTCTGTTCTCACTGAGTGGGTTAGCACGTGTGTGACTCCCCTGATGATGCACGCGTCCATAGACCATGGTAACCATTTACCATCACGTGGGCCATGAGCTTTTCTGCCACCCAAGTGGTATAAATAAAAACAAAATTATTTAATAGATGACAATGAAAGATGAATAAAACATTTTTTCTAAAATTTTAAATGGCATTTTTTTTTTCTGTCAGTCAGTTTTGTATTTTATAGTTTTCGATAACGTCTTGATACTCATATAATGTTATTATTTTCGGATAATTCTAAAAGTGCATTGATTATTTTTAATACTGTTCTTATAGGATCAGTAGCACGTGTGTGACTTTCCTGATGTTACACACGTCCATAGGCCACGGTGACCACTTTCCATCAGTGCTTTTATGCCACCTAAGATATAAAAAAATACACAAACACAAATAAAAAAAATACATGTAATGATTGGTAAACACTAAAATGAAATTTTAAATAAATTACATTCGTAATACTTCATGAAATTCCTATAATTGGCAATCTATATTTTATCATAAATATTGCGGTGCCGCGTCCCTAAAATTTATCCAAACTTATTCATACGACCTTATTTTAAGATCCATTTATGGATGAAGTCCAAACTTCGAAGTCGTACCGGTACGTAGACTTCTAATAAAATTTACGTTTGGCGGTTAAGAAATTTTTCACCATGTGGTGAGATGTTAAGGAATGGTATACTTAGATGCTCAATGCTCAAAAAACATCTTTATTTATTATTTTATAGTTTTGTATGATTTTTGTTATCATTTGACCAGATAATTGACTGCTTGACAATAATTAAATATGGCGTAATATTTTGTTTCTTTATACATTAGTTTCCATATATATTAATATTTCATTTTGACGTTTAGTAAAAAATAAATTCGACGTGACAGCACACTTCCATGTTTTAAAACAATGCCATTCTTGGTTTAAATTTAAAGAAAACTTTACCGCCGTTCCAAATTTGAAACAAGAGAATTTAAAAATGAACACGTTGTAATCTCGTTCTGAATTTAAATCAGGGGTATTAGTGGGGCGACGCGCCGACCTATATAGCGGTCGGGAGTTTTACACGCGATCGCGGTATCTGGGACCTGAGTTGCCAACTTTAAAGCTAAAATTTCCGGATATTTAAAGCTTGTGTAACGTGGTAAGAATAAAAAGGTTGGATATCTATCATTCTCGGTTTGAAGTTTCCTTTTCATGTCATCGGAATATGTAGGTGGCTTGTTACTGCCTAATTCGTACGCTTGTTAATCTCTGAAGGGATAACATAAAGGGCAGGTGTGTCGTACATTTTGTTTGTTTTTATTGGTATGTTGGCTACTCGCTGTGTGTTCGCCTCGCTGTGTGTATTCTACCGCCTATACAATGGTTTGTGCTCAGATGAATTGTATGACATGATGCCCACAGCTACGTTCTAACATCGCACCTCTCGCTATAGGCAGGGAATTCATCCGCACACAATGCGAACTGAGACGGTGCGCACTGTGCGATATGAAAGAAACTTCATCCCACGCACACTCAAGCTGTGGAATGACCTCCCTGCTGCAGTTTTCCCAAGCACCTACAATATGGGGTTCTTTAAGAGGGGCATCAAAAGGTTTCTTCATGGTCGGCAGCGCGAGTGTAACACCCCTGGTGTTGCATACGTCTACGTCCATAGGCCACGGTAACCACTTCCCATAAGGTGGGCCGTGTGCTTGTCTGTTACCTATGTGGTATAAAAAAACACTCCACTCACGACTGCCATCTGACCTCCCAACCCTATCAATAAAGACGTCAGATCCTGGTCCATTGCTAAGCAGGTTCACCAACTAGCAAGTAAGGGTGACTTTGGCCCTAATATTACTGGTAGAGTTGGTTGCTGCAAAGCAACAGAAACATCAAAATAGTGTAAATAAATTATATACACAAATAAATAATTATCCTACAACAATCTGCATCTGGACCCATGGTTTTTTTTTTACGTGCACAAAATCCCCACGGATACCTCCCCACCGGAGCCGGTGGAGGAGGCTATGTCGGACTCGAACCTACCAAAACGCACGCCGCCTGTGGGTCGTTTTGGTTGCCGAAGGTGAGGTTGAAAGGCATATCCCTCGCACCCCGGCCGACCCAGGGCCATCTCTCACGATCTGGCTCTCTTTTCGGGACTCTGGACCCATAGTAAGCATAGCTGAACTAGCTGGGATTGTGGAATTCACAATGCAGATGAAACTTTTATTTAAATAAGTCACTATTTTCGAAATAAAATAATTTTTCAGAATAATCTCGATTGAAACAAATTTATTTTAAATTAAATTGCACGTCAACAGAGCTGGCACCTCTATGGCATGACTGCCTAATTTATTACCTCTACTTTTACTTTTTTTTTTTAATCTGGCAACCCTATCCGTGTGCTGAGCCAAATTAACCCGCCACTGCACCCGTGATCACGAAAGAGGCTCGTTACGTCACCTTGACGTCCTACACCTCACGGAACTAATACAAAGAACGTACGTATAACGGGGCTGTGAGTCTTATTAGAAGTCGGTTTGGCCTTTTTTAATAGCGACTGGCGCACAGTTCGAATATTTAGATAATAAGCATATATATACCTATTCGAAAAACGAACATTCGAAGTTTAAATCAAATTCGCTGACGTCACTTCATGCCGACCTCGTAGGAAAGTCGATGATAAGTTGAAACTTAATTCGGGCTTAGCGGTCTGAGAGTATTAGTTCAAAAGAACTGTTATAAAAATATGTAAAGTGTAACGAACTACTTTCGAGACGTTTTGCATTAAGTAGTTTAAATATTTTTCCTGCTTTATCCGAATATTTTTTTTTTTATATTGATCACGTCAATTAGACTTTGCCTTATCTGATAATAAGTTGAAGGCAATATAAAACTATAAACTTGTACATACTTGTATCCTTGTCAAAGTCCAAGTCAAAGTCAAAATATATTTATTATGTATTGACCACGGAATCGACACGCTTTAAGTAAAAAAATTGCAAATGGACTGTCAACTACAAGATCTAACTATAGCCCCTCAACTTTACTTAAAATAATTAACATAACATAACATAAACTCACGCTTATAACCCCGATGGGGTAGACAGTGGTGCTAGCACCCACATTTAGCCAGTTTATGTTTAGGTCCCAATGTAATAGGTGGCGAGCCTGTTGCCATTAACCGGGCACTTATAAACCTGCGATAAAAAGACGCATAACTTCGAAAAGCATCGAAAAGTCATTGGTGTGAACCATGGTAAAACCTGGGATCGAACCCGAGACCTCGTCTCAGCAGTCCATTACCCATACCACTAGGCTACCGCGGTTGTTAACAAATAATTAACAAAACTTGAAATATATTAATTTTAACTTCTGGGAATTACATTCATGATTTTTTTGTTGATGCATGTATTTCAGTATAAAAAAGGCTTATAAATATTTTAGTATTAATCAACTTATGTCCTTGACACACCACGCAATTGAAACACAGCCCTGACCTGAGAAGACTCCAGCAAACAAACTCGTTGGGCTTTTATTATCAAAAAATCAATTTCATCAAAATCAAAAGGTGAAGTCTAATTAACGTGTCCAATATATTTAAAATATCAGTATAGGCACATAATGAGCACATTCTTTAAACGTCAAAACTTTATAATTGGATATTTGACTGACCAGTCAAATTAGTTATTTTATTTTTTATTCAACTTTGGTGGTAGACTAGCACACGGCCACACTCGTACTGCCGACCCTGTAAGAGCCGAGAGTTTCTGTGCCGTCTATGTAGAAGACAAAGAGGAGAAGCCTGTGTTCTTCCCACTGACAGCACCAAAACTCTCCAGTGAGCTCTGACTACCCTACTCACCGCCGGGAACACAACACGAGGTTTTTATAGCCGCGGTATTCTGTTGGGTTGAAGTACTTCCCCAGTCGGACTGCTCAATTGGACGGAAATACTATAGTGTCCTACCTCCTAGTCCTTATTTATACTGTGCCACAGTTCTTCGATATTTCCATCAGCTTTCATTGCTAACCATACAACGCGACCCACACATGCGAAAGGACACTTTATGACAACTTATATCAAAAAGATAAGTTTTAGAAGTGTCATTATATTGTCGCGATAACTTGTCAAGTTTGGATATTAAACGAGTCGCAGTGTAGTGGCAATATCTCTTGAAATAGCGATGTTATCGACCGGCGTTAGCTTTATGAGGGTATTTCTAAATCTGGGATATACAAAGATAGTCGTTCTCTAATATGTAAGGAGCAAAATATTTAGGCCACGAGATATTACGGCTATTTATAATTGTTTGAACTGATTCGGTGGTTTATAGCGGTGAGTAGCGTAACCTGAGCTCACTGGAGAATTTTTGCTGTCAGTGGGAAGACTAAAAGCTTGTCCTGCTTTGTCTTCTACGCTGATGGCACAGAAACTCTGTACTTACAGGGTTGGCAGCGCGAGTGTGTCTCCTCTGGTGTTACTATCGTCCATAGGCCACGGTAACCACTTTCCATCTGCCACCTAAGTGGTATAAAATATAAAAATTCGACAGCCATCATTTTCAATCCTACGTAGGGGGCAAGCCTATTGTTATGGGTTGTATATTAATTGTCAGATGGAGGACAGTCTTATCTCTTAGCCGCCTTCTACGACACCTATGGGAAATGATGGGATGGCTCTATTTACCTGACTATAGCAAAGTACATAGGAGGTAGGAAACGACGATATTTCCGTCCAATTGAGCAGTCCGACTGGGGAAGTACCTTCGCCGTACTGAACAACATCGCCATAATATCCTCGTGTTGTGTTCCCGGCGGTGAATAGGGTAGCCAGAGCTTACTGGCGAATGTTTGTGCTGTCAGGGGAAGGATCAAAAGCTTGTCCGGCTTTGTCTCTTACACTGACGGCACAGAAACTCTCTGCGCTTACAGGGTTGACAGTGCGAGTGTGACTCTCTTGTTGTTGCACACGTCCATAGGCCATGGTTACCACTTTCCATCAGGTGGGCCGTGTGCTTGTCTACCTCCCAAGTGGTGAAATGATGTGACAAGCTATGTATGTATGTAGGTTCATCTGTACCCTCATAGTTCCTCAACTACTTGTAAAATCTAGTCAAATAAGGTATCGTTAGAAATATATTAGTCGTCCGCTGGTTATAGGCTACATGCTACAGGCTACTTGCCTTCAGCTTACCATCAGGCAAGGCGAAGTCCAGTTGACGTGCCCTGTATATATTAAAAAAAACATGACTTGACCTTGAATCTAATGTGGCGGCTCATAGCGGTCCTAAAGTAGCGTATTCAAAGATAAATTTGAAATAATTATACCGTGTTTGATTTAAAATGAAAGGCCTTAATTAGCACATTTCAAATATATACAAACTATAGTTATTGTTATTCCCAAAATTATATAAATAAAGAAATAAGTTTAAAACTAAAACCCAACTACCCAAAAATCACGCTTTATGTGCGGTCGTATGCTACTTAGTCTAACAAAACTATACATTCCTTAGATAAGCGTGATTTTTCAGTAGTCGGGTTTTAGTTTTAAACTTAATTATATTCGATACATCAATATAACTTCACCGCATGGTTCCCGGCAGAGTAGAATTTGGACGACCCCATCTCTTCCCATGCGGTGTCATACAAGGCGACTAAAGGATATAGCTGTTTAACATCAGACAGATATATACAGTCCAGACTCAGCCTCTGATGTATGACTTGAGTCAACAGTAGTGCCTGAAAGACGGCAATAGGATCACCCCCTATTACGTGGGACCGAATTCAATGACTGATAAAATGTAGGATAACACCTACATTCACTTCACCTCGGTCCAACCCTTCGGCGTGATTATATGTATGTATGTATGTCATGTGACTTCACTTTGCCTAGAGGTAAACTGAAGGATTGCTTATCCACGCCCCGCTTAAAGGACCTGGGACTGTAGGAAGAAGGATCACGTGAGCTGGTGCTGTTATCCTGTATAGGAAAGGTGAAAGCATAAAAGGGTAAAATACTTTTTGACTTTGCCCGTGGTATACCTTTCCTACCCGGGGTTATAAGTGGTACGACCAGATAATAGTAACAATATAATTGTATTACTTTAAGTTGTTTAATTGGTGGCTCTTTTATATAAGAAATAAAAGTTATCTAGCGTTGCATTCACGGTCTGCTGACGCCATTTGCAATTCTCTTATTTTAACAGCTTAGAGCTGGTAATTGTAGTTTTAAAACAATGTGGTTTACCATAAGAACATTTAGCTAAGCGATATTGGACACGGGTGTACAAATGGAGTTTAAAAATCGAGATGTACTTCATACCCCGCATACTTAAACTGTGGAATGAATTCTCTACTGTAGTTTCTCATACGACTACAATATGGGGTTTCTCAAAAAGGGCATTAGAAAATTCTTACGGGGTTGGTAGTGCGAGTATAACGACATTGGTGTTGCACACGTCCTAAGGCCACAATAATCACGTTCATTCAGGAGGGCCATGTGCTTGTCTACCACATAAAATCTCTGTTCTTACAGGGTCGGCAGCACGGATTTGACTCCACTGGTTTTACACACGTTCATAGGTCATGGTAACCACTTTCCATCAGGTGGGCCGTGTGCTTGTCTGCCACCTAAGTTGTAAATAAAAATAAAAAAACAGTGCCCTGAAATTACTTTAAGAGAACATGTGTTTTATTATTTTATTATTAAAATTCGTTTGTGTTATTATATTATTGGTTTTTCCAATTTTTATTTGATCTATTTAGGCTTTTACAAAATAATGTTTTTGATTGCAACTTTAAAAAAGAAAAAATATTAGAACCAACATTACCTTCTAACCCCTTCACCTAAGCTAAATTGCTCTTTTTTATACAACTTAGGTAGCAGACAAGAACACGGCCCACCTGATGGAAAGTGGTTTCCGTAACCTATGAATATGTGTAACACCAGGAGAGTCAAACCCGTGCAGCCGACCCTGTAAGAGTTTCTGAGTTTCTGTGCCGTCAGTGCAGAACACAAAATCAAAACAAGCCTTTGGTCTTCCCACTGACTGAACAAAACTCTCTGAGCTCTGGCTACCCCACTCACCGCCCGGAACACAACACGAGGTTATTATAGCCGTTGTATTCTGTAGGGTGGAGGTACTTCCCAGTCTGACTGCTTAATAGGAATACCGTCGGGTCCTACCTCTTACAACTACCTACCTACCTGCTAGTGTTAGGAGTGGGGTTCACTTCGGTATTGTAATGACCAGGATTCGAACCCGGGACCTCTTGATCCTAAACCACTAAGCTACCGACGAAACTATTACAGCACTAACCCCAGTTACATTGTTTGCACTATGTAGTCCGAAGCTCGTTCTCCTAATTTTTCGCTTACTTTGGCTTATCTTGACTGCCATTTAACCCCAAGCTTGAGAGAAAAACATGTGCCAAAAGTAAATCTGTCAGTGAGCACGTAAATTTTCTAAAAATATGATATATTCGAGTTTCAGCATTTCAAAAAAAAACTATGACACTTTTTATGAAAATCAATGACTTGCTACGGTTTACTACGATTATGTGCTACGAAAGTTCTACGCTCGTAGCACATAACGCGCTACGTGCATAGCCTGTTCAGTACACAAACTGCGAGAGGAAAAGTCTATCAGAACTTCGTCCATCAACCAGCAGTTGTATACACTTGCAGGTATATTTTGTTCAGCTCTGTAAGTGGTCAACCCCATAAAATCCCATTGATGATCATAAAGGGCTGTGCCTAAGATATAGGCACATGGTATACCGACTAACAAACGGACGAGGCTATGGCGAATATATTCAGTCCCCAGAAATGGCAGTGACTCATCACCTATTACGTGGGGTTAACGAAGTGACTAGCGAAACGTAGAAACGTCTCTGTCTACCCTTTTGGGAACAAGGACAACACACTTGTACTATTTCCACAGTATTTTTAATTTTTAAGAAAATACTTCCTAAACTTTAAGAAGTATGTTCTTCTTGAATGAAATTTTAAGTATTTAGTATGCTAACTATTCAAAATTGATTAAGATATTAAAATTTAAACGGTCCAGGATATATAGAAGAATTTGGATAGTTTGAGGCGAAGGTTCGGTGGCTTAATGGACACAGCGTTCTCCCTGTAAGGGAAAGATCGCGGGTTCGATTCTCGCCTGGATCGTTTCTATTTTTTCTATGTTAATCGATTTTAAGTATGTTCATAACTGCAATTGTAAGCTATTGAGGATGCCGTAGAGCGCTATCGGTCTGGTGCTTGTTGCTTACGAGTCTTGTGCTTTTTTCCCACAGTATTTTTTATTACTATAAAATATACTGTAGAACGTATACGGGTATACGGGCTATGGAGCGAGCTATGCTTGGAGTTTCTCTGAAGGATAAAATTCGGAACGAGGTTATCCGGCAGAGAACCAAAGTTACCGACATAGGCCACAGAATAAGCAAGTTAAAGTGGCAGTGGGCTGGCCACGTTTGCCGAAGGACCGATGGCCGTTGGAGCAAACGAGTCCTAGACTGGAGACCGCGAGAAGGTAAACGAAAGGTAGGACGCCCCCTAGGCAGATGGACTGACGACCTGAAAAAGGTGGCTGGGACAGACTGGATGCGGAAGGCGGAGGATCGGAGAAAATGGCGCACATTGGGAGAGGCCTATGTCCAGCAGTGGACTGCAGTGGGCTGATTGATTGATTGATTGATACTGTGGAAGCACAAGTATATTTTAATGTCAAGCCAGGCTGCCCGCGTACGAAGGCAACTCGGGCGTCGATGAACTACCTCTGTACCCCATGAGCGCAGGCCTGGGGGTGACTGGTGGAGCTGCCTATCACCCTGGCAGAAGCAGGCCGCGGCGGCGGCGCGCCTGGCATACCTGCCCGTTTCCAGGGACGAGTTGGGGACTCTGTGGTCCGAGCAGAGGGCTAGATCGTAAGAGATGGCCCTGGGTCGGCCAGGGTGCGAGTGATATGCCTGTCAACCTCACCTTCGGCAACCAAAAACGACCAACAGGTGCCGTGCGTTTTGGTCAGTTCGAGTCCGACATAACCTCTTCCACCTGATCCGTTGGGATTTTGCGCACGAAAAAAACAAAGTATATTTCAATGTGTATAACGATCATTCGAAACCATAAGACAAATAAAAGTTAAAAATACTCCCTCAGTCTAATAATGGCTGCAATTTTTTTTTAAATCCGCAGCAAACAGGAAATATAAAATTGTACGACTACATCAGAACACAAAAATATAGTTTTTGAACTACTAAAATGGACTGTAATCTCGTACAGAACGAATCTACCCCCTTACTTAGTATAATGGACGGTAGGGGGCGTTGGACGCGAGGCCGCAATGGGTGCTAACGACCTGAAAGTGCTGTAAAGATCAAAGTTCGGTGCCCCGGATATGAATAAAATGTTTTGTATTACGGCATTGTTCGTTTTCAAAGCAGGTTGTTTTTTGTTTTGTTTTTAAAGCTGGCTGTTTTTTGTTTTGTTTTTAAAACCCGTGTTCTAGAATGATACTTAGTCTTGAATCTCGGATTATGTGAGAGCACACTGTATAAACAGACAGATTTACAAATTTATCTATGTAATCTTCTTCATATTAAATTAGCCTTAATGCCAGTTGCATCCGAAGCTTGCACCCGGAGTCTGGGGTCCGGTTTATCAGTCTAACTGCGGATTTGTCTGAACTTCGATATTTTCCATTAAGCGACTGCCATCTTACCTCCACAACCCAAGGCGATATTGAAGCATTGCAGTTAGACCAGTTATTGAAGACGTTTTAGGGGTCCAGCTACTCGTAAAGATTACCATAGATATTTGCATGGTAACCGGGACCAACGGCTTAATGTGTTCTCCGAGGTTTTATCTATGTCCTGAGATAAATCCAGATTCATCTGGTATTCAGATGAATCATTAGAGTATTTATACAGAATGCTTATAAGTCGCGAATCTTTTACCATCACTAGGATACTCTTGCCAAATTTCTTGCTCCTATTGAAAAAATCTTGTTCGATGCTTCGCATGACCAAAGGACTGGCCGTTTATTCGCACAACAGATTGATATTGCCATCCAACTGGGCAGTCCCACCAGCCTTTTCAGCACGTTACCAGTCGACATCGATGGGGAGAAATTTTTCCACACATGAAGTCAAAGTTAAAGTCAAAACTCATTTATTCTGCATAAATCATTAAATCCTCTGGGAGACAGGCGTGATTTTATGTATGTATGTATGTATGTAAATCATTAAATCGGTACTTACAAAACGTCACTATAAAAAAAAATATGAAAGACTAGTTTAACAAATAGACCATCACCAAGACCAGACTCGAGAAGACCCCGGCAAGAAACTCAGTGGGTATTTTCTTTTATCTATTAACAAACATTTACTAAGTTTAATTAGTCTAAATACAATAATTTACTTGAGTAGCATAGTTGAGCGAACAGCTCATTTCCAAGCTTGTTTAACATCTAAGTATTCTTGGATTTTATAATAGCCTGTCTGGCACAACTTACTCATTACTATATTTTTAAATTTATTCACAGGTAAATCCCCTAATTTCATTAAGGAGTTTATTAAAAAAGCGTATACAGTTGCCCTGGAAAGAAAGACAATTTTTTAAGTCTACTATAACAGACTACAAGATTGTATTTTGTGTCTGGTAATTATATTATAATATATATAATATGTCACAAACTCTTGAAAATTTTGAGGTATATTTTCTTACATACATTAGTGTTGCATACGTCCATAGGCCACGGTAACCGCTTCCCATCAGGTGGGTCGTGTTTTTGTCTGCCAACTAAGTGGTAAAAAAAAAAAAGTTTCTCAAAAATATATATTGTGACACTACGGTTAGAATGTCTATTTCTTTAAACTTTTCTCGGAGGGAGACTCTTGAAACTTGAAACTTTTGTATCCTATTTTATATTCTTTTAAATATTAGTTTATACCTTTATATAATATTATAGTCACATCATTTACTATTATTAAATTTTGCGCAACCCCGAAATTGAACCTAACACCCTCCGCACCACTAACGCACTCACAACCACCATGCCATTCCGACAGTAATAATATGTTAATCGCTTTAGTAACACACGTAAGCAATCACTAAGTACGCCCATTTCCCAAGAAGCCAATCAGTTACAATCCAAGGTTATCTATCATCCTTGTCTAGCCTATGACATAAGATAAGGATCAGTATATCTACCATGAAACGTCCGCAATGGCGGATCAAAGTTTCGGGCAGTCGGTTCCCGTTATGGAATCCGAAACTGGTTCGTGACACTTCGGTTTTGTTTAAACCCTACCGGAAGAAAACGAAGTAAGTTAACTTTTTTATACCACTTAGGTGGCGGACAGGCACACTGCCCACCTGATGGGAAGTGGTTACCGTGGCCTATGGACGTGTACAGCACCAGGAGCATTACACTCGTGCTGCCGACCCAGAAGAAACCTTCTAATGCCTCTTTCCACTACCAGTGCTTGACTGATTTTTGAATAATGCAGTTGATATAATAGGACTTGCATGTGGGGTATTTAGTATCTGTAAACCACATATGGTAGGACAGCGTACGTAATATAGCTTATAAGACCTTAATAATTAACCTATGATCCACAGATTAAATATTATGATAATGATCATGATTACCATATTGTAGGTGCATGGGAAAACCGCAGAAGGAATTTCGTGCGGAAATCTCCCTGCTGGCCTACTCGAACTGTCTCGGTTTTAAGTCTGCAGATGCCAGGAGTATAAAGTAGCCCATAAGATATTGCCCTCGTACCCGGGCTGATCCAGAGTCATTTCTGGTTTCGAGATGTTGAAAACATTTCAAAAGTCTCTATGAAGATTCATTAATGAATCCTGAAGCTCAAGGAATAAATCTTACAGCGATCCACTAAGAAATATCAAGACACATTTGCTCCGCAAATGCAGAGTACCCCGTCGCCCCGATCTCTCCTTCTGCTAGGGTGACAGGCGGCTCCAGCCTCGCACTCACAGAGGAAAGGAGGACCCACCTTTTTTTTATACCACTTAGGTGGCAGACTAGCACACGGCCCACCTGATGGAAAGTGGTTACCGTGGATTATGGACGTTTGTAACACCAGAGGAGTCACAGTTGCGCTGCCAACCCTGTAAGTACAGAGTTTCTGTGCCATCAGTGTAGAAGACAAAGCGGGTCAAGCCTTTAATCTTCCCACTTCCCACAGCACAAATTTTCCAGTGAGCCCTGGCTACCCTACTCACCGCCGGAACACAACTCGAAGTTATTATAGCTGCAGTATTCTGTAGGGCAAGATACTTCCCCAGTCGGACTGCTAAATTGGGCGGAAATACCGCCGTGTCCTACCTCCTAGAACGGGATCAAAATTCCTGATGGGAAGTGGTTATCATGGCCTATGGAGTGTGCATCACCAGGGACGTTACACTCGCGCTGCTGACCCTGAAGAAACCTTCTAATGCCCCTCTTGAAGAATCCTATATTTGAGTATATTTCATAGTAGCCGCCCTTTACAATCCAGAGCTATCTGCCATCCTTGTCTAGCATATCACATTAGATAAAGATCAGTCCTCGGTACTACGTTTACCCGTTTAGTAATTATGTATTCAGAAGATGTGCCACCTCTATTGACTTGTAACAGGCATTCAATATTTATAGCCTGTCTCTTTCTACTGTTTTGGTAAGAGGGGAAGAGTAGATAGGATTATGTAAACGACGAATTGAAGTCGAAGGATTTTGTTCGCTTGAGTTTGTGTTAAAGTGATGTGTCTTGAGGGAAGATTCGATTGTCTTTATATGTAGCTATGAAAAAAAAAGCACGAATAATCTTATCGTAAAACACATAATTTAAACCTGGCACAAATTTTAAGGGACACCAGTCAGGTTATTCTTAGGATAAATATATTTGCACCGCAGTAGCCTAATGGTATGGGTAATGGACAGCTGAGACGAGGTCTCGAGTTCGATCCCAGGTTTACCATGGCACACACCAATGATTTTTCGATGCTTTTCGATGTTAAGTGTGTATTTAACGCAGGTTTATAAGTGCCCGGTTAATGGTAATAGTCTCGCCAGCTATTACATTGGGACCAATTATTGGTCTAGACAGCCCACACTCTCTATTGCTGTATGATTGTTATTGGGTTAGATTCCATCAGGTGGGCCGTGTGCTTTTCTGCCACCAAAGTGGTATAAAAAAATATTGTATTATATTGTAAATCAAAAAAATATTATTTCAGTATTATTAATATAACATAACCCTAGTAGTCAAAATAACTTCAATAACATAGGTTTGGTTCTTGTATTCGACCACCTTATTTCATAAAATAAATTTCCAAGTCACGTTCATGCATTATATATTTTTATATGAAACATATCTGTAGACAGAGATTTATTTCGTCAGCTATTTTCGTCGGTAAAATAATACTGACATCTTAAAGGTACGTTTCTTGACGCTAGAGAAAATTGGCTACCAGAGTGGCCGCCTTCACTAAAACTAAAAGTCAAAATGTGTGATTTTAATTCGCTTAGGAAAATAAAGATAAAAATAACTTTAGCTTTCCCTATAATCTATCAAAACTAAACCTACATACGTTTTCAAGCGTTTTTTTTTTGAAAAGAATATTAGCAACCGAAATTATTAATATTTCCTCTAATCCCTCCAACTAAGGTAAATTACTAGTGTAGTAAGTTCGCGACGGTAATGTAATGGTCAGGATTCGAACCCGGAACCTCTCGCTCGTAAGGCCGACTCCTTAGCCACTAAGCTACCGACGCTAATGCCAGTATTCCAGAACAAACCTCAATTGTGAATCGACTCTCACAATAACATTAGAACTATTATCTATAATGATCTAATCTCTTCTCAGATCTAGGTCGCCGTAGGCAGGGTGTTCATCCTCACACATTGCAACCTGAGACGGTACGCACTGTGCGGTACGAAAGAAACTTCATCCCTTCATTTAGTAGGAGGTAGGACACGGCGGTATTTCCGCCCGATTGAGCAGTCCGACTGGGGTAGTACCTCCGCCCTACAGAATACCGCGGCTATAATAACTTCGTGTTGTGTTCCCAGCGGTGAGTAGGGTAGCCAGAGCTCACTGGAGAATTTGTGCTGTCAGTGGGAAGACTAAAGGCTTGTCCTGCTTTGTCTTCTACTGACGGCACAGAAACTCTGTACTTACAGGGTTGGCAGCGCGACTGTGACTCCTCTGGTGTTACAAACGTCCATAGGTCACGGTAACCACTTTCCATCAGATGGGCCGTGTGCTTGTCTGCCAACTTAGTGGCATAAAAAAAAAATCCCACGCACACTCAAGTTGTGGAATGAACTCCCTGCTGCGGTCTTCCCATGCGCCTACAATATGGGGTTCTTCAAAAGGGGCATTAGGAGGTTTCTTCAGGGTCGGCAGCGCGATTGTGACGCTCCTGGTGTTGCACGAGTCCATAGGCCACGGTAACCACTTCCCATCAAGTGGGCCATGTGCTTGTCTGCCACCTAAATGGTATAAAAAAAATAAAAATTTCGATTGAGTTTAGTACTGGTTGTCGATCTGAAATACGAGCTTAAAACAATTAAGTTAAAAACTGAAACCCGACTACTGAAAAATCACGCTCTAAAAAGTTTTAAACAAGACAATATCAAGGATAGCCAGTCGTATGCCGTATGTATTGTTTTTTTTTTATCAAATACACCCCAACTTAAATCTTGCCTGATGGTAAACTAAAGCAGAGTCTCAGGAAAGAGGGTCACCATTACAGACACTAAGTAATGTTACAATGGTGGCACTCAGCTGGGCAGCCTCATGAGATAATTTTTCACGCCACGCTTAAAGGACCCGGAACTGTAGGAAGAAGGAAACACATGAGCTGGTAATGAATTTCAGGTCTTGTTGGTGCGGCAAAGAAAAGGGTCATCGAACCGCTTGGTTCTTGCTCGTATATTCTACACAGTGTGAGGGTGACATCTAAGCCCTGCATGTATTGTCCTATATAGAAAAGGAGAGGGTGGGATTAGTTGGAAAAGCTCATCAGAACACTCACCATGGTAGAGACGGTAAAATACAGCTAAAGAAGCAACATCTCTATGCATCTGCAAGGGCTCGAGGGTGTTCATGACCTCAGGATTCCCAATAATGTGGACCGCGTGTCGCTCCAATCTGTCGAAAGCATCTAGTAGGTATTTCGCGGAGCCATCCCAGAGGTGCGAGCAGTATTCCACGCAGGAGCGAATTTGTGTCTTATAGAGAAGACACCGCTGCTTCGGCGTGAAAAAACGTCTCATTTTGTTCAGGAGTCCGAGTTCCCGCGAGGCTGTTTTGATGATGCTCGCGATGTAGTTTTTGTTATTCAGTTTGCAGCGAACATCCTTGTCTAGGATATTGAGATTATCCTGCAGTGGCAGTCGTGTGGTCCGAAGAGTGGAAGGGGAAGGAAAGAAAATACCTTTGCTGTGAATGCATAAGCCTGCGTCTTCTTGGCATTGAACTCGACCAGGTTCTCAGAGCCCCATTGAGAAATGTGATTTAGGATCCGGTTAGACTACGTCATAAATTATCCGGCTGATGTACCGACTTACCGTTAAGATATACTAATAGATCTTTTCCGACAGTACACTCAATTTAGAATACATAGTCTATTTTAAATAACAAAAATCGCCACATAATGTTATTATTTCAATAAAGACAGCTACAAATAGAGCTCCCGTGTCCTCAATACTGCTCATTGTTCCTGACAGACAGATAGACAAACAGCTATTGTTTCAGGTGCTCCGTTCCGAGTTGTTTGTGTAGCGAGAATAGGTTTACATGCTTTTATGAACAATTGAATGCATCCAGGTGCTCTATATGTAGGCTACAATCAAATCAATATAGACCAAATGAAGTATGAAAAATGTATCAAATTACTAGCGACCCGCCCCAATGTGCAATGTAGATTATGTTATTAGTGTCACTGTTTTATATTTTATATATAGGACACGTCAAATAGACTTCGCCTGATGGTAAGCTGAAGGCAAAGTCTCAGAAAAGAGGGTCACCATTACTTACATATATCATGTTACAATGGTAACACTCAGCTTGACGGCCTCATCATATGCTTTTTCACGCCCAGCTTGCCACTGAGTGTTATAATGCGTCAATAATAGTGCCCGGAAAACGGCAAAAAGCTTACCCCCTATTACGTGGGACCGAATACAATGATAGGTGAAATGTGAATGTTTATTCACCTCTGCCAAACCCTTTAGGGATAAATGCGTGATTATATGTATGTATCTATGTATCTAATTTTACTGTATTGATTAAAATCGCTTTACGTACCACTAACAGATACACAGATAGGTGTCAAAATTCATTAATTTATTATGTAGTTCCTACAGGGTCGATAGCACAGGTGTTACTCCTCTGGTGTTGCACACGTTCATAGGTCACGGTAACCACCTTCCATCAGGTGGACCGTGTGGTTATCTGCCACCTAAGTTGCATAAAAATAAACCTGAAATTAACCGCCTGAACCTTAAATGAAATTTTAAAGCATGCTAACTATACAAATCTATTAAAAATAGAAAAAATTGAATCCGTTCAGGCCGCCGTAAGACGGATATATGTATAGAAGTACTGAATGGTTTCGAGTGAAGGTTCTGTGGCTTAGTGGTCAGAGCGTTCCCCCTGCAAGGGAAAGATTGCGGGTTCGAAACCCGCCTGAACCAATTAATTTTTTTCTATTTCTTAATAGATTCATTAACACGTGAGGTGTTAATGAATCTATTACAGGAATATACCCATAGCGTGACATAGCCTTTTTTTTTATATAGGACACGTCAATTAGACTTCGCCTTGCCTGATGGTAAGCTGAAGGCAAAGTCCCAAAAAAGAGGGTCACCATATGCTTTTTCACGCCCCGCTTAAAGGACCCGGGACTCTACAGTCTTCCTACGAAGAAGGAAACACGTGAGCTTGTAATGAATTCCAGGCCTTAATAGTGCAACAGAGGAAAGAATCTCCGGACCGCTTGGTTCTTGATTGTATGTTTTGCACCGTGTGCGGATGACATCTAAGACCTGCACGTGTTGTCCTGTGTAGGAACACCCTAACACAAAAGGAAGGCCGATATCAGATCCTCGACCGTAAAATAAGCTGGTGTTCACATATGAGGTTGGCTTAAGCCTAAAATATTTTGGTTTAATAATTGTAGTTCCTTTCTCTGGAGCCCTAAACACCGGTAACTTGGTCCCTGTACCCGATACCGGCTGAGCACAATTTTTTTATATTGTGAAATAGATGTTTTTTATATGTATTTAAAAATAAATTTTATAAGTTGTATATTTTAATAAAGAGAAATAACAATAAATATTCCACGACATTCTACACAACGCTATCTAGACTCATGGTAAGCATAGCTTAACTAGCTTGTGTTATTGGATCTAGAATGCGGTTGAACATACTTAGATACTTTTTTTTAAACTTCCATAGCTGAGCTAATTCGCTAGTAACAGAAATGAATTCCCGTCAGTAGCGTAATGTATTTAAACCCAAGAACTCTCGTTCTTAAACCGGTTTCCGTAAGCATAAGCTACCAACTTTCCATCTAGAATAGTATTAAATAGTGTGAATGTTTTAATAAAATACTTGTCATTTATATTCGAACCCAAACCCATAACAACATCCACTTGTATTTATTCAGAGGGTGATGTAGCCTTCGACATTAACACTAACAGCCTAAAGGTACGATTTTGTAGTGGACCGCAGACCGCAACAGCAGACGCATGTAGCAGGCATATGGTACCGTGAACAGACTTGAATAAGATAATATTGTTTTTGTTTTAATTCATTGCGGCTTCTCAATGGCACCGTTTACCCATATTGAAGTTTAACAAGTAATGTATGTGAAAAATGTAAATACATACATTTAATCACGCCTTTATCCCCGGATGATCAGGCAGAGGTGAACTGTCAGCCACATTTCACCATCATTGTTTTTGGTCCCACGTAATAGGGGTGAGCTTATTTCCGTTTTCCGGGCACTATTGTTGACTCGAGCCATGCACCTGAGGCTGAGTCTGGGCTGTATATATCTGTCTGATTTTAAACATTCCCTATTTCTTAGTCGCCTTGTACGATATCGCATGGGAAGAGATGGGTTGGCCCTAATTCTACTCTGCCGAGAACCATGCGTGTGTATGGCGACGGACAATTGAACGGCTTGAGGGACTAATATTCTTTTATTTCTATAGCCCATATGAGCAGTCGTTTAATGCGTCATCTCTTCACATACATTACTTGTTAAACTTCAATACAGATAATCGGCACCATTGAGAATCCGCAATGAATCAATAAATAAACTAAATTATCTCATTCTAGTCTACACTACGGTACGCTGTATCTGCTGCTGCGGTCTGCGGTCGACTACAAAATCATACCTTATACAGAGTGAGGTCGATATAGCTTTACAGTAACACAAACAGCCTAAATTCAAGCAATTTGTACTATTATACAGAGCTGTGACAAATTACACCAAGTTAGTTCTATCTCTTTAATCTCAATTAATCCTTGTCAGGAGAAACTTGTAGTACAATCATTGTTACCTATCTAATAAGATTGGTTTGTGGATTGGAATGAATTTCCTGCTGCGGTTTTCCCAAGCGCCTACAATATGGGGCTCTTCAAGAGGGATATTAGAAGGTTTCTTCAGGGTCGGCAGCGTGAGTGTAACGCCCCTGGTGTTGCACACATCCATACGCCACGGAATCTACTTTCCGTCAGGTGGACCATGTGCTTGTCTGCCACCTAAATATTTAAAAAAAAATCGATCGGGTCGAATATCTATATTGTTATAAAATTATAAATTAGTTGTGTCTATACATTGTAGTTTTTTTTTTTTTGGGAAGAATCTCTGCCCCAGACCCTGTCGTGATATATTAAAAAAAAAAGGAAATTTGTCCAGTAATTATAAAGCTAATTTTTAACATAGCCCCAAATATATTTTTTTATATATTCAATAATCTCGCCACCTATGACGGCGTAATGTGGGTGCTAGCACCTCTCCCTACCCCTTCGGGGATATAGGTGTAAGTTTATGTTATGTTATGTTCATTGTGTGCAGATAACCAACAACGACCCACAGGCGTCGTACGTTTTTGTCGGTTCGAATCGAACATAACCTCTCTCACCGGCTACGGCGAGCGTATCCGTGGGGATTTTTCGCACATAAAAAAGTGTGTGCAGTCACGCCTAATTTACAATTTTGTTAGATATACAGTAGAGTATTCCAACCTACTCGTCAATGTGAAAATTGCCTATATGGCGTGACGTAGATTATTAACTGTCTCTAAATAGTCATTCGCGTATATAGCTCGCAGGGAACAAATTTGCTAGAAAACAAAAGAAATTCAGTCAGTTAAATTCTCTCGTAAACGAATCTTAAAATTCAGCCAAGTATCGCAAAATATATAGCCACTGGCTGTCTTTAACCACTCTCGATTTAGTTACCTATGAACTTAAATTTGAGTATTTTTTTTTATATGGTTCGTAAAGATGAACCTCTCCTGATGCAGAAGCTATCAATTCCATCATGTTTTAATGTACTTTTAAAGCAATACGAAGCGGATCGTTTCGTATTCCTTATCCATGGATCGTGTTTTACTAAGAAGGTTATATTAATACAAGAGTCACCGAGTTGTAACCGCGGTAGCCTAGTGGTATGGGTAATGGACTGCTGAGACGAGGTCTCGGGTTCGATCCCAGGTTTTACCATGGCACACACCAATGACTTTTCGATGATGCTCTTCGAAGTTATGTGTGTATTTATCGCAGGTTTATAAGTGCCCGATTAATGGCAATAGCCTCGCCACATATTACATTGAGACCTAAACATAAACTGGAGAAATGTGGATGCTAGCACCTCTGCCTACCCCTTCGGGGATATAAGCGTGAGTTTATGTTTTGTTACAAGAGTCACTACTAGGATGACGATGCCGATTGAGGATGCCGTAAAACAAAACCGTTCAGCGCAAAACCTGTCAGTTGTAACAAAAAACCCAGTGGAAAATGTACAAGGGTGTTCTCAATATAAGTCATTCTCAAAAGTTATACACGTATAGCGTCCTAAGATAAATTCTTAAAATCGATTTAAAGACAGAAAAAATTAAATCGTTTCAGGTGAACTTGGAACCCGCGATCTTTTCCTTACAGGGGCAACTCTCTGACTACTAATCCACATTGAAACTTCGCCCGAAACCATCCAAATTCTTCTATACATATTATCTGTCTTACGGCGACGGTTAAGTGTCATCTACCGACATTCGTACGAACTATCGGAATCTTAAAATATTAACCACGCTGTACCAACATCATAAAACTGCAAATTTCCAACTTTTATTCCTACAAAGCATTCGAGTTCATATCTTATGGAAATAGAATGATATTGAAACAGTCGCAAGCTATCGTTAGATACGAAATACGTTATTGTTCTTTACAATATTGTTCTCAAAAGTTTGTTTTATTTTGTTTGCTGGCACGGTAGCGTTGAAGTATGTTTGGTGATAACATTGTTCTATATATACAGAGAATCAATGTTCTAAGTACAATGACTCAATGTTGTATATTTAGAATTGGAGCCTAAAATTTTATTGTGCCTAGTACACACTGAATGAGCGTAAGATGGCTATAAATCATCATTACCCCATCGAAGGAAGGTAGGACGCCCCTCTGGCCAGATCGACTGACAAAGGGCTGACAAGACAAATGGTCCTTTGAGCCGGATATAAATCATTGACATATTTAGCAGTTACGGTATACGGCAATGGTACATAAATATTTCTTCAAGCCGAACTGATCTATGGATTGATTAAAGCAAACTGCATTTATACACGAATGATCGATCCGGTTCGAAGCCGGCTTTTAATTAGAGAGATATTGGATAGCGTAAGGCAGTCGTTCATAAGGAGTACTTCAAGCAAAATATTAATTATTCTGAGTTAAAGCACACAACTTTTTCCTTGTTTCAGATCCATACATGGCATCAAAGATCCAGTGCAACGAGACAATCCTGCTATCTCACTCGCACCCACACGCTATCGTATCCAGTCCGGGATTCCCCCGCCCGTATCCTGATGACGTGGAGTGTGTGAGCGAGATAAGAGCACCTCCTGCGCACACGCTCAGATTACACTTCGAGGAGCTGCTGACAGAACATGAACCACAGTGAGTAATAGCAATAAGCTGATGAATGAATGAACGAAGGAGTTCATGTTACTACTCGAAGCAACTTTATTCAGATAATCGGTTATCTATTGCAGCAATTAACTGCTTGTGTTAAAAATTAAATATAAGGTTGTCTGAAATTCTCCAGCTCACTGATAAAGTGACCTGTACGGCCTACAATAAAACATAGTGGATCAAAGTTTTGGACAATCAGTTACATGAAACATATTTATCCCGAAATCGAAAGACGGCAGAAGATACTTCGTCTTCATGGTATATACATGGCTATTCATCCATGGTAGCTCCCTGTGTCTATAACAAATACAATTGTACTTCTACTTCATCAAGTTAATGTCGAAGAATATTCTAGATTCTTGTTAGATTTTGTCGACCCAATACTTAGCCACGGGAATGACGTAATCCGTTGCTTTGCATAGGTCTTCGATGGTCCAGGTAAAGGGACATAAGGGAGCAAATTCGACATGAACTGAGATAAGACCTTACAATTGCAAGGTATTTGCGTCTGGTCAATATATCCCCATTTTGCTATATTTTCCTTACAGTGGTCATGTTGGGTCCACATGTAATTTTGTGACATTGTGATGTTCAGACGAAAGGTTTGGAAAACCTGACGAAACTGGATGTTTATGTACCCACGTTTGCTTTCTTGTCTGTCTGTCTTTAGGAGGGGTCGTACGTATAGATCAAGAAATCTCTCGAGCAGTTACAGTATGAACTGAATACAAATACCACATAATATATTACTGTCACTTACAAACCTCCAGATTTATTATATAAATAGGATAAACGGGAACAAGCACCCAAAGACGATGAACACCAAAATGTAAATGAGCCTTCATAAATACGCGTGCGTGTATTATATTTTTCTTTCAACAAAAATATCAAAAATCATATTGCGCCATAAAGAATCCTTACAATACTTACAGCCACCCATCTTAATTTTGCTTCCTGTGTGCACCGAAACCTATTACGCCTCTGGCCGTATATTCCGTGAGGTTCATTCGCCAGAAAGCAGGTCTACATATATCTTGCCTTTTCGGACTATATATTATTTACGGTTATAGCCGTTATGGCGCTTGCAGCCTCGGGGGAGGATGCCATCATTTTAAAAAGAAACGTTTTATAAAATATGTTGTGTTTGGATCAAAAGGACTTGGATCAAAGTGACAATTTTGGCTTTACCTGAACGCAGATTTAGTAGAATTATGTCTTTTTTGACAGCCCACGACTGAAAATAAAAGGGCAGAAGTAAATATGAAAAACATAGGTACTTCTTATCTCTTGTTAGTATTAATTTATAGCGAAAAGTCGCCACGTGAGACATGGGGGTAGTTACTACTTACAACCATTCTAGGTTCCTAATATATTTCTAGAAATTTCTTTAGTAGTCACCTTGCGTTATTCAACAACTTTCAGCATTGCGGTCTGAATTCCTTCAGCTTACAATATGGGGTTCTTCAAGAGGGGCATCAGAAGGTTTCTTCATGGTCGGCAGCGCGAGTGTGACACCCCTGGTGTTACATACGTCCATAGGCCACGGTAACCGCTTCCCATCAGTTGGGCCGTGTGCTTGTCTGTCAACTAAGTGGTATAAAAAAAAAAGCTTAGCAACTTTATTATCGTCTGAGCAGTTAGGTGAGTTAACCTTGGCCATTAGTGGCCAAAGGTATTCAATGGAATGCCCTGGCCAAAATTGATGGGCGATTTTTTATACAACTTAGGTGGCAGACAAACACACGACCCATCTGATGGAAAGTGGTTACCGTGGCCTATGAACGTGTGTAACATCAGTGGAGTCACATCCGTGCTACCAACCCTGTACGAACCAGGAAGAATTAAACTAAAGTACCGTTTAATATTGCTCTGGTAAAATCTATGAGCCTGTCAAGACCGTCATGGAAGGGACCACCATTTTGGATTTTTCAGTAGATACTCGGTATGGATGTCACCTTAACTTCTTAAATCTATTTATTTATAAAAAAGGTATCATAAGCTTACATTATATACCATTTAGAGGAGGATACACGACTGTATTCCCGTCCGAACTGAGCAGTCCGACTGGGGAAGTCCCTCCACCCTACAGAATACCACGGCTATAATAACCTCGTGTTGTGTTCCCGGTGGTAGGAGTAGGGTAGCCAGTGCTCACTGGAGAGTTTTTGTGCTGTCAGTGGGAAGACAGCACAAAAAAAAAGGCTTGTCCTGATTTTGTGTTCTGCTCTGATGACACATAAAATCGCTGTTCTTACAGGGTCGGCAGCACGGATGTGACTCCACTGGTGTTACACACGTTCATAGGTCACGGTAACCACTTTCCATCAGGTGGGCCGTGTGCTTGTCTGCCGCCAAAGTTGTATAAAAAAAAATTTGCAGTCAAAATGTTCAAGTACCGACCTGACTTTTGACTTCGCCCGGAGATTTATTTAAAGAATTCGATTGTTGCCAACCAACACAAAAAAATACATCAATGAGGCGGATTGTGCCTACTTATTTCGCGTTAAAAGAGCTCAGTCAATAAATAAATTTTTGAGGCTTTTACATAAATTGACGATTGAAATAAAATCACTTTCTAACAGACTGTATATTTATTTCGTATTACTTTATTACTTACACTTAGCGCGACGTTTTGGCTACTTTTCAGACGACTATAACATCTTATATACATATACTCACGATTACAAATCCCGAAGGATTCCGTATTCTAGATTCCATAACACAAGCTAGTCCAACTATGCTTACCATGGGTCTAGATAGCGTTGTGTAGAATGTTGTAAAAAAAAAAAGAGTAGGCAGAGGTGTATTATATACCCACATTTAACCAGCGAGAAGTCTGAGAAGTATAGCAGGGTTGAGGTTGACGAATCGAGTGAGGAACAGCGTGATAGGCGAACGTTGTGATGTATTTGAAGATTTAGTGACTAAGATAGAGAAAGGTATGCTTAGATGGTTCGGACATGTGGAGAGGATGGACGAAAGAAGACGGACGAAACAAACTTATGAAGCGAGAGTGAATGGACAACCCGTTAGGGGTCGACGGGAATTTTAAAGAAAGGGCATGTCAAGAGTATCCGAAACCAGCGCGCATGTATGAAAACAATAATGAAAGTAAAAGAAGCGAAAGAGGTATTCTAGGATCGTGGCAAGTGAAAAAGTTAATATGACCGCGGGTATTCTGTAGGGCGGAGGTACTTCCCCAGTCGGACTGTTCAATTGGGACGGGAATACCGTCGTGTCCTTCTCTATTCTCTTGACAAAAATACTCAATTTATCTAACCCGGACTGCCGCAATACCGCTACTCCATCGGGATATTCTTTATGTAACCCTTATTTACGTAACAAATAACGTTTCTTTATCACAAAACGTCCAAGGCATTTGTTATAAAAAAATCTCAGCGTACAAAAATATAAGGCCAGTTCCACAAGATAGATTCGTGAAATGTCGTTTGTCAACCGTAGAACGTGAGTTATCGCATATTTTTTTCATAATACTTCTCATATATCATCTGTGGAAATGTCTAGTTTCTCTTGGATGTACGCTATTTGTCTTGTAAGTACAACACTGTATTTGTTATTTTTAAGTGACGTTTTTGTAAGTTAATATACGTTTATTGTATGTTACATTTCGGATTTCCCGTGCTGTCCAAACTCTAGGGGAGTTTGGGAAAGTGTCGGTTAGTTTTTCGTGAACAAATAAATCTCCACAGTCCACTTGCCGATTTAAGACTTTGTAGCGTTATGTCATATGGTCTGCTGACGAGAGGCTTGTACTACAAAGTGATACGAGCAATCGTAACTGTGTTTTTATCCCACGACTCGCTGAAAGAATTATTTAAAGCAATTAATATTTTGAATTTGACAGTTGCTTCTCAAAATATTTACGAAAATGTCTAATATGTACGGTAGACCCTCGATCTTTAAAAAAATAAGTTTAAAACTAAAATCCGCCTACTGCCATGGTCATATGCCACTTTTCTCTAGAATGCATTCTTTTGTTAAACTAACTGGCATTAGACTACGGCTGTCCTTGATATTTTCCTGTTTAAATACTTTTTTTAGAATATGATTTTTCAGTAGTTGGGTTTTAGTTTTAAACTTAATTTCTACCTTGGGTGTATCTTAGCAAAACCAGCAATGAAATTGCTTTTTTTCACTAAATTTTGTGGCAAAACATAGCTCTACTAAAATTTGATAAAGTAAATCTGAGACTTAAACATTATCCGGGGGTTACCGCCGCACCGCTTCTTAGCACACAGCCCCTTAAGCAACACCCTGTATACATATTTAGATTTCATTATTGTCGCATTGGATGGGATTATATAAGTTTACTAAAGTTTACTTTAGCATAAGAGGTTAGGTGTTATAAACCTTGATATTTTTAATATAATCGAAATTCAAAATTATTGTGAAATAAAAAACTATTTAGAAAAGGCATGATGATAGATTTTGAAAAACTACTCGACGATGTTATTATGTATCTGCTTTATCCAAAGCGCTTTCAATAAGTGTTTCACCTAAAGTGGTTGATCGTTATGATTTATAATTTATTTTTTTATTAAAATAAATAGATTAGCACTTGTAATTAAAAAATAAGGAAATTTTAGAATCTCTCTACCCTATATAATCATTGCCCTGTATGGGCGGACACCCTGAGGGGCAGGCACCTGGCCCCTGCTGCGCGGTCCGCAGCGGAAGATGGCCTGACGGATTATTAGGGGGTACCGCACGATATCGTTAGACGCGGCTAGTCTCATCGCTGGATCGCCACCGTGGATCTTGAAAGCGAGATCCCTTTCGGCGCTATACCGGGTCCGAAAGCGGGCTCAATAGCGCCTTAGCGGTAATCAGCAACATTACACACTCGTACCATAATATACTATTACTATGCGCGCTCATGTAACCACAAACTAAAAGAATGGGTTTTTTGTTTCGGAACATAGAAAATAGGGAATTTTATTTTTTAACAGAGAATACATAAGTTATATTTGAGTGGTTTATTAAACTGGTTTAATAAAGAAACAAGTTGAAATTATCTATTTAAATACTAAGTTTCATGAAGTGAGCTTTTAACATATTTTTATTTATTTTGAATACGATTTTTTTGTATCGAAACTTTTTTAAGAAAGCAATTTTCAACCAATAAAATTAAAAAAAAAGCTATTGTAACTCACTCACTCGTGAAATTATAGCAATGAAAAGTCACAGTTTGATTATAAGTGCCATAACGTGCCTAATTGCGTTGAAATTAGAGCCACTTTATGAACAAGTGTGTTGAAAAATATTTTATGGAACGACACGGGTTACCCGTTGTTAAATAAAGATGAATGTACGTCCTTAATTACGTTATGACTAAGTGCAGCATGCTCATTACATTTAGTGTTCCTCACGCACTGTCTCGTCTCGATTGGTGAGTTAAATCACAGATTAATAAATAGTTACTATGACGATGATTACCAATTTTGTGTTGCCAATTTAAGAGTGCGAGTAATGCATCTTTAGTTTATAACATAACTATTATTGAGCAGAGTTTCGTCTTTCTATCAGCGTGAAGTTTGCTCGCGTTTCGAGTTTTTACTAAACTTCATTTCATTCATCAAAAGATTTCATTTAACGGCAAAATGTTTGTCACAAGAACGTTTTATTATTCCGACATTTCTGGAATTCCCATTTTATTAAGAAATAAGATACGTCATGACATTAATCTGGGTCTTGCGCTCCACAAATGTAAATACTAGGTATTTAATATAATGTTCTATTGTCCGCTAACTTTTGGCAGGAACGGTTAGGCCACAGATTATGCTCGTAATTCATAGACAATAGACAAATTGTTTGTAATAAAAAGGTCAGAAGTGAAAACTGAAATTATGAATTTTTTAACTGAAATTATTTTAAATACAAACATTGTTCAATTAATTTATGATGGATTTACGTAGGTAAGATGGAGGTAGGACACAACAGTATTTCCATCCAATTGAACCGTCCGTCTGAGGAAATACCGCGGCCATAATAATCTCGTGTTGTGTTCCCAGCGGTGAGTAGGGTAGTCAGAGCTCACTGGAGAGTTTTAGTGCTGTCACTGGGAAGACAAAAAGCTTGTCCTGCTTCGTCTTTTACACTGACGGCACAGAAACTCTTGTGCTTACAGAGTTGGCAGCACGAGTGTGAATCCCTTGGTGTTGCACATACCACCACTTTACATCAGGTGGGCCGTGTGCTTGTCTACCAACCAAGAGGTATAAAAAATGTTTTTGACATTAGAGATTAAAACTAGATCAAGACTCAATTTTGAAGAGACTTATATTACGGGAATTAGTTTTTATAATATTTTATAACTTTTTCATCTCTAATTTACTAAAATATATCCAGTAATGAACTAAGGGATTTCTAATAAATTCAACTAAGATGAGTAAATTATTCGAAGGGGTGAGTAAATCAAATCGTTTATAACGTCTCGTCTTCTATTGAAATTAAATTATCAACATCTTTGTTTGCTAATAATATTTTGAACTCTTTTTTGTCTTCTACACAGACGGCACACAAACTCTCTTTGCTTACAGGGTCGGAAGCGCGAGTGTAACTCCCCTGGTGTTACACACGTCCATAGGCCACTGTAACCACTTTCCGTCAGGTGGGCGGTGTGCTTGTCTGCCACCTAAGTGGTATAAAAAAATATAAATGTTTTAGGGGTTTTGGTTCTCGATGGAGTGGAATAGGGTTACTTCGTCTCTTCTTGTGGGTGTCGTAGAAAAATAAATAATCTACCTGGCATCTTATTAGTAGAATCAACTTATCGAACCAGCGAAATAATTATTTTCGAATTACTTTATGAGATATATAATAGTACGAACATAATAGTTACGAACCTGAGACGAGGTCTCGGGTTCGATCCCAGGTTTTACCATGGCACACACCAATGACTTTTCGATGCTTTTGTATATATCGCAGGTTTATAAGTGCCCGGTCAATGGCAAAAGGCTCGCCACCTATTACATGGAGACCTAAATATAAACTGGCGGTATGTGGGTGCTCGCAACTCTGCCTACCCTTTCTGGGATATATGCGTGAGTTTATGTTATGTTATGTTACTTTATTTAATATTTTTATGTCCTAAATTAAACATAATTAATGTATATTTCAAAGTATACTTAATACAGAATATAGTCCTAAAAACCTCAAATCACGTCTTTAAGCCCGTAGTTTCTTAGTCTTCAAATAATGTATGGTAATATATCGAATTTGTTGACATTTATGATCATTGCTCCGCTTCCTTAAGTATTAGCGTGATGATATATAACTTAAAACCTCCGTCGATAAATGAAGAAAGAAGAAGAAAGAAAGAAAAACTATTTATTCAAGAACACACAACGTACAGAAAGTTAGACAAATATATAAACATAATAAGATAACACAACAAGAATACACTCAACGCACATCATGCGCATCCAAATGGGCCACCATCTTAGCATGAATGCCCCGCAGACCTGGGTAAATGGATCATTTAATACAAAAATAATTTTCAATTCGAACCGGTAGGTCTTGACATTACCGCGTTCAAGCAAACTCTTCAGCTTTATAATATTAGTATAAATGAGTTCTGAATAGTCCAAATCAAATCGTTGACACAGTAATACATATATACATACATAAAATGACGCCTATTTCCCATAGGGGTAGGCAGAGATCACGAATCTCCATTTGCTACGATCCTACAATAATACATCTAATCTTTAACTCGCCCCTCACCGTACCCGGAGCAAGTTTAATATTTTTATAATATTTCTTATTTCTTGACAAATAAAGATGTAGAAGTTTGATATTTATATATGCAGTCAGCATCAGATAAATTTTTAGGTACCTACACAGTACTCCAAATGAATTTCTTATTTTTTTTTTAATAATAATAATAATAATGATTTATTTCTCACCAACAACCAAGAAATTACAATATTTAGACATTCAGTTTAGGGTACACCGAATTCGGTTGTGGATCGCTGGTGCCTGTCGTAGGTAATTGATTACCTGTATTACTGGTCTCCAAGATTCCACGATAGCAACAATGGCTACACTATAGGTACTAACTATACAAACCAAGTGTAAAAATCTAAATACAGGAATACTATAAACCATATTCAATCATTAACATTTCTCCCCTTCCTGTTAACTGATTCTTCTGATATTTAGTACACACCTTTAATTTGTACAATAATACAATTTAAATCAATAAAACAGTTTGATTTACTCTATACTTTAGTTTTAAGATCATTTTGAAACTTTGTAATTAAGATTGTTATGAAGCTGGCTGTGCCTTTATCTGCCTAAACTGAATCAACAAAATTGATTCTTTGATAATATTAATGGCGACTGTACGTACTTTTTCGACAATATAGCTTTAATAAATGTTATTAATATATATATTATTCAGTTCGGCATCGATCGACCGAGCTGAACACCCGGTAATTCTGCTCGCGTATCGCCATTAATCTCCTATAGGTGTCGCCACAGACTCAGAGTACGGTAGATTACTAATGTGCAATAAATATTTTTTTATGATAGATTCACAAAACTGAACACCCGATATGCGTAACTATGGCATGCTAAATTTTAGGCGAAGTTTTTTTTTTTTTTCATACCACTTAGGTGGCAGACAAGCACACGGCCCACCTGATGGAAAGTGGTCACCGTGGCCTATGGAAGTGTACAAAACCAAGAGAGACACACTCGCGCTGCCAACCCTGTAAGCATTGAGAGTTTCTGTGCCGTCAGTGTGAAAGACAAAGCAAGACAAGCTTCTGATATTCCCACTGACAGCACAAAAACTCTCCAGTGAGCTCTGGCTAGCCTAGTCACCGCCGGGAATACAACACGAGGTTATTATGGCCGTGGTATTCTGTAGGGCGGTGGTACTTCCCCAGTCGGACTGCCCAATTGGACGGAAATACCATCGTGTCCGCTCCTGCAATTGTACATATTCTGTCGTTCTGGAACTGAACATACATAATATCAATGAAGGTTTACAACATAGTACATTGTTACAATAATTGAGTGTCGAAGATTTATCAAAGATACCTACATAATTAATAAAACTAAGAGTAGATTTTTTCGCAATCACTGATGACAACACGTGAGACATTCAGTACTGTGCTGTATCAACTGAATCGTTTCAAGATTAATACAACAGACGTTCTTCATTCGAGATTTTTATCTTTTTACTCAAAAACCTATCGACCAGTTAGGCTTAGCTTAAACTACAGTCTAACTCGTTATAATTAATACAGGCGATCTGTATTGCATGTACTGTTTTTCCTTCTTTTTATACAACTTAGGTGACGAGGATAAGGCCCACCTTATGGAGAATGGTTATTGTGACATATATTACGTGTGCAACACCAGGGGAGTCACATCCGTGTTACCGACCCTGTAAGAACATACTTTCTGTGCTGTCAGGACAGAAGAAACAAACCTTTAGTCTTCCCACTGACAGCGCAAAAACTCTCCAATGAGCCCTGACTACCCTACTCACCGACGGAAACACAACACAAGGTTATCATAGCCGTGGTATTCCATAGAGTGGGGGTACTTCCCCAGTCGGACTGCTCAATTGGGACGGGGCTACCGTCGTGTCCTACCTACAATATTCCGGTTACGTCTTTAATAAATATCTTTGACATCCACACGGATTATTATTCGATGGTATAGTTAACAATTCTGTGAAGGCTTACTTGTTAATCTAGCTTACCCTAAATCTATGTTACCTTTAAATTAGTCAAACTGCTCTCGAATTTAGACGAACTTCGTATAATTTGGATTTATCGTATCAACCGCGGAGCTGGGCTCGGATTTCCGACACCACCTTATTATCATGACCATAAGGACTAACTTAGCTTGACAAGACCAATATAACGAAGTTACTTAAGCAGCGCGCTATACATATTCATAAGTCCCATCTCTCATTCTAAATTAGGAATAGAAGAGTTTAATCATACAATTTTACAGCCGTAGATAACTTCAACTCGGAATTTCGGGTTAATTGCGATTCCTCCAATTTTCTTTAAATAGTGTTTTATTTCGCTATTGTAAAGCTAAAAAATGAGCTGGAAAATCCAGAGTAGAGGGAATCGTGCCTAACCAAAATAATGAAATTCAAAGGTCCCACTGTAGAAGATACTGAATTTTTTTTTAATTATTTTACACCTAGAGATGCACGTTGAAAAGGTTTCAACGTGCAACTTTCCACACTCCGCGAATTCTAGTTTGATTTGATTTTAATAAGGGTTACTTTCGTCTGAATTGTGAAATGAAATGAAATTATATAATTTATTTGCCAGAATGCGGTTAAAATAAAGTATTACGTATATTGCAATGGTTCAATTACAAACTGTAAATATTTAAGTGAATTGAATATTACTATAGTCTTACAGCAGAATGGAAAGCCTGAATTGTGCCCACGGGTGGGACCGTGGGATAAAAATCAAGACGTCACAAGCCACGAAGACCCCACACTGTCTTGCTAAATGGGCATACTAAATAAACGTTTAAAGAATGTCAAATCAAATAGCAAACACGTGAAACTGGATGTTTTGTTAATCTTAATATCCTACTTACACCATAAACTAGCTGTTGCCCGCGTCTCTGCTCTCTTGGAGGTCTAATCTCTTTCCCTGAATTCATAGAACCCTACCCCATTGGAATTCTACAGATATATCTAGTATGTTATTCTAAACCGGTGGTTATCCATGAGGTGACAGAGAAAGAATACAAGTATCACCACCCCTTCTCATCCGAAGGGTGTCGTAAGAGGCGACTAACGGAAAAATACGCAGACGATATCACTGTGAGAGAAGGAAAACTCGAAATAAAACCCTATATCGTAGAAAGAGTCGGCTAAAGTCTCCCAATATTGGGTGATGCCTATTTCCAGCAGTAGACTATGATAGGCTTAGTTGATTGATATTCCAAACTTTAACCTCTCTTTTTTTTAACGTGCGCAAAATCCCCGCGGAAACCCCCCCACCGGAGCCGGTGGAAGAGGTTATATCGGACTCGAACCGAATAAAACGCACGTCGCCTGTGGGTCGCTTTGGTTGCCGAAAGTGAGTGAACAGGCATATTCCTCGCACCCCGGACGACTCAGGGCCATCTCTTACGATCTGGCCCTCTTCTCGGGTGTGGGGACTACAGAGTCTCCAACTCGTCCCCGAAAACGGGGAGGCGCAAGGCGCGCCGCTGCCGCGTCCTGCTTCTGCCAGGGTGATAGGCGGCTCCACCTGTCACCCCTCTTAACCTGTCCCTAAACAAAATTTCATCCAGATCTGTTCGGTCGTGATTAATTTACTAGCATCCAATCATCTTCACAGACATTCACATACATCCATCCCCCATCTCCATCTCGCTCCCTCCTATAACTAAGACCACCCAACATTTGTCAAAAGACAACGTAGGTATACTAATTAGTGACGTCACAGTTTGTGTTAGCCCAAACTTGCCGAGCGGCTTCGAACCCACACCCGCCAAACTTTAACACCGAGTTATATGCACTTGACGTGATGTTGCTCTTAACTTAATTGATCAGTTAGCTTTCATGCTTTTGGTACAGTCAGATGCAAAAGTCACTGTATTAAATTGGCAATCAATGTGTACTTTTAATTTTATAAAGCTGAAAAGTTTATTTGTTCGAACGCGGTAATCTCAGGAGCTGCTGTTTCGGATTAAACTATTTTTAACCTCCGACGTGTTATAAGTTTGACGTATCTGTGTGTGTGTGTGTGTGTGTGTGTGTGTGTCTGTGGTATCGTAGCTCCTGAACGGATGAACTGATTTGGATTTCGTTTTTTGTTTGAAAGGTATATTAGTCAGGAGTGTTCTTAGCTATGTTTGAAAAAAACATATTCAAGATGACCGCCGCTACAACATGACGGAGTACATATTATTTTTTCTCAACTCACTCAATATGGGTATCAAATGAAAGGGCTTGACTAGTAGAATAGGTACTATACAATATGACAAATTTCTAATCCAAGATGGCCGCCACCACAAAATGGCGAATCGCATTTCAGTTCTGCATCCTGTGATACAGTTTTTAACTAGTACAGGGTGCAGGAGATCTTTTCCACTGCAAAACATCTCGCAACAAATTGTACCTGTATACTTAAGTAAAACAGTGAAAAAACCAATTTGTAACACATTTAATAAGACTGTGCGAGGGATATGCCTGTCTACCTCACCTTCGGCAACCAAAACGACCCACAGGCGGCGTGCGTTTTAGTCGGTTCGAGTCCGACATAACCTCCTCCACCGGCTCCGGTGGGGAGGTATCCGTGGGGATTTTGCGCACGTGAAAAAAAAAAATAAAAAAAAAAAACATTTAATAAGACTAACAAATAAAAAAATAATAAATAAATATTTCACAACTCCCTTAGTATGGGTATCAAATCAAAGAGCTTGACGAGTAGATCAATTTAAAAGATACGAACGTCGTAATACATATTTTGATTCAAGCGTTGTCATTGTCGGGGGACCTTGGATCGTTCTGATAATATGACGCAGTGCTCTACCAGCCAATCAATTTAATAATATCTATATATCCACCCCCGCCAAGCCAGTGGGGGTGACTAAAACCGCATGCCGTCTTGGCTCATCATTTGCCATGGGTGAGGTTGCCACTGGCAAATGTCACACACCCCGATTGACACAGGGTCATCCTTGGGCCGCGGCGGTGGCGCGCGTCGCGCGCCTCCCCGTTTCCAGGGACGAGTTGGGGACTCTGTAGTCCCCACACCAGAGAAGAGGGCCAGATCGTGAGAGATGGCCCTGGGTCGGCCGGGGTGCGAGGGATATGCCTGTCAACCTCACCTTCGGCAACCAAAGCGACCCACAGGTGGCGTGCGTTTTAGTCGGTTCGAGTCCGACATAACCTCTTCCACCGGCTCCGGTGGGGAGGTACCCGAGGGGATTTTGCGCACGTAAAAAAAAAAAAAAAGGATCATCCTTGGGTAAGGTATGGACCTCACACAAGACAACAAAGTGAGCCAATAATAACTCCGAGGTTAAGCTGTGGTATCTTTTCACTCTAAATATGTGGGTTGATGCATATCCCTCTTTCTTTGTACAATTTTACTCAAACTATGGTCGGCAGCACGAGTGGTGACGCCCCTATTCTATAGCATATGTCCATAGGCGACGGTAACCACTTCCCATCAGGTGAGCCGTGTGCTTGTGATATTAAAAAAAAGCTACAAAACCTTTCAGCAATATAAAAAACAGATAAGTCTTTAGAAAAGTATCTAGCAATATAAAAAACATAGATACTTTTCTAAAGACTTATCTTTGCCTATTTTCATGTACGCAACTTTATAGTACCTAAAAGATCTAACTACTTCAAGTCTGCCTACGACCACTAAGATAACGTCGTGAATAACACATGATGTGTACGTACAGACGCTACCGACGTTCGTATCTTGATAGTAAATCGCTTTTTGATGTTCCCTTGTCCTACTTATATATTATCTACGAGCTCACTGTGTGTGTACCTACATGACAAATCGCTTCGAACCATTAGCTGTGAATTGCAACTACGGAACGATATAGAATGTATCGTTATGTATGTATAATTGCCATTAGTAGTGGTTTAACTACTTATAAGTTTCAACTACTCTTTTTCATGCTGAAATCCCCACAGATACAAACCCCGTCGGCGACTGGTCTGGTTATATAGTTCTCGGACTGACTCCGCCTCCCATGAGCGCAGGTCTGGGGGTAACAGGAGGAGCCGCCTGTCACTCTGGCAGAAGCAGGCTCGCGCCTCCCCGTTTCCGGGGACGAGTTGGGGACTCTGTAGTCCCCACACCTGAGAAGAGGGCCAGATCGTAAGCCAGGGTGCGAGGGATATGCCTGTCAACCTCACCTTCGGCAACCAAAAACGACCCACAGGCGGCGTGCGTTTTGGTCGGTTCGAGTCCGACATAACCTCTTCCACCGGCTCCGGTGGAGGACGGGGTATGCGTGGGGATATTGCGCACGTAAAAAATAAAAAAAAATACTCGGACTGATAAACGCCGTACGCCACCTCGGGTGACAATAACCGGGTTGTCAATCAATCAGCCAATTTATTATTACTTTTATTAAATGTCATTGTAAGCCAGACCTTTGAGAATGCCGTAAGGCGAAACCTGACGTCTAATATATATTAAAAGTAATGTGGAAAAGTACAAGTGAGTTATCAATATGTATAATCAATTAGCCCATCGTAGTCCATTGCTGGACATAAACCTCTACCAATGTTGGGAGGCTTAGTGGCCTACTGTTTCCACACTGGCCAGACGGGTTGGTACAATGTTCTATATCCTCTGCGTATTGTTCCATTAGTCACCTCTCACGACACCCGCCGAATGAGATAGGGTGATGATACTTGTATTCTTTCTGGATCACCACAGGGATAATTATCAGGATGTAAGATGGGAAATAAGGCATTTCCCTCGTACCCCGGCTGACCTTGAGCTATTAACGGTTTTAAGATTGCCACTTTGGGTGTGGGAAGCATGATATTCCTATCGAACCCCGGAAAAGGGATTAGAGGGCTATTAAGTCACCTCTGGCCTATTCTCCACTGTACCTTTGGTTAGTTAGAAGGAGACGTGGAAAGCCACCAAGCTGCCCTCTGTAGGGCCATCGTAGCCATATTTGTCGCAGGAGACAGCGTCACCACCGTGCTGGAGGATAGGCACTGGGTGCGCCATGTTTTCTTCTTAGGTACACTTAAAATTCAAAGACTTTCCTTAACTTAATTTAATTTTGTGTATTTACAAAACAGCCAAAAAACAGCAGCTAGTAAAAGTAAGTAAGTTACAGATAAAAGCATGTTCAAAAAAAATATAAATACATTTTAGCTAACATGGAAATCGATGAGAGAACATGGCTTCCAAATTTCGTGAGTAAGTACCACTATGGAAATAATAGGCCCAATATTTAGACACCAATAACAAGAAGCCATTACGAATCGAATCGAAAGAACTTACAACGAATAGTTATTTGTTTTACTTGTCGATCAATCACCTTGAGTGGCGTCCAATTATTTATTATCTATTTCTATTGACCTCAAACGGGCCATTTACGAGTACTATATTTTCAAGATAAGAATTTAACTGTACTAAAAGACTATTATAAAATCCAAGAATATTTAGATGACAAAAACAAGCTTGGAAATGAGCTGTTCACACAGCTATGCCACTCAAACAAATTACTGTATTTGAGTAAGAAGATAAAGTTATTTTTTTTAAATAAACTAAAAAATGCCTTGTGAGTTTCATCCCCTTTCTATGAGAAAATAGATATGTACTGATTACTTACAAGAACAGAGACAGAATTATTAAATAAGGCACTTGTATGTACGTTTCCAGATTTCTTATTTTCAAAAATAAAGTAAAACCGTAAAACTGTAGAAAAATACGACTGCCTATTTCAATATGTGTAACAAGTTCCACCGAGCGCCATCAATCTCCAGTTAAACAGACAGTTGGGGACTCTGTAGTCCCCACACACCCGAGGAGAGGCCCAGATCGTGAGAGAGCGCCCTGGGTCGGCCGGGGTACGAGGGATATGCCTGTCAACCTCACCTTCGGCAACCAAAACGACCCACAGGCGGCGTGCATTTTAGTCGGTTCGAGTCCGACATAACTTCTTCCACCGGCTCCGGTGGGGAGGTTTCCGTGGGGATTTTGCGCACATAAAAAAAAAGTATAAACAGACAGAGACAAAAAAAAGCGCACGCATAAGTAATGTTTTTTTTTTAGTTATCACGGATACCCGCGTCGCCGTGCGGTCAGCACGTACCAGCCAGTAATGCGTACCAAAGAGAATACAATACTTACAATTTGCGTTCGATTTCTATGAATGATAATTATATGTTCCAAATTCAAATCACTTTTCCGCCCGCTAAAAAGTCCTTAACGGAAAAGAGCTATTTTGCTCCCGCTTATAAAGGAACAAAGTGTCATTTTTCAAATAGAAGGGATTAAATAAAAAGTGTAATTTTTCTGGCTATACTTTATTCCAAAGTGTTAAAACACAAAAGTTAAGACATATTCGAATAAAGTCGTCCACGAAGCGTTATAAATATGAAAAGAAAAGAGCAAGCGGTCGTGGGATCGTTTGTCCGTCGGGTCGGTACGTGTCGAGAGCTACCTCGTTAAAACTCAGACGATCCTGACGTACTGTAATATCATAACAATATGGTACAGGGATGCTGCATTTGTACAGAATAAAGAGCAGTTTAGTTTTCTAAGAGGTTGGTTAGACTCGCTGTTTATTGTCTGTTGAAAGAAAGAAAGAAAGAAAAGCATTTCATTTGTGAAACACAAAAACATAGTAACTTATTATAGTGTAGTCTTATAATATTTTCTTTTTTATTTAGAATATGTCAATTTGACTTCACATCTCCTGATGGTAAATTGAGCAAAGTTTAAGAAAAGAGGGTCATCATTACAGATACCTACGATATTAATAATGGCCCACATCAGATGCTTTTTCACGCGCCGCTTAGAAAACCCAGAACTGTTGAGAAAAGGAAACATGTATACTGGTAAACCTACAACTAAAAATTAAAAAAAAAACCTGAAATGAAATTATTATGTGAATCCTAATAGTGTCAGTATAAAATATGTATGTTTTGTTCTACTATTCTACAAAGTGGCTTGGGCCCCTATTTTTACAAAGAAATAGTGAATATAAAAATATAAAGCTTAATTAGTAGTATTACACTATTTTTGTTTGGGAAAAACAATTAGGGTACCACGGAAAATCATTAAACCTGCCGGATCTATAATATAATCTATAATCCAAGTCTATAGTTAGTTAGCGATGGCGCGTGTCGCGCGCCTCCCCGTTCCCAGGGGACAACTTGAAGTCTCCGTTGACCCCACACCCGAGGAACGCTCTGGGTCGCTCGGGGTGCGAGGAATATGCCTATCAACCTCACCTCTGGCAACCAATGACGACCCACAGACGTCGTGCGTATTAGTCGGTTCTAGTAGACTTAACCTTTCCCACCGGATGTGGCTGATGGGGTATCCGTAGGGATTTTACGCACGTAAAAAAGTTCACAGCTAGTCTTTATTTAATAATATAAGGTTTGTTTATTGCTTTATTTCGTTGGACGAGCTAAACTCAATATTGAATAGTCTGATTATCGATTAGGCTACATATCATCATGCTATTACCCGAGAGGGGAGGGGAAGGGGGGGTTAAACTTAAACGTCAACAAATCCGGCAGATTTCCATACGACGACCTCCGTGGCGTAGCGGTAGAGCATTCGACTGCTATGCAGGGGGCGCGGGTTCGATTCCCGCTCAGTGCAAATATTTGTATGCATGAATATGTATATTTGCATTGATCTGGGTTTTTCTATGTATAATATGTATGTATTTACGAAAAAAAAAAGTATTTAAGTATGTTTATCCGCTTTCTAGATCCCATAACACAGGCTAGTTAAGCTATGCTTACCATGGGTCTAGATAGCGTTGTGTAGAATGTCGTGAAATATTTATATTTATATTTATACGTTATTTGGTCTCCGTGACGTGGCGGTAGTAAACGTGGCGACTACGCAGTAGGCACGGGTCCGATCCAATGAATATGGGTATTTGCATTGGTCTGGTCGTGCCTCAGAGAGCACGTTAAGCCTTCGGTCCCGGTTGCCATACCAACATTGCGACCTGAGACGGTGCGCACTGTGCGGTATGAAAGAAACTTCATCCCACGCACACTCAAGCTGTGGAATGACCTCCCTGCTGCGGTTTTCCCAAGCGCCTACAATATGGGGTTCTTCAAGAGGGGCATCAGAAGGTTTCTTCATGGTCGGCAGCGCGAGTGTGACACCCCTGGTGTTGCATACGTCCATAAGCCACGGTAACCGCTTCCCATCAGGTGGGCCGTGTGCTTGTCTGCCAACTAAGTGGTATAAAAAAAAAACTATGGCAGTCGTTACGGGTAGTAGGAGCCGTAAAAGACTAACAACAGATCTTGCTGCAATGCTTCGATATTGCCTTTGGCTTGTGGAGGTCAGATGGCAGTCGCTTCACGGAAAATATCGTAATGCAGCCAACTCGCATTTAGACTGGTAAAGCGGACCTCAAACTCCGAGATGAAAGCCACTTGAACATATAGGCATAGCCTCCAAAGCATATATTTGTGTTTAAGCTAAGTTAACATAACATAAACATAAACTCACGCCTATATCCCGAAGGGGTAGACAGAGGTGCTAGCACCCATATTTCGGCAGTTTATGTTTAGGTCCCAATGTAATAGGTGGCGAGCCTATTGCCATTTAACCGGGCACTTATAAACCTGCGATAAATACACACATAACTAAATACTAAGCTAAGTTCAATAAAAATATTTTCTTTCTTTCTTTCTTTTCTTTCTTTCCATTACATTAGCAACGACAGAGCGAGTAGACGCCAGAATGGAAAATAAAACTGAAATCTACTTCAACGAACTTTATAAATCCTTAGTGGACATATCACAGATAGAAACAGATAACACAGACGACAACGCGGGAATTATATAAGCTGTGGTAATAAATCCATCAGTCGTGTCAGAACGTATCTGTGGGCCGACAGCGCGTCGACACTCGACAAATGAGCTCTGGTGTGCCTGGAAACTTTTCCTGACATGTGTTACGTACTGAAAGTAATACATACATACTCCATATATATAATATAAACGCCTTTACCCCCAAAAGGTTAGGCAGAGGCGAATTAACACCCACACTTCACCAATCATTGTATTCGCCACGCGTGGGACCGAATACAATGATTGGTGAAGTGTGGGTGTTAATTCGCCTCTGCCTATTGCCGTATTCCGGACACTATTGTTGAAAATTTCAGTGATTCCTAGCGACTGTCTCTTTACATACATATAATCACGCGTTTATCCCCGGAGGGTTAGGCAGAGGTGAATTAACACCCACATTTCACCAATAATTTTCGGTCCCACGTAATAGGGGGTGAGTCGTGCCGTATTCCGGGCACTATTGTTGACTCGAACCATGCATCCGAGACTGAGTCTGGGTTGTATATATCTGTCTGATGTTTAACAGCCCTATCTCTTAGTTGTCTTGTACGACACCGCATGGGAAGAGATGGGGTGGTCCAAATTCTACTCTGCCGGAACCCACGTGGCTCAAATTAATATTCTTCTAAAATTATTTTGGTTTTGTAGAACATGTCCGATAGTGTCATAGTCTTTCTCTTCTTCCCGAAATCAAAAGGTGGTTAGGTACATTCAGGATTTAGTAAAGAAACCTCCAGGAGTACTGAGGTACGAGGGAATATCTTATGGTGTCTGAAGACCTGCCTCTCTAGACATGTAGCAATTCGTCTGTGTGTTGTAGGATAGAATGACAAATATATGGATTTTACATTACTCGGCATTGTAACATTACTCAGAGACTTTGCCTTCAGGTAACCATCAGGTGAAGTGAAATCTAATTGACATGCCTCATATAGGTACATATTTTTTTATCAATGACACGCCAACTTGACTTCACCTCACCTGATGTTAAGCTAAAGGCAAAGTTTCAGGAAAGAGGATCACCATAACAGACACTAAATAATGTTACATTGGTGGCACTTAGCTTGGACCCGGGACTGTAGATAGGATTCAGAATCATTACCACGCGAGCAGAGCAGCGGGAAATAGCTGATTAATAACATTAATGAAACTATTATTAATATAGTAATATCTAACGAACAACTTGTCCCATTAGATGTCCTCAATGATATAATATCGCAAAGTTTGATAGAATGATTGGAGTTCCAAAATTGAGTCCCAAGTGCCTCGCACTTCGTGCAACTAGTGAATGATGGATAAATATACTTGTACCGTCGCCAAAAAAAGTTCGTAAACACGATGTACAGACATCGAAATAAAGCATAGCCTAGTGTTATGGGTAATGGACTGCTGAGACGAGGTCTCGGGTTCGATCCCAGGTTTTACCATGGCACACACCAATGACTTTTCGATGCTTTTTGAAGTTATGTGTGTATTTATCGCAGGTTTATAAGTGCCCGTTTAATGGCAATAGGCTCGCCACCTATTACATTGGGACCTAAACATAAACTGGTGAAATGTGGGTGCTAGCACCTATGCCTACCCCTTCGGGGAAATAAGCGTGAATTTATTATTAATGGGAATGTTATCTTAATGTAAATAATTTATATTCAAGTATAATACGCATGATGACAAATGTTGAAATACTATTTATTTATTTTATTTTATTCTTTATTGCACACACACAGTTCAGAGATCACAAATAAAAATTTTCAAAGAAAATGTACAAAGGCGAGCTTATCTCAAAATGAGTTCTCCCAGCAAACCTTTGAGTAACAGAGAAGCATATAGTAATAAAGGGGGATGTGAAGAAAAAAAAACATATAAATAATAGAAAAAGATAATAAGCGCACCTACCTGAACTACTCTACAATATCCAAAATAAGTCCTATTTCATTCAATAAATAAAGCTTAATAGGAAAAATTACCTTTTTAAAATAAATTTTACATTTGACATCGAAACGCCAGAATAGTAATGGCGTCCGTCTATGACGTCACGCTTTCGTAAATTATCGTAAATGTATGACAATTATCATACGTTTGCTAACACTGTCTGAGGATGTTCAAACGTTATAAGCTATTTACAAAATATCAAAATAATATTCACAAAAGAGTGACGTCTTGCGCTTCTGACTAGTATTTGACCCAATATTTTTTTTTTATACCACTTAGGTGGCAGACATCCTCACGGCCCACCTGATGGAAAGTGGTTACCGTGGTCTATGGACGTGTATAACACCAGAGGAGCCACACTCGCGCTGCTGACCCTATAAGCACAGACTTTCTGTGCCGTCAGTGTAGAAGACAAAGCAGAACAAACCTTTGGTCTTCCCACTGACAGCATAAAAACTTTCCAGTGAGCTCTAGCTACCCTACTCACCGCCGGGAACAACATGAGGTTATTATAGCCGTGGTATTCTGTAGGGCGGAGGTACTTCCGCAGTCGGACTGCTCAACTGGACAGAAATACCGTCGTGTCCTACCTCCTAAAAAGTGTAGCTAAAACGACTTTCTTTTATTTATAATAGATTTTATAAATCAAATAAATTAACATTAACATGAAACTGTGTACTGAAACGTTAAAACGAAAGTCTAATACAATCAATTTACATTTAAACCACACACCACACAACGGTCTAAAGTCGTCGTAAAGCTTTTAGAGATATAGCCAAACACATTACCCTTAGGACATATAGTAATTGCGAGCTAGGAGCTTGTAATAACTTCAGACTTGTGGCCTGAGAATCTATTGAAATAAAACAAAATGTTTGCGCAAATCTTGAGAGCGGTTTCACTAATTCGGTTAATGTTATTTTCCGATTATTCTCTAAGGTATGATTCTGAACTCTGCAATATTATAGCAATTGAATGTATGTGTGTACTTAGGCCTATGTAGATTACTACCAAAGTGCTCATCTATACTAATATTATAAAGAGGAAAGATTTGTATTTTTGTATGTAACGAATAAACTCAAAAAGTACTGGACCGTCTTTAATAATTCTTTTTTCATTAGAAAGCTACATTCTTTGTGAGTAACATAGGCTACTTTTTATCCCGATATTCCTATGGGATCAGGATTTACGCGGGTGAAACCGCGGCGCGGTACTACTTAGTAATAAAGTAAATAGCGCATTGGAGAATTTGTGTCGTCAGTGGTAAGACTAAAGGCTTGTGTTGGTTTGTCTTCTACTCTGACGGCACAGAAACTCTATACTTACAGGGTTGGCAGCGCGACTGTGACTCCTCTGGTGTTACAAACGTCCATAGGCCACGGTAACCGCTTTCCATCAGGTGGGCCGTGTGCTTGTCTGCCACGTAAGTGGTATAAAATTAAAAAGTATATATGAAGAAGAAGGAGAAGAAGCAGAAAAGCATTTATTTAAGAACACACAACGTACAGAGAATCAGACAAATATATAAACATAATAAGGTAACATAATAAGTTTACACTCACTGCACATCGTGCGCACCCAAATAAGCCACCATCTCAGCATGAATGCCCCGCACACCAGGGTATGCGAAGCGCTGGTTTTCAGATGGCGCCGCTAGTGGCTCCGCCGCCACGCAAAACGAGTCAGTGACGCATCAGAACACATATAATACAGATACTCTTGAAAATGAAAAATATATAAAGTACTCTATGGACGTGAGACGTGGTTTATGACACAGGGGGACAAAGACTGAATGGTGGCGTTCAAAATGTGGTGCTGGAGAAGGATGGAGGGAATAAGAAGGACAGAAAGAATGACCAACGAAAGAGTACTAAACAAAGTATAGGAAAAAGAAACGTTTATGGTTCAGATTATGTTTTCTTTTTTTTTGTTTATGATAGATAGATAGATAATTCTTTATTGCACACCAATATTATAAAAGATATACAGACATAATTAAAGTTACAATTAAAGGCACAATGGACGGCCTTATCACTAAAAGTGATTACTTCCAGGCAACCTTAGGATGGACAGGAATTAAAGTATATAAGTGAGTGTTGGTGTAATTTGTCAACATTTATAAAATAGTGTGTTATATCTGTGTCATAATTGTTAATGTTGTGTAAATATCTGAGGTTGCGAGTGTCATTTGCGTCGGCCAATCACGCGCGCCGCGTTGCGCTGTGGTGACTGGCGTGGGTGACATTACGCAACCATAGATAAATAATTGTGACGGGTATGAGGTCTTTGAGTTTTATGATTTTTGTGTTTTTATTTCTATTTTATTTTTTAATTCTGTCTTTATTCTAAATTGTGTATTTAATGTGCGTTGTTTTTTGCAATAAATGTATTTTCTTTCTTTCTTTCTTTACATGAATACTCGTAATTACATAGTATACAAATATTAAATATAGATAAATAAATAAAATGTGAATATGAGAAGATTTCAACGACTACGCAGAGATAATGGCCTCTACCATTTTTTTAAAACTACTTATGGATTGTGTTTTATAAAACAATTTAAAAAGGACTAACTGGACTCAGGCTTCGGAGTACACACCGGAGTACCCGTGGTCACAGCTTATGGGACCACGGGTGCTGCAACGCATACGAAACGTCAGCAGAAATAGTAAGTTCCATGATATCCCGAAATTTTCTATAAATATGAATTCACACCGCAATAGTTTGAAAATTTATTTATTTATATACTGTACAATGGGGTGGCCTGATCGTTTTTCTTTCAGGCAACCTTTCTATGGATAGAAGTAAAATAAATTATAGTGTATCGTATTTTTTTTTGATAAATTAGATATTTAAAACCTAGCAAAAATTAGATCTAAGTAAGACCAAGTAAAACAAAGACTAAAATCTCCACCAAACTCAGCACACAATAAAACATAACATAAAATAATACTCCATGATCGTTCGTACAACTCCATGTTGTACAGTCGCGTTTAATTCCGAGCCAGTGAAGTTATTTTACAGTACAACATTAATTCCGTGTTTCCACTCGAAGAGAACTAGGTATACCTCGAGACGCATAACTTGAACTTAAGTCGCGAGCCAAAAGAAGCCCTGCTACGCATAGATTGTTTTTTTTTTAAACGGTTTTATTTAGCTCACCCCGTTTGTTTTATTTATTATTTACTAGCTTTTGCCCGCGGCTCCGCCCGCGTAGATGTCGGTTATCGCGACAAAACATAGCCTATGTCCTTTCCCAAGATCTAATCTACCCCTGTACCAAATTTTAGCAAAATCGGTTTAGTGGTTTAGGCGTGAAAGCGTAACAGACAGACAGACAGGCAGACAGAGTTACTTTCACATTTATAATATTAGTAAGGATTAGTAAGGATTCTTGGGTCAAATTTAGTAATTCAAATTTCACCCCCTTTCTGTCAACCGATTAATCTGAAATTTTGTATACTCTTTGGATTTTGGTGACAATACAATTATGTTTATTCATTATCATTATAAATTCAAGATGGCCGCCGCTACAAAATGGCGGATAATTTATGTTTTATTAATCCCATCAATATGGGTATCAAATGAAAGGGCTCAACAAGCAGAATACAATATACTATAAAAAATTGAAATCCAAGATGGCGGCCGCTACAAAATGACAGATAACGTAGGTTTTATCAATCCCATCAATATAGGTATCAAATGAAAGGGCTCAACAAGCAGAATACAATATACTATAAAAAATTGAAATCCAAGATGGCGGCCGCTTCAAAATGCGATTAACTTAGGTTTTATCAATCCCATCAATATGGGTATCAAATGAAAGTGCTCAACCAGTAGAATACAATGTACTATATAAAATTAAAATCCAAGATGGCGGCTTCTACAAAATGGCGGATAACTTAGGTTTTATCAATCCCATCAACATGGGTATCAAATGGTCTAATAAACTAACGGGCAAGAAACAATTATAAACATATGCATAGACTAGACTAAAATAAAACCGTGGGGCACGTCAATTGTCTACAAATTATCGACTTAATGTGCGATAGAAGAATCGTTTAATTCGTCGTTAGGCAGTTGGCCAGCAGACGGTGAGGAAATTACTTACTATTTTCTTGCTCATGGAAATTCCAATAGTTATACACTCCATGTAAATAAAAGAGAGACAATTGACGTGCCCCACGGTTTTATTTTAGTCTATGCATATGTTTATAATTCCCACGACTGTATCTATTTTATTATTTTTTGGTTTTTACCTTTACAGCTGCGTAGAGATGTTGCGTCCATGGCTGTATTTTACCGTCTGTACCATGGGGAGTGTTCTGATGAGCTCTTCCAATTAGTCCCACCCTCCCCTTTCCTACACAGGACAACGCGTGCAGGTCTTAGATGTCATCCGCACACGGTGCAAAACATCCGATCAAGAACCAAGCGGTTCGGAGACTCTTTCCTCTGTCGCACCATTAAGGCCTGGAATTCATTACCAGCTCACGTGTTTCCTTCTTCCTACAGTCCCGGGTCCTTTAAGCGGGGCGTGAAAAAGCATATGATAAGGCCGTCAAGCTGAGTGTCACCATTGTCACACGGTATGTGTAAGTAATGGTGACCCTCTTTTCTGGGATTTTGCCTTCAGCTTACCATCAGGCAAGGCGAGGTCCAATTGACGTGTCCTATATAAAAAAAAAAAAAAAAAAAAAAAAAAAATTTATTAATAATCTATGCTTGGTGAATTTGAGCTGGTTCACAGTCGTAGCACTAAGCCCTATCTTTTAAAGACACCCAAGAAAGGTGGGCTGTGTGTATAAAGCACAAAAACCACATTTTAGGTCTAATATATATGTCACAATGTATACGCGTTCTCGATGGAACTTCCTGAAAATATAAAGACTGTAATTCCGCTTTTAGCATCGTGTTCCGTGCAAAGACAGATCTACACTGTGTGCTCGAGCGTTATGCGTGAATGTGAACGAAACAAAGGTTTTAATGAAGTTTGTAAGAGAATTATACTCAGAAAATAGTAAATGATTTTACACTTTTGTTAACATTTGTTATTACTTCGATTAAAGTTAATATTTAAGAACGATACTCAAACCTGAATCTTGATTTATAACTAGTCTGAGGACAGATTATATTCTATATTCCAATAGGTTAGGAACATAACTAAAAAAAATTATAGGACATAAGACACGATGTAATTCACGTCTCAATTGCAGCAGTCCGACTGGGGAAGTACCTCCACCCGACAGAATACCACGACTATAATAACCTTGTATTGAATTCCCAGCGGTGAGTAGGGTAGCCAGAGCTCACTGGAGAGTTTTTGTGCTAACAGTGGGAAGACCAAAGGCTTGTACTGAATTTGTGATATGCACTGACGGCACAGAAAATTTCTGTTCTTACAGGGTCGGCAGCACGGGTATGACTCCCCTGGTGTTACACACGTTAATAGGTCACGGTAACCACTATCCATCAGGTGGGCCGTGTGTTTGGTTGCCACCTAGGTGGTGTTAAAAAAATGAAGTAATAACATTTGCAATATGGCCGATAACTTATTATGTAAGTTTTGGCGCCAACGCGGAAAGCCATTGCGGTTTCCTTTTCTAAAGTAAAGTTTTAATGTGTAAAAATTGCGAATCTTTTCTTTGTTTTCCAACGATCGCCAAGGAGGTAAGTCGCTTATTAGGTTGGTATAATTTTGTCTTTTTACCTAATATGTTTTATTTAAAAACTCAGTTCATTAATGTTTTTTTCTGTTTAGAAACACATTTAAGGACAAAAAATCGAATCGAACCAGTAACTGTCAGTTAGCTAGCCTAATTTTTAATGTGTTTTTTATAAAAGTCGATACCAGAGACCATTAGTTAAATACTTAAATACTCAAATTTCATTGTGAGATTCGATTCACAACTGGGCGTTGTTTTGGACTAACGGGCCTTTTTTATCTAGGTCACGCCAATTTGACTTTACCTCTCCTGATAGTATGCTAAAGGCAAAGTCTCAGGAAAGAGGGTCACCATTACAGACACTAAGTAATGTTACAATGGTGGCACTCAGCTTAGCGGCTCATCAGATGCTTTTTCACGCCCCGCTTAAAGGAACTGGATTGTAGGAAGAAGGAACCGCTGGTCCGACTTCCAGCTTATCTTCCTCGATTTCACATGACCTTGGGCATCAACAGGGCGAAGCAGTACTTCACTGCAGGGCAGCAACTCCTTCTTTATAAGGCACAGGTCCGGCCCCACATCGAGTACTGCTGTCACCTTTTTGCTGGAGCGGTATGAAAGAAACTTCATCCCACGCACACTCAAGCTGTGGAATGACCTACCTGCTGCGGTTTTCCCAAGCGCCTACAATATGGGGTTCTTCAAGTGGGGCATCAGAAGGTCTTTTCATGGTGAGCAGCGCGAGTGTAACACCCCTGGAGTTGCATATGTCCATCGGCCACGGTAACCACTTTCCATCAGGTGGGCTTATCTGCTACCTAAGTGGTTTAAATAGTTCACATAACCACGTCCTAACGTGTATTCAACCAGTCTGCCTATAATGAAACGTGTCTTTCAAAAGTCCAGATCTATATCGTATAGTCTATTTCTTGCAAGGTAACCTCTAACATGGTTGTTTCCAGTAAAGATAGGAGCCGAGTCCTCTAAAACATCATTACCAATCCTCCTAATAATATTTGCTCGAGTTCAATATTTGATTTCCGGGTGCCGCAGAGTAATTGAAGAGGTCCTGCGTCCAGCTGCGGGCTGAGATAAACTGATTGATTGATTGACTTGGTAGAAGGAAATTGCGACTAAATTTGTTTTAACTCCACTGAAGTATGAACCAGGAAATAACATAAACTCACGCCTATATCCCCGGATTCTGTCTGTAGGCAGAGGTGCTAGCACCCACATTTCGCCAGTTTATGTTTAGGTACCAATATAATAGGTGGCGAGACTATTGCCATTAACCCGGCACTTGTGTACTTGCGATAAATACACACATAACTTCAAAAAGGATCGAAAGTTATCGGTGTGTGCCATGTTAAAACCTGGGATCAAACCCGAGCCCTCGTCTCAGCAGTCCATTACCCATACCACTAGGTTACCGCGGTATTAACCAGGAAATCAATTAATAAATAATAATATTCTTGTAAATTCTGTTTGTAGGTTTTTCAAGGATTGATAACTAGCGCATGGCGTAGCAAACCTCATCGTTATAGATACGATAACATCTTTTCATTAGGTATAAAAAATGTTGTGTTGTGTTCCCGGCGGTGAGTAGGGTAGCCAGAGCTCACTGGGGAGTTTTTGTGCTGTCAGTAGGAAGACCAAAAGCTTGTACTGCTTTGTCTTTTACATTGACGGCACAGAAACTCTCTGTGCTTACAGAGTTGGCAGCGCGAGTGTGACTCACTTGGTTTTGCACACGTCCATAGGTCACGGTAACCATTTTCTATCAGGTGGGCCGTTTGCTTGTCTACCACTTAGGTGGTATAAAAAAAATGAAGTAATATGGCCAATAACTTATGTAAGTTTTGGCGCCAACGCGGAAAACCATTGAGGATCCCTTTTCTAAAATAAAGTTTTAATGTGTAAAAATTTGCGGATCTTTTCTTTGTTTTCCAACGCTAAGGAGTTAAGTCGCTTATTAGGTTGGTATAATTTTGTATGAGCTTATCACAAAACAAACAGATTGTGCTCACCAAGTGATGAAACCTGATTGAATGTATAAAACAAACAGCCTAAACAAATATATTTTTATTATTCCCCATTTTAGTGAGGCTTTTACTGCCTAAGTGCTTCATCAAATGAGAATAAACTGTTCAAACCATGATGCTTTTAAATTAAAACAAGGTCTTTGAATTTTTTAAACATGTGCGCTTTGAAGCAAGTCACAATTTGGCTTTTATGAGATTAATACGAAATGTCTTATTCCGAGAGGATATACAATGCTGTTATCGGGAATTAACGTCTTTATGGTAACATGGTAACAACAAATTTTTTTTATACCACTTGGTTGGCAGACAAGCACACGGCCCACCTGATGGAAAATGGTTACCGTGGCCTAAGAACGTGTGCAACACCAAGGGAGTCACACTCGCGCTACCAACCCTGTAAGCACAAGAGTTTCTGTGCCGTCAGAGTAAAATACAAAGTAGGACAAGCTTTTGATCTTCCCACTGACAGCACAAAAACTCTCCAGTGAGCTCTGGCTACTCTACTCACCGCCGAGAACACACAAGTACGACAGCTAGCACTAGAACGAGAACCTAGCCTATCAATCTGAACTTTTTGGAAACAGATTCAGGTTGACTGCCTGAGTATGTGCTGATCTGACACTCTTGGCAACAGACACCCTCCTTGGGAAGGAGAGAGGTGCTGTGCCTGTGACAAATACCGGCTGCGGTGGAAGTGGCTTTGAGAGGGCGGCTTGGAAGCTACCCTGGCATCATCTGAAGACCCGAGATGTCGTGCAGTTTTAGACAGCCCCAGTCCGATATTACGATATTTCCATGGCTGTATTTTACCGTCTGTACCATGGGGAGTGTTCTGATGAGCTCTTCCAATTAGTCCCACCCTCCCCTTTCCTACACAGGACAACGCGTGCAGGTCTTAGATGTCATCCGCACACGGTGCAAAACATCCGATCAAGAACCAAGCGGTTCGGAGACTCTTTCCTCTGTCGCACCATTAAGGCCTGGAATTCATTACCAGCTCACGTGTTTCCTTCTTCCTACAGTCCCGGGTCCTTTAAGCGGGGCGTGAAAAAGCATATGATAAGGCCGTCAAGCTGAGTGTCACCATTGTCACACGGTATGTGTAAGTAATGGTGACCCTCTTTTCTGGGATTTTGCCTTCAGCTTACCATCAGGCAAGGCGAAGTCCAATTGACGTGTCCTATATAAAAAAAAAAAAAAAAAAAAAAATTACTTCCAATGGCTGACGGGGGTGTTACCCGTGAGGATTTCCCGCAATTAAATAAGGTAGCTCCTGCCACCTGACTATATCACGGCAATCGTGTCAAGATGATACTGTGATGTACTGAAAAAAATAATTAGAAATGGCGTCATCATTAGGACAGTGTGGAACCAGCTTAAGCAAAAAAAATAAAGATATCTGCATATGTTATAGTTTTGTTAACCTAGTTGCGGAAACATGTAGGTTAGCGTGTAATTCGATACAGAATACAGCTCGCATTCTCTTGGAATGTGGATTTATTTTCACTAAAATTTATATCACTCAAGAGGATTACATGACTGCTTTATAATGTGTTTCTGAGTTGAGAGACGATTTCAAAGTTATTTAGTAAACGCAAAGACCTCTGGGTTGAAACCGGAAAAAATATTCGTGGTTAGAAAACCATGGGTTGAAAACGGAAACGCCTTTATTTTCCTTTTAGGTGATAGTACGCAGGTAATTACTGACCAAACGAAGCATAGCTTGCAGTATGGATTCTAGAACCAGAGCAGTTAAGCATTTTTCTGACTACTCCTCCTAATATTATAATGTGAAACTTTGTGAAAGATGTTTGGATGTTTGTTACTCAATTACGTTCAATTACGACTGGAATTTGGTATAGGGATAGATTACAGTCTGGGATAACACATATTTCTACTTTTTATCCCTGAAATAGGTTCTCATAGGTTGCGGGAACGGGATCAGAATTCCAAATCAAGATTCAAAGCCGCAGACAACAATTTGTCATGCATACAAATATTAGCACTGAATCACTTACTTTTTATAAGGAAGCATACGAACTCCCTCCCGCCACACAGGTCATCAAAAAAGGTAATAAAAGAGATGTAAACCCCAATAACATTGTACGAAAAATATGATGATCTAACAAGCTTAGTACTAAGCCCTAAGCTCAAGTACTGTTACGTCGAACATGTTGTGTTTACACAAGGCTCGAGCTTACGCTGTCCACCGTGCACCACGCCACCGCATCAATGACTGGGCTTTGTTCATACTCGCTGTAACTAATCCGGCGTTGAGGGTGTTTGTGTTTATGTTTTGAGAATGAGTCAACATAACATAAACTCACGCCTATATCGCTGAAGGGGTAGACAGAAGTGCTGGCACCCACATATCGCCAGTTTATGTTTAGGTCCCAATGTAATAGGTGGCGAGCCTATTGCCATTAACCGGGCACTTATAAACCTGCGATAAATACACACATAACTTCGAAAAGCATTGAAAAGTCATTTGTGTGTGCCATGGTAAAACCTGGGATCGAACCCGAAACCTCGTCTCAGCAGTCCATTATCTATACCACTAGGCTACCGCGGTTCTTGAGAATGAGTTAATCTATCTCTATTCGTTGGTAGAACAAAAAAATTAAGAATTAAAGAATCAATTTCGTTTAGGCACATGAAGAGCACATATGAACGTCAAATTTTTACAATTATGTCAAGAGATAATTAATATATTATAAAAATATTAAACAATGTATAAATAAACTATGGGAAAATAATTCTTTCGCTAGTTCGGTGGGTTAGTTCTACTGAGAAGAAACCAGCTATATTAGAACTAGATTATCTTTCTTTTTTAATGTGGTTTTATTTAGTTTTTTTTTTTTTTACTTGCGCAAAATCCCCACGGATACCTCCCCACCGGAGCCGATGGGAGAGGTTATGTCGGACTCGAAACGACTAAAACGCACGCCGCCTGTGGGTCGTTTTGGTTGCCGAAGGTGAGGTTGGCAGGCATATCCCTCGCACCCCGGCCGACTCAGGGCCATCTCTCACGATCTGGCCCTCTTCTCGGGTGTGTGGGGACTACAGAGTCCCCAACTCGTTCCCGGAAAACGGGGAGGCGCGCCAGGCGCGCCGCCGCCGCGGCCTGCTTCTGCCAGGGTGACAGGTGGCTCCACCTGTCACCCCCAGGCCGGCGCTCATGGGGGGCGGAGGTCGTTTATCGACCTCCGACGCCCGAGTTGCCTTCGTACGCGGGCAGCTTGGCTTGCGATCCTTCGTCGCTCCCGCTGCCGCTCCCACCCCGCCTCCTCCTTCACGAGCATTACTTGCTCGCAGAAGGAGGCGCACGCATCCGCGCAGCGGACCATCGCCGCGAGCAAGGTGGAAAGCGTGAGAACCCTCACTCCCAGGGCCGCCACAAGCTCCCGCCTCGGCGTCTCCCACGCTGGACACTCGGTGAGCGTGTGCGGCCCCGAGTCCTCGCTTGCGTCGCAGTGATGGCACTCGGACGTTGGCTCTTTCTCCAGCACCCGTGCTCGGTGATCATCTGCGTCAGACGGTACGAGAGGCTGCCGTTTGGCCTCTCTAGCCACTCCCCCATGATGGGTCTTACATGGTATTCTTAAATGGCTCGGATACTCGAAGTAGTACATGGCGCGTTTAAGAACTCTTTTATCGAATTCTGTCAGCTTCGTTTAATAATAATAATATTCTACAATATTCTACACAACGTTATCTAGACCCATGGTAAGCATGGCTTAAGTAGTTTGTGTTATGGAATCTATAATGTGGATAAACATACTTAGATACTTTTTGTGAATACATACATATTATACATAGAAACATCCAGACCAATGCAAATATTACATATTCATGCATACAAATAGTTGCACTAAGTGGGAATCGAACACGCGCCTCCTGTGTAGCAGTCGTACGTTCTACGGCTACACCACGGAGGTCATCGTAGCCGCTGCGTGTGCTCTCAAGCCTTCGTTGAGTGTCCTGAACCACAGTATGCTGTAACCGGTGCATTCAAACATATATTTAATCCTATTGATTGATCCTATTAAGACATAAAAAATAGTATACTAGTCACCAGTAGTTGAAGCCCAAAAAGTCCGACAACTGATTCCTGCAATTCTCTTTTTTTACTTGCGTAAAAATCCCCATGGAGACCTCATCACTGGAACCGGTGGAAGAAGCTATGTCGAACTCGAACCGACTAAAACGCACGATGCCGGTTGTGGTTGCCGAAGGTGAGGTTGACAGGCATATCCCTCGCACCCCGGCCGACCTAGGGCCATCTCTCGCAATCTGGCCCTCTCCTCGGTTGTGGAGACCACTGAGTCTCCAAGGTCTTCCTGCAATACTTCGATATTGACAATGAGTTGTGGAGGCCAAATGATTCCGTAGATAATATTGAAATGCAGACAAACACGCAATTAGACTAGAAAGTGGTCCTAGTGGTACCCGTAAATAATGATATAATATCAAATAGAATGTCAATGAAATGCGTTTACCAGTGTTATTCCAATTTACTAGTATTACTTTGTTATTCTAATTTGCTAGCATTATTTTGTTATTCCAATTTTTTAGCATTATTTTGTTGTTCCAATTTACTAGTATTATTTTTTTATTTTAATTTACTAGCATTATTTTGTTGTTCCAATTTACTAGTATTATTTTTTTATTTTAATTTACTAGCATTATTTTGTTATTCCAATTTACTAGCATTATTTTGTTGTTGCAATTTACTAGCATTATTTTGTTATTTCAATTTACTAGCATTATTTTGTTATTCCAATTTACTAGGATTATTTTGTTATTCCAATTTACTAGCATATTATGTTGTTCCAATTTACTAGCATTATTTTGTTATTTCAATTTACTAGCATTATTTTGTTGTTCCAATTTATTAGCATTACTTTGTTATTGTAATTTACTAGCATTATTTTTTATTCCAATTTACTAGGATTATTTTGTTATTCCAATTTACTAGGATTATTTTGTTATTCCAATTTACTAGCATTATTTTCTTGTTACAAATCACTAGCATAATTTTGTTATTCCAATTTACTAACAGTATTTTGTTATTTCAATTCACTAGCATTATATTGTTTCTCAGCAAGAATTACTCTTTTCGATAGAATGAAATTTTTAAAACATTTAGTATGCTAACTATTCAAATCAATTAAGATAGAAATAATTCAATTGATTCAGGCGGGATTCGAACCCACGATCTTTTCCTTTTAGGGGGAACCATCGCCGCAAGACGGATATATGTAGGAAAATTTGAATGGCATCAGGCGACGTTCGGTGACTGAGTGGTTAGAACATTCCTACAGGCAAAGATCACGGATTTGAATCATTCATCCAATCTATTCATTCATTCATAAGTCAAAGCTGGAGCGTTCAAACGAACAACTTCATTAATCACGTATTTAGGTATCATGAATATTGATATCTGAATACCAGTTACTAACAGTATTCATTTCAAATTTCCATCTGTACCGGTGTTCGGTCTGCAATGATATCAACCGCCACCATTGATGAAACTTTGGAACAGAGCTAATTGAACTACTACTGACCACATACCGGATTTAGATCGTTACTTAGTTTCGATGGCTATTAAAATTACGTTTAGTTTATAATGAAAGGGATAAACTTTTAATTTTTATACCACTTAAGTGACCTGATGGAAAGTGGTGACCGTGATCTATGGACGTGTGCAAAACCAAGGGAGTCACACTAGCGCTGCTATCACTTTATTTTATTTTTGAACGGGAACCGAACCCGCGCCTCCTTCGTATCAGGCAAACGTTCTACCGCTACGCCACAGAGGCTGTCATTTTTTTTTTATATTGGCCAAGCGTAGCGAGTAGTAGTTTTGGACTTATTAATAATATTTTTTCTCCATCAACATCTAGCATAACGCTGCTTGAAATTGAAACAGTTTAGTTGAGGATTTCTTTATTACTTAATATTTCGTTCATAGCAATTTGCAGTGACCTGAACTTTTCTTCGCATATAATCTTTACTACGCAGCTTAGATAAAAAATAAAAGACCTCTGTAAGACAATTAACCCATGCACAATGTAATAACGCACGATAGATTAAGAACCATGTAAAATAATGTACAACAATTATGAAATAAATTTGATTTGATTTGATATTGAAATATTCCGTTTATTATTAACAGCATTAATTAGAGTACACAATATCAATATCAAAACATAAACACACAAAATAGAATCGCGATTATGTCGCGTCCAACAACACACTCCGCATCGTTCCCGGCGCAAAGGTGCCATGATGCTGGCCGCGTTGCCTCCCTGAATGGCAACGGCCATCTTTTGCCCCAGAAACAAGCCGGAGCGAAAGTCACCGCCTTAGTTGTGGATACGTCGGCCAATTTCCGGGATCAACCTCTTCGTCTCTATGTTATGTTATGTCTTATGTTAGACTATGGGCAGTTGGGAGTCAGCTCCCAACTGCCCATAGTCTCCACCGCAATGGGCACAAAATAATATTGTGGCTCCATTGCACCGTTTTTCTGCTATCTTTACTATTATATAATAATTGTGAAGTAGTTCTATCTGTACATGGGTGAAATTTGGAGACCGCGAGAAGGCAAACGGAAGGACACCCCTAGCCAGATTTATTTATTTATTTTATTTATTTATTGATACGAACTAACAATACAAACTGACAATAAACATCAAATCGCTTATAATGTTATACCACTTAAAATCTATAATAACTGCTATACTAATATAATATATAAACATGTATTATATTTATATAATACTATCCTCAGTAATAGTGACAATATTGAGGATCCACCCACTTGCACAACTCAGGACGGCGCGTTCAGAAACGGCAATACGTTTCTTGTCATTTGGCAAATATTATCAAAAAATACATCAACATCTGGATTAGTACGCAGTAAATCATTAAGCAACTCGATCGACCTTGCAGTGGGGCAAGTGGCAGCCTGTGGCAAGCGCCATGATGGCTTCACAAGAATGCGATGTTGTCGGCGCGCAGTGGCTCGCATATAACTATCTGGGACAAAATAGTGAATGTATTCTATGACAGATGGGTTATTAATATTTTTTATACCACTTAGGTAGCAGACAAGCACACGGCCCACCTGATGGAAAGTGGTTACCATGGCCTATGGACGTTTGTAACAGCAGAGGAGTCACAGTCGCTGCCAACCCTATAAGTACAGGTAGCAAATAGGTAGCACTTTTTGCATATTTATCTCGTAATTAAGTACTAGCGTTATTTTATTCATATTTTATTTTATATACTTACTTGCTTTGAATATCTTAACATGAATTACTCCTCCGATGACAGTATCTCATATCATTCAATCCATGGGGCGGATTTTTTATCTGAAGACGACAGTTTTTGTTCAGTCACTGATAGTACACTTGGCGACAAGCTCCGTGATACCTTTCGGGAATCAGGGCAGACATTCAACGTATGTCATATAAATGCACAAAGTGTGCCCTACCATTACAGTGACCTGGTTGCGACATTTGCTGACTCCCATGTTCATGCCATCCTGATTTCTGAGAGTTTTCTTAAACCACACTTACCATCCACATCCTACCCACTGCCCGGATTTATTTTAATAAGAAACGACAGGACGGGCAAGGAGCGCGGTGGGGTAGCAATATACCTACGTAGTGACTTCCCGTACAAAATAGTCGCTTCATCACCTTCTGTGTACTCCGCAACAGCCGAGTTTCTTTTTCTTGAGGTCTGGGTCAGGGGTGTCAAAGCCCTCCTGGGTGTTGTTTATTGTCCTCCAAGTGTCAACTACTTCACCGATATCGAATTGGTTTTTGAATCCTTGGGGTCTGATTACGAGCATCACATCATCATGGGCGATTTTAACACTAATCTTCTCCCTAGTTCGTCATCACGAGCCATAAAGCTTCTTAACATAGTCGAGTCAGCCAGTCTTCAGGTTTTACCGCTTCAGGCCACACACCACAATAAAGATGTTGAGGACACATGGCTCGACTTAATAATTACGTCTTCGCCTATGCTTGTTCGAACTCACGGTCAGTATCTAGCTCCAGCTTTCTCTCATCACGACCTGATCTATATCTCCTACATTCTTAAGCCCCCTAAACTCAAACACAAAGTATTGGACAGACGATGCTTCGGGCGCATGGATGTTGAAAAATTGTGCAATGAAGCTGCCAAAGTCAGTTGGGAGGATTTAGCAGAGGCAAGCACCATCGATGATAAGGTTCGTACTTTTAACAAAACAGTTATTGGCCTCTATGACATCCATGCACCCGTGAGGAGGGTGAAATTAAAACATAGACCAGCTCCGTGGATAACGAGTGATGTTCGAACCGCTATGAAAGGGAGAGACCGGGCTTTTCGTAAGTTCAAAAAGAATCGTTCTGTCATCAACTGGGATTCTTATAAAACTGCCAGGAATCGGTGTAATCAGGTGATACGCAACGCTAAACGCCGACATATTCTTGATAACTTATCTTCCTGTACATCTGTCGATGTCTGGAGGTTTCTTGGGACACTGGGCATTGGTAAGCCAAGACAGCTGGAGCTACCCAAGACAATTGAGTTGGATGCCATTAACCATCATTTCTCTACCTCTCACACAATTGATGGCCCAACCAAGCGTCAAACGGTTAACTCTATCACCGGACTGCCCAGTCCCAATTACGAACCTTTTCAATTCACTCCAGTCACGTCGGCGGAGATCAAGAAGACTATTCTCGCAATTAAGTCAAAGGCAGTCGGCTGTGACGACATTAGTCGCCGTATGATAACCACTATCATGGACCAACTCCTTCCCGCTATTACACACATCATCAACTTTTCACTTGACTCTGGTCAATTTCCTGACTTGTGGCGTAAAGCTTATGTGCGTCCTCTTCCTAAAATCTCCAATCCCTCTCTTCCCAATCACTTTCGTCCTATTTCCATTCTCCCTTTCCTATCCAAGGTATTAGAAGCCTGTGTTCATCGCCAGCTGTCCAACTATGTGCACTCCAATGGGATACTAAGTCCATTACAATCCGGATTCAGACCCGGACACAGCACTACAACCGCACTCCTCAAAGTAACGGGAGATGTCAGGGACGGAATAGAGAAAGGTTGTATCACAGTGCTAGTGTTAGTGGATTTCTCAAATGCGTTCAATTGCGTGAATCACGACATCCTTTTAGCCATACTAGCCCATCTTCGGATCTCAGCCGACGAGCTGGAGTGGTTCTCTTCATATCTTCGTGGACGCCAACAGTCGGTTTGCGCAGATGAAATTTCATCTAGCTGGCGCAACCTCGACTCTGGTGTTCCGCAAGGCGGTATTCTTTCACCTCTTTTATTCTCTATATTCATTAACCTCATTACCTCTGAACTTCAGTGTGCGTATCATTTGTATGCCGATGACCTACAGATATACAGCCAAGCCCGCGTGGAGAACCTTTCAGAGGCTATTGACAGAGTTAATTCCGATTTGCGCTCAATAGGCGTTTGGTGTGACAGGTTTGGTCTTTCTGTCAACCCCGATAAATGCCAGGGTATCTTAATTGGTAGTAGCCATAGGATGAATAAGGTAGACAGTGCAACTCTGCCAACAATAAAGTTCAACGGAAGAATTATTCCTGTCACGCATAGTGTCAAAAATCTGGGATTGAATGTTGACTCCACCTTGAACTGGCAAGTTCAAGTTACAAGGGTCTGTCAGAGGGTTACAGGAATGCTGCGTAGTCTTTATCGCCTCAAAAATTTTCTACCAACCAAAACCAAGGCAATGCTAATGCAAACGCTAATCTTTCCAATCGTGGACTATGGTGATGTATGCTATCTCGACCTGAATGCAGATCTGCTCAATAAACTCGACCGCCTTCTCAACAATTGCATTCGATTCACCTTTAACCTTAGGAAATATGATCACGTCTCAGCTCATCGTTCGGAGTTAGGATGGTTGCCGATACGTCAGCGACGCAGCTTGAGGGCGGTGATGATGATACATAAAATTTTAGCCACTCCTAATGTCCCCTCTTATTTATCATCTCATATTCAGCTACTTGGTTCTCATCACAACAGAAATCTGCGGTCAGCTGACAACCGTCTTCTCCACTGTCCTACTCATAGTTCCAGCCTAATTCATTCTTCTTTCCTCGTGCAAGCAATTCTCCTCTGGAATGCGCTTCCTCTCGAAATCCGGATGACTACTAACCGTGCAACATTCAAGTACAAAGTACGTCAGCTCTACTACAGTAGCCCCTAGTCATAGTAATGTGTAAAACCTTAATGTTAGAAATACTTAGTCATTATGTATAACTATGTAAGTATAGGTAAGTTTATATTATATAAGTATATATTATACGAATATATATAAGTATATATATAAGTAGTAAGTATAAGTAAGTAATATGTAAGTAAATATATTTAAAAGTATGTGTATGAATTTCTTATGTATTATAGTGTGTATGTATAATGTATGTATTATTATTGTGGTCATAGTGCACTGCACCTACCTCAATGTATCTCTGCATCACCCTAAGGTTGACTGTTAGATAATGCCTTTGGCATTAAGTCCGCCTTTGCACAAAATTACTGTGCATAAAGTTGAATAAATAAATAAATAAATAAATAAGTACAGAGTTTCTGTGCCGTCAGTGTAGAAGACAAACACAAATTCTCCAGTGAGCTCTGGCTATCCTACTTACCGCTAGGAACACAACATGAAGTTATTATAGCCGCGGTATTCTTTAGGGCGGAAATACCGCCGTGTCCTACCTACTCTATCTACCTTATTATTATTGAGTAACAGGTTATATGCAAGAAATTTCGCCTTAGTTCTAGGGTTTCTAGACCTAACATCCCCGTGACGATCGACCTGAAAAAGGTGGCTGGGACAGACTGGATGCGGAAGGCAGAGGATCGGATAAAATGGCGCACATTGGGAGAGGCCTATGTCCAGCAATGGATTGCGGTGGGATAATTGATTGATTGATTGATATATATGAACGACTCAACACTAAAATATTTATCGCGTTGGTTGCAAAACCTACTGAACAGATTTTAATATAGATTTTTTAAAGGTCTTAGTCGAGACTTAAAATCATACGTTTGTTTTTTTTTTGTTATACCACTAAGTTGGCAGACAAGCACACGGCCCACCTGATGGGAAGCGGTTACCGTGGCCTATGGACGTATGCAACACCAGGGGTGTCACACTCGTGCTGCCGACCATGAAGAAACCTTCTGATGCCCCTCTTGAAGAACCCCATATTGTAGGCGCTTGGGAAAACCGCAGCAGGGAGGTCATTCCACAGCTTGAGTGTGTGTGGGATGAAGTTTCTTTCATACAGCACAGTGCGCACCGTCTCAGGTCGCAATGTGTGGGGATGCATTCCCTGCCTATGGCGAGAGGTGCGATGATAGAATGTAGCTACGGGCATCATGTCAAACAATTCATCTGAGCATAAACCATTGTATAGGCGGTAGAACACACACAGTGAGGCAAAATCCCTCCTAAGGCTAAGAGGTTCCACTCTACCTGTGAGTATGGGATTGTCAACCAGCCTCAATGCCCGTTGTTTGATTATGATTGATTAAGAAGAAGCAAACACGCGTAGTATATAAAATTTATTTATTAACAAAAAACATGTTAGTATGTTAATCAGCAATTTAAAACCCATCTTCTTAATTTTAGCGTTGGAATTCGCTTTACCAGTCTAACTTCGAGATTTGACTAAACTTCGATATTTTCCGTGAAGCGACTGCCACCTGACCTCCACAACTCAAAGACGATACCGAAGCATTGCAGCTCGACCAGCTGTTGGGCTTTTTAGGGCTTTAACTACTCGTAACGACTAGGTACCATAGATATTGCTATAGAGACCAGGACCGACGGCCTAAAGTGCTCTCCGAGGCACGGTCAGACCACTGCAAATACCTATATTCATGCATACAAATATTTGCACTGAGCGGGGATCAAACCCGCGCCTCCTGCCAAGCGGCCGCGTGCACTACCACTATAGGTACCAATATTTGGTCTAGATACCACCGGTAAAAATCTATAATATTATATTTAAAAGAAAGAAAGAATGAAAGAAAAATGCTTTTATTTTTACATAACCTCAGCACAATAAAACGGTTTATTAGATAGATAGATAGATAATTATTTATTGTACACCAACAGATTTACAGTAGGACAAGTAGGTAGCATGTATACAGTTCAATGTACAATGGCCGGCCTTATCGCTTAAGCGATTTCTTCCAGGCAACCTTGGGATGGACAGTAATGTTATAAAAACAAAAGATATGGTGTAGTTACCGACTAAACTTAAATAGATAGTGTATTAAAACATAAGAAAGAGAGAAAAGTAAGTAAAATAAAATTAATATACGGCTTTACACAAAAAATTATCAACCTAAATACTGACATACAAATACATATACATGTACTAAATAAATATATACATAAAGTAGATAGTTCATACTAATACGAAGGGAAAATCGTGAGTGAGCACATAATTGTGAGCTACTGTGCACAACATGATAGGTAGTGGTTCTTGACCATTAATTTAAATACATTTAGGGATTTTGCCCGTCTGATGTTCAGTGGCAACTAATGGCAACATAAGTACTTCAACTTATAATATGTAACTAACAAAATTCTACAACGCATAATAAACACACTTACACATTTCTAAATTAAACCCTCGCTTACATTGAGCAGTCGGTTAAAAAAGGCGTATCTACTCCACTCGGGAAGTCATTTTTGACAAATTACTTTTATTAGCCCAGCAGCTTCGTTAGTTCGTTCAATCGATTATTTATTGGCATATCGGTTGAACTCGGTCGAGATATAAATCGCCCACATCGCACCAACTCGCATCCGAGTTCGGCAACTCGATTACTGAGCCAATTACGTTGATCGAGGCACACACACACAACACTGGTATCGGAACGTTCCCTGCGTAGTTAATAAATCCTAAATAATAGATAAAGCTATAAATTAAGTAGAAAAAGTTGTGTAATAAAGTGCGAACATTGTGCTAAGTACGTGTTATTGTGGACAAAGACTTTTAACAACATTAATCCAAAAAAGAATAGAAAAAAGTACAACCAATACAAAATAGTTCAAATTTGTAAACATTAGACGTTTAAGGTGTGAATTAATTAAAAAATATTATTACTCAACCTACAGAATAATATTAAACATAAAGTGACATTAATATATTTACAGTTGTGTTGTGAAAAACTTTCGAAACATTCGTATTCGATTTCATAAACCGTTGAGAAAAAGTAATTTAAAATCGTACTACTAGTGACTCATAGTGGCGAATAGCAAAACTTTACAGTGTTGTAAAAGTAAAAATATTATAGTTCGAAAAATTTGACATATTGGTTAGTGACGGGTAACTTTGGCTCAAGTGGTTGGCGAACTTTGGCGATCAGCGCCATCTAGTGGTCAAAAGCAAACCTATTAATGATACCATTAACAAAAAATACCCTAAATTTGGCAGAAAAATATTTTATATCGGGAAAAAGTTTAAAATACAGCTTGCCAATTGTTATTATTTTTTTTTTAAATCCTTGAAACATATTGAAGTGTACGTAAATAATAATGGCTAATAAATGCAGCACTTGTTCTGCAAACTTACAAGAGGGCGCTTATATGGAATGCACTAACGCAAAATGCAGGAAAACGTACGATATAAAATGCCTAAATATTAGCGTAGACGCATTTAAAGCATCTACGTTGGAATCTAAAAAATTGTGGATATGTCCCGATTGCGTGGCCATGGCTAATAAATGCGGCGCTTGTCACTCAAATGTACAAAATGGCGCTTATATAGAATGTTCTAATGTAAAATGCAAGAAAAAGTACGATGTTAAATGCCTAAATATCAACCTAAATGCATTTAGAGCATTTACGTTAGAACAAAAGAAAAAGTGGATATGTCCAGATTGCATGGCGATGACTCCTAAGCCAAGAAACAGTGACGATACCCCAGTTAGAGGTAATAATAAAGGTGAAACCTCTCCTAATTACGTAAACCTTGTGCGAGGTAGTCAAGCTAAATTTACGCGTACACGTACAAGATGTGACAGCATGGAGTTGTTATTGCTGGATGAACTCAGGGAACTCCGGTCAGATATGATAACTCGCATGGATAGCCAAGCAAAAACAATAAAAGAACTTAAATTACAATTTTCTGAAACCAAGGTGGAACTAGCTCGCTTGGTAAACATTATGACTATACTTGAAGAAAAAGTCAGTAAAAATCAATCTGAGAATTGTCGAAAGTTAGATTCAATAAAATTAATAGCTAAGACTGCTACTTCCCGGACTGAGGCCGAGATTGTAAATGAACCGCTTGTGTCTCAAAACAGTAGATTAGAATCTGAAGTATTATGTGAAGAATATATAGGAGAGGTCATGAAGTCTCCAAATAAACCTAAACCTGACTCTGAACCTAACTCTAACTTTGGGCCAGTAAGGGAGGAAGAGGCTTCTGAAGTAGATAAGAGTTATGCAAATGCGGCAAGACAGCCAGTACAAAATAAATTCAATTATAATAATAATACATGGATAGAAGAAGCAAAAAAGAACAAGAGGGTCAATTCGGTCAGGAAAGGGAAAAATGCGTCCTCTGATTTGTTAAGAGCAGTGGAACGTAAAAAGTTCCTACATGTATGGAGACTCGAGAAAAGCACATCTGAAGAAAATTTGAGGAAGTATATACAAAATGTACTACAAAACGATACGGAAATAATTATAGAAAAATTGAAACCCAAACTGGAACGTGATTACTCGTCGTTTAAGATTGGGGTTACGGAGGCCAACTACGAGAAATTGTACAACCCCCAGGTGTGGCCCCTAAATGTGGAGTTCAGTGAGTGGACTTTTTTTCGGCGGTCAAGTAAAACAACCCAAATACAGAACTAATAGAAATATCAGTATAATGTATCAAAACGTAAGCGGATTACGAACAAAGATGACACGTTTCTTAGCATTTATTGAATCATCAGAGGCTGATTTATTTGCCATCACGGAAACTAGCTTAAATGAATCAATCCATAACGCGGAATTCGTGCTTCCGGGGTACCAAATATTACGATGCGACCGAGCGGACGGGCGAAAGCAGGGAGGTGTGTTGCTAATGGCCACACCGCGATACGAGTTACGTCGAGTACCAGTTCCGGACGGCGTGGACATAGACAGTCACAGGTTTGAGCTTATTTGTGCCACAGTGTATATGCAGAGCCGGTACTTAATAACTTGTTGTGCAGTATACATTCCACCTAGCACAGATGACAGTGAATATATGATAATGTTTAATATACTAGAAAAATTATGTGTTAAATATAGGAATAATTTCATTATAATAGGAGATTTTAATCTTTACTCATGTAATGAGAATGTATGTAATTACTATGAATATTTTTTAGCCTTCTGTGAATTCAATCAGTACAACACAATACCCAACTGTAACGGTAGACAGCTGGATCTCGTACTGAGCGCGCGAGATGGGGTGTGCGTGAGCGAGGCGGACGAGGGCCTACGACCCGTCGACCGCCACCATCCGCCACTGACTGTGCGCGTCGAGCTGGCAGGGGCGCCGCCGCCGCCGCCGTCGCCCCTCGCCTCCGCCCCTTCCGCACAGAGCCCTAAGGATTCGGTAGCATTTAAGCAATGGAATTTTAACAAGGCCGACTTCAGTCACTTATATTTCTTGCTTGCCACTATGGATTGGGATGAATTGTATAGTCTGAGCGATCCTGAACTCATTTTGAGACTTTTTTATAATAAAGTTTATGAAGCCTTTGATCTTTGTGTCCCTCGTAAACAAATCAGTACTAATGGTAGGTTTAGGTATATATATCCGGTATGGTACACACCTGAAATTATTAGAGATATAAAACAGAAACACGCACTTCATAAAAAATACAAAAGTAGTAAGTCTCGTAGTGATTACGAGGCGTTTAGTAGGGCCAGGGCAAAAGTAAAAGTGGAGACGGCACAGGCGCACGAGAGATACTGCGACCGCGTTCAAGCTAACCTAGTCAAGGACCCGCGAGCCTTCTGGGACTACATGAGGTCCAGGAAAGGTAAATCGAATAATCACAAACTTATAAAAGATGGCCGTACTTTATCAGACCACGAATGCGCCAATGAGTTTGCCAGTTTCTTCCAATCAGTGTATAGTCGAGAGCCCGCAGAGCTGAATGTGGCGACGGCGAGCGCGGCACCGGCGCCGGCGCCTGGCGCGCGTGTTTCGCTCACTCACGTACACGAGCGCGACGTCCTTGCTGCGCTGGCGCGCCTGCCTCCCAAGCGATCCAAGGGACCGGACGGTATACCTGCGTTTGTTTTGAGGGATGCTCGAGTGGTATTGGCTGAACCTCTACAGCATTTATATAATGCCTGTATTGACGCTACAACGTTTCCGGAATGCTGGAAAGTTACACGAGTCGTTCCGGTGCCGAAGGGGAGGGGAGGCACTGACCCTAGTAACTACAGGCCCGTTGCAATTCTTAGTGCTCCAGCCAAAGTTTTCGAGGCTACTTTATATAGTTGTATCTCTAAACAGGTTAATGCCCAGCTGTCAGACGCACAGCACGGATTTCGGGCTGGAAAGGGAACTACAGGTAATCTTCTCCACCTAATGACGTGTCTGGTGCCTGCGGTGGACGCTGGACGGCGGGTGGATGTAGCCTACTTTGATTTTAGGAAAGCCTTCGACATGGTCGATAACGACATTCTTTTAAGACGGTTGGCGGCAGTGGGCTGCACAACCCATACGCTGGCGTTCTTCGCGGGGTATTTACGGGACAGACGTCAATACGTAGACTATGGGGGGTGCCTCTCCGAACCATATTTCACAAGATCAGGTGTAAGCCAGGGGAGTAATTTGGGCCCGCTGTTTTTCATCCTAATGATAAATAGTTTACCGGAAGTGGTCTCGTACTCGACACCGCTACTTTTTGCTGACGATCTTAAATTGGTCAAAGAAATTTCGCAGGCTACAGATCACAACTTGTTGCAGGAAGATATAGATCGAGTGGTTGGGTGGAGCCAAGATAATAAGCTGTATTTTAACATTGCAAAATGCTCTGTGATGACTTTCAGCCGATCACGCAACCCTGATCACTATCAGTACCAAATAGAGGGGGTACCTTTGCAACGGGTAAGTGAGGTCAGAGACTTGGGCGTTCGTTTCAGAACCGATTTAAAGTTTAACGATCATATTATGGACGTATGTAAGAAAGCGTACCGCAATCTGGGTTTTCTGTTGAGGCACGCTAACGGGTTCTCGAATATCACGGCTCTGAGAACATTATATGAGGCACTGGTGAAAAGTCATATGGAATGCAACGCTAGCATTTGGGCTCCTTACGAGGCGAAGTATGGATTTATGTTGGAACGTATACAAAATAAGTTCATCCGATTTTTGTACCATAAAATGTATGGTGTGTACCCAGGTTACCCATTATTATATCCCACATTGTTTTTGCTAGGAATGGTCGGTTATTACCGTTTGGGGGTCAGAAGGGAAGTAGCTGTGACCACTTACTTATTCAAGGTAATTCGTGGCAAAATACACAACCCAGGAGTACTGGAGACAGTAGCATGGTATGTTCCTAACGAATACGTGGGGCGGCGACGGCGGCCGCCGGTGCTGAGTGAGCCGCTCGCACACACCAACCTGCTGAAACTAGCGCCGCTGACGCGCGCGCTGCGGGCGCTCAATGAGGTGTCACAACATATAGACATATATAATTGTAGTCTGAGTGAATTCACAAGGGCCATCTACATGCAATTAACGTGTTGTAAGAGTTGATAAGAATATTGATTGTAGTGTATTTTATAGACTAGGACTTATTTTTAATAATATATAAAAAAAATAAAAAAAGCTTTATTGAATCAATTGTACTTTTATGAATTTATTGAATTTTATTGTGACATTTAATTAATTGTGACGTTAAATTATAATTGAACTTTCTTAATTAATTTGACCTAAGATTGCAAGTAGCTGACATTTAATCATTATAATATTGGCATCAAATGATAAATTGACTCGCATTGTATATATAATTTATGTAAATATTTGTTTTTGACTATATTTAAATTTGTAATTTTGTAAGCCATTACTGTGTTGGGTTTATCCTGTTAAGGTGGTGGAAATTTTTAAATAAATAAATAAATAAATAAATAAATAAAAAAAGGCCTGAGCAGCGTGGCCATATTGTACTTGTTATAACTAGTGCAAATAGTAGTGATTGATCGCGGATCATTTTATATTTAGCTATAAGTATATGTAAAAAAACTAGCTGACCAGATAAACTTTGTTCCAACATATAAAGTGTAGCTAGCTGACCCACCCCAGCTTCGCCCGGGGTATATTTTGAAGCTTCATATCCCTTTGGGCCCGTATGTTTTAGTCTTCAAAATATGTATGAAAAATTGCCGGATTTGTTAACATTTATTATCAACGCTCCGCTCCCTTAAGTAGTAGCGTGATGATAATTATATAGCCTAAAACCTTCCTCGATAAATGGACTACCCAACACTGAAAGAATCATTCAAATCGGACCAGTAGTTCTAGAGATTAGCGCGTTCAAACAAACAAACAAACTCTGCAGCTTTATAATATTAGTATAGATAAAATACGCCTATCCATTGAACATGAGAGAGACAGCCTCTGTGGCGTGGTGGTAGTGAACGCGACTGCTACTCTGGAGGCGTGGGTTCGATCCTCGCTAAGCGCAATTTTTTTATATCACAGTTGGCAGATAATCACACGGCAAACCTGATGGGAAGTGGTTACCGTGGCCTATGGACGTGTGCAACACCAGGAGCGTTACACTCGCGCTGCCGACCCTGAAGAAACCTTCTAATGCCGAATGAAGATCCATTGAACATATGTAATATTTAACAGTTGCTTCTCAATGCATTTATGATAATATCTTATATGTACGAAAAAACCTAAATCTTTTTAAAAAACTATCTGATGTACACAATTTTAATACGAGAAACAAGAATAAACTAGTTGTACCAAAACTTAGGCTTCACAAGGTTGGTGATTCATTTGTAGGCAGCTGTATAAAAATATTTGATAAAATTCCTCAGGATTTGATTAACATACCAATAAATAAATTTAAAATAGAAGTGAAAAAAACTTTAATGAGTAAGGTAGATGAGTATCTTGATGATATAAATGCATGGTCAACATAAGTCGCTTGCTAACTCGCACAGAATAAATTGTAAAATAAAGCAAATTTAAAAAAAAAAATCTAGTTCTAATATAGTTCGCTGAGTTTCTTGCTGGTATCTTCTCAGTAGAACCAACCTACCGAACCAGCGAAAAAATCATTTTCCAAAGGTAATTTTTGCATTATTTAATATTTTTATATTGTTTCCTGACATACCTAATTGTAAAATGTTGACGTTCAAATGTGGTCTTTATGTGCCTAAACTGAATAAATGAAATTGATTCTTTGATATAGATGGATGCAAGATCTCTACATTACTTGATAACGAATAGAAGTAGTGTGTCTAACACAAAATTTGGTATAACTTTCTTTTTCTAGATAATAATTCTTTATCATAAACATGAATTTATAACATAGTAATTTAGTTCATAATCAAATGGTGCGTACTGTGCGGTATGAAAGAAACTTCAACCCACGCACGCTCAAGCTGTGGAATGAAAGTTCAAAGTCCTACAAAACCATGGTCCACTGACCGAACATCGACACGCTACGTATCTTTGTCGAGCTGCGAGTAATAAATCACATCCGGACCGCACCCAGCATCCCTATTCGGAAGCGGCCAGATTGGCTTAGCGACGAATACCCCCGCTCTATTATCCGATACAGGGTATCGTATACATTACGGGAGTGTTTGTTACGAGATGTGATTGAATTATAAAAAATGGTGTCGGTAAATATTTGCAATACATTTTGATGAAATGGATGGGTGTCTGTGTTTCCGGAGGTATAAGCTTTTTGAATTTTACGTGATATTATTTACTTGGTGTGTATATAGATAACATGGACACAAACAGAGGAGCTGGTCCATAGATTAAAAATCGCGCAGCGGGCTATGGAGCGAGCTATGCTTGGAGTTTCTCTGAAGTATAGAATTCGGAACGTGGTTATCCGACAGAGAACTAAAGTTACCGACATAGGTCGCAGAATAAACAAGCTGAAGTGGCAGTGGGCTGGCCACGTTTGTTGAAGGACTGATGGCCGTTGAAGCAAACGAGTCCTAGAGTGGAGACCGCGAGAACATAGGACGCCCCCTGGCCAGATGGATGGACGACCTGAAAAAGGTGGCTGGGACAGACTGGATGCGGAAGGCAGAGGATCGGAAAAAATGACGCTCATTGGAAGATAATGTCCAGCTGTGGACTCCGGTGGGCTAGTTGATTGATTGATATATAGGTGTGTAAAGATGTGATTCCGAACTCCCCAGCACGCAACACCACGTACCATGAAATAGATTTGAATATGATAGTTTTGTTTATAATTTTAATTCATTGCTGCTTTCCAATGGCGGAGAAACTCCTCCCAGTTTGCTGTTGCGTTATTTATGAACGGATCTTGATGATTATTGGCAGAGATATCAAAGACATGATTCCTTTATTTTTATACAACTTAGGTGACACACAAGCACACGGCCAACCTGATGGAAAGTGGTTACAGTGACCTATGAACGTGTGCAAGGGGAGTCACAATCACAACCTTGCTACCGATCCTATAAGAACAGAGAGTTTATGTGCCGTCAGCAGAAGACACAATTAGTACAAGCCTTTAGTATTCCCACTGACAGCACAAAACCTCTCCAGTGAGCTCTGGCTACTCTACTCATCGCCGGGAACATAACACGATGTTATTATAGCCGTAGTATTCTGTACGGTTGAGAAACTTCCGCCCGTCGGACTGCTCAATTGGGACGGGAATACCGTCGTGTCCTACCTCCTTTCTCCTTCCTCATAGTTTGTTGTGAAAAAAATCATTCCTTTTAAAGGTGAACGTCGTTATAAAAAAAAACAGATAAAAATAAAGGGGATTTTTCTGCAGCGTTTTTTTAAAAACGAATCGTCATTATTTTATCGTGAATCTTCCCCCCAGGATGTTTAAAGTAAAAGGACACGTATGGTTTGATTAAGGGTACCACAATAAAGTAGCTACGAGTGCTCGTGAGGTCTAAATTGTACACAGAACTGATAGTACATATACTGGTAATCAAATAGAAGCTGTGTATTAGTGAAAATGATAGTTTAAAATATATTTTTCAGAGATTTTAAGTAGAAACTTTCTGTAGTAGGTACAACAACTGGACTCACTTACACTCTATAGTCTGTAATCTCCCAAAGTTTTTTCTACTTGACTAGATTAAAATAACTATAAAATTGAATCAATCTGTTTAATCACTAAAGGGTTTACTTTAAACCAGTTTAGTCTTCGCTCCGGTTAAACTGAAAATTATTTGAACGTTAGACGTTCATTCCACTAATCCTGATTAGTTTTTTGATGAAGCAATCACAGTTTCATCAATTACTTTATTATCTATGCTATTATATAATTGAAAATTAGAAATGTTAGTTCGTGATGGAGGCATTCGGATTTTAATGCGGTTTTTATGTTAGATAGGTTTTGGTCAGAATTAAAATCTGGAAGGCTAGTTTATAATAAAGCTTATCCAAGCTATGCGTACTATTGAAGTTACTAATGTGAAGTTAATAGTATCAGAATATTATTAAATTTGAAGTCAATAATAATTTATCTATCTGTCTGTCTCACAAACTGTGTGTCTCTGTCTTCTGTATGTCTGTCAGAGACCGCAATCACACCCTGATTTGACGAATCACACACGAATGACACACGAAAGACGAAGATTTATTCTATTGATAAAACATCAAACAACTAGATGGTTTAACAAATGGCCCATCGGTTCACAACGCGGTACCATCCTGAAACTCCTTCTTAGAAATTCAAATACCGAATAAATACCAAACTTTACCAAATAACTCAAAGAATCAAAGAATGAACTTTATTTATTCAGCTTAGGTACTTAAAGAGCACATATGAACGTCAAAATTTTACAATTGTGTCAAGAAATAATATCAAAATAATAAATAATGTAAAGATTAATCATTAGAAAATGATTCTTTCATTGGTTCGGTAGGTTAGTTCTGCTGAGAAGATGCCTGCAAGAAACTCAGAGGACTATATTAGAACTAAAGTATCTTTCTTATTTAAATTCACTTTGGTTTACAATTTATTTTGTGAGAGCAAGTAAAAGACTTATGTTGAGCAAGCGAGAGACTTATGTTGAGCAAGCGAAAGACTTATGTTGAGCAAGCGAAAGACTTATGTTGAGCAAGCGAGAAACTTATGTTGAGCAAGCGAGAGACTTATGTTGAGCAAGCGAAAGACTTATGTTGAGCAAGAGAGAGACTTTTATGTTGAGCAAGCGAGAGACTTATGTTGACCACGCATTTACATCATCAAGATACTTATCTACTTTATAGTAACCTTTATTCATTAAAGTTTTTTTCACTACCGAAGTTATCCGAATAAGGCCCGATGAGCCGATAACTAGAGCGAAGCAGACACGTCTAACAACGAGTTCTTTTGATAAATCTATCTAAAGGAATTCTTCGACGTCTGCACTCTTTATTTCAACAAACGCCGTCCGAGAGAGCAGGATGGCGATAACGGACATTTTATTTCAAAGTTTGCACGAGTGGAGTTTTGTTTATCTGATTTCATTCGGTTTGTTATGTGAGAAATGTTCGCCTTTCGTGACGATATCGTTACGTTGGCTGGATTATTTATGTATTGGAATTTGAGTGCTGACGTTGAAGTGTTTTAACAATTTTTGGGTCGAATTTTGTTTGTATTTTTTTATCGAATAAATTTTATTGTACCTACTTTAACCCATGAGATTGTTTACAAAATAAGGTCGATCTCGTATTAGGGTGTGGTTGTTGGGGGCAAATTATTGTACTTTTTGCTCTTCTACTACCATAGATTGTATGCCGTAAGGTGTATGCCATAACAATCAGGTGGGCCGTGTGCTTGTCTGCCAACTAAGTGCTATAAAAAAAAAGTGAAAAAATAAATGGTGTTGGCGCGATTGGCCACGTGAGCTAGTGGACTGTATTATGCGGGGATGAAGTTAACTGTTCCATTGACGCTTTACACACAAACAAGACAGGTGATCGGGTTGCCGCGGATGTGATTAGGCATTGAATGCAACCCGAGAAATTAGGAGAGGATGCACTAACCTTTACTACGCCACGTGCTGTTTTGTCATTTGCTGGCTGGGCCGTTGCACCGATCTTCTCTTCCTGGCTCAGGAGCTGCTGTCCACATCACTAAATCACTTGAGGGACACACGAGAGGCACAATCCGATCGGTAAAGGTCTATGAAAGCGGTTAAAATACAACAAATATTATTCATTTCTGAGAGACGCGAGCGCCGCCGCCATTGCGCTGGCTAGTTCAAAGCGGGACTGAATAAGCGTCTATTTTCACAATTGGCGGGCGAAAACTATTGCTATCTTTCACCTAGAGGTAGTGCGGGAGGGGAGATGGGTACAGGAAGCGTGTGTTTCCGCGTCAGAAAATACAGATTCTACATCGGCGCAACCATTCCCCCCGGCTTGAAGGGTTACCTTCAAAACGAAAAATGCGGAACAAATCTAAAGTCTAATCTAAATCTAGGTTTGGGAAACAACAACTAAATAAAACCTAGATTTGAACTCGTGCCTACTGCTGGCTAGGCAGAGGGCAGAGGCGAACAACCGGGCGCAGATACGATCCGGTTGCGGTTCTCCAACGATTCCAAAACGATTGGACTAATCTATCCAAAAGAGCGTGACGAGTTAGAAGGTGCATTCTATCGTCATCAACATCTATTGCGGGCAAATATTTTTGCGTACTTAAATCACCGGTCAACTCTATATGACCGCGCGTAGATAAAATTCTCAAAAATCGGCCTACATAAACAACACAACGCAACAGTCTCGACCAAGACGAGACGCGATTAGCCAACAACAAAATAAGGGACTCTTCACGCGGGACCGACACAACAAGCGAGTGCTTCTTCTCCTCGGGTGGTTCGGAAACCGTAGTGGGATTGAATTGACTAACTGGCCACTTATCTAACGCGGCATGAATCCAGGACGGTCCACTAAACCATAACGGGTGATCTAAAATTTGCGAAGGAAGCAATCCACGAGAGAGACAATCGGCTGTGCCGTCGGTGCCAGCAACGTGAAAGAGATTTTGTGGCGCTAATTCAGATTGAATTTTTGCCACTCTATTAGCGACGAATGTGTCCCAACGATGGGGCGAAGAGTGGGCCCAACACAAAGCGACTGTTGAGTCCTAAAAAGCTAAAATTCTACTAATATTAATGCGAAAATTTACAATTATGTCAAATAAATTACCTTAAAGATTTTGACCACAATACAAAATGTCATTAAGCGACACGGAAGTGCTAGTCTTAGCACTGCCATCCAAAACTACGCGGAGTTTAGTAGTAAGCTTATCTTCTCTAATAACTCCGTGGTGCGGGATAATGTACGAAGGCTGGGTCCCGCCAGTGTCCGCAGGCGCAGGTGAGATGCAACCTTTATCTAAACATTCGTTAACAACCTCATCATAGGCTTGCTTTAACTTTGGAGACGCCTGCATCTTTCGTTCTAAACAAAGAAAGCGTCTTTCAGCGGATACACGGGAGTCACCGAGCGAAAAAATATCTCCCTTGAAAGGGAGTGCGACAACATAACGACCCTGCTCATCACGAGTAGTCGTGCGACAATAAATCTCCTCAGCCATCTTGTCATCAGGGCTTAGGATTGGTGGGACATTGACCTCTTCAATTTCCCAAAACTTGCGGATGGTAGACTCCAGTGGCGGCTCGACGGTGCAACAGAACGAGGCAGTCGAGTGACTAAAACTATCTATAGAAGCGGGTGCGGAACCAATTATAACAAAACCAAGAACTGTTTCCAGTGCGTGCGGAGCGGGGTACGTCGGTCCCCCTTGAATCTTACGTGATAACTGGAGGTGCGGGAGAATCGAAGCGCCGATCAATATATCGACGACTCCAGGAACAGCGTAAGTCTCATCTGCTAAAGGCAAGTCTTTAAATTTCGTTAATAAAGACGTGTCAACCGGGACGGTAGGCAACTGTTCAGTTATTTTATCTATAACGAGCGAATCCATGTCAAACCAAATATTATTATTAAAACGAGATCTAAACCTTGTTTTAACGGTGCCCTGAACAGCTGACCGTAAGCCTCCAAAACCCTTCACCACTGAGCGGGCTGAACGCTTATTAACATTGAAACCAAGACGTTGATAACAATCTTGAGTAATAAAATTACTTTGCGAAGCGCCATCTAATAGCGCTCGAACAATGTGCGGTTTACCTAATGCATCAATAATAACAACGCGAGCGGTCGCGAGACACACAGTAGTGAGAGCAGCACTAGCGGAGAACGAACACAAGGTGACGTCATTCGCAGCGGTCTCCGGGCCGGCCGGGGCGCGCGCGAGCGCGGGCTGCGGCTGTGGCGCAGGCCGCCGTGTGCCACCGCTCGACGAACCAACCGTGCTCCCATCGGATGCGGCATTACTATTTTCAAAATGAAGTAAAGTGTGGTGTCTCGCCGGACATTTGCGACAACTATTTCTACTATTACATAAAACAACGCGGTGTTTAGTACCGAGACAATTAAAACAAAAATTATTAGCGCGAACAAATTTATAACGATCACTAGGCGATAATTTTAGAAAACCCGGACACTTGTACAATTGCGAATGATGAGTATTACACAAAGAGCAAACAGGTGATTGTACATGTGCTGGTGCGGTATTAACATAAGTATGAGTTGACCTCAGTGACCTCGATGAGGTATCTATCTTGCGTTCAGAACTAACAACTTTCTTCGCGCCTTCATGTTTCGATGAAGAGCGTTGCAATACTTTTATATGCTCGCGAACAAAACTTTCTAAGTCTTCGAACTTAGGAATTTTATTGCCGCGATGATCCGACTCAAATAAACGAATGGTTTCGGAATCTAATTTCTTTAAACCCATATACAAAAATAAGAAGTCGCAGAGGTCATCGATCTTTAGGTTCTTTACGGCGCGAACAGATGATGCGAAAGTATCAAGAAATTTCTCTAAGTTTTGATCGTTACATGCCGTAATGGATTTCAAATCAAACATCTGATCCAAATATGCGTTAGCTACCGATCTTTTATCCTCATACTTAGCTTTCAAAGTATTTAAAATTAAACTATAATTTTCGGCACTAAACGTAATTCCAGCGCAAACGGTTACAGCTTTACCAGTTAATTTTTCAACGAGATAATGCAATTTTTCGTGATCTGTCAACGAAACGTTCTTATCTATTGTATTCTCAAAACTATCTATAAATAAACCCCAATTGCGAATGTTACCATCAAATTCGGGTATTTGAATTGGTGGCAACTTAGGTCGGTCGCGAGTGGGATTGGGTCGGTCAGACGGTTTCTCCAAACTCCTAGCGACGCGTTTGATACGACAATACAAATCGTCAAACGACGACAAGGCTTGATAACTCACTGAGTAATCGGGATTTACATTCAACTCTAAAACGTTGATGTCATGTACTAAGGTTTCGAAATCCGCGCGTAGACTATCTAAGTTTTCTATAGAACACAAGAACGAATCTCTAATGGCCAAATCAGAGGTTTTAAGTGCATTATCACAAATCGATTGTACGCGAGAGTAAATCATTTCTCTTTTAGCGTATAAAAGTTTCAATTGAACCCCATTACCGGTCCTATCAACCTTTGGGGACATGTTTACAATTAAATATCAAACTAAAGTGCGGTAAACAACAAATATGAAATGACTTAATCTTCGCGGTACAGAGCAGCGACGCGGCGCGAGCGATATCCGTAGGTAGGTAGGTACTTATAACTACCAGTGCAAACTTGAACTAACGCGCATAGCAACAAGATCGTACCTACGCGATGGTCGCTGTCTAGGTTCAACTATTATTTCAGGGATTAAGTATTGCGTAATATCTATTCAAATTAAAATACTTTCGTATGAATTTGAATGAAATGCGAGCGAGGTACAACTGTGTACCTACCGTATTAGGTAAATACGATGCGAGCTAGCGGTGAACGGACAACTTAGAGATTGAAACAAATAAAAACAAAAGCCAAATGCGTTAGGTATTACACTGTGCCTATGCACTAGGGTGTCTAGGATACCTAAGATCTAAACCTAGCCTGCCTAGATGCGGGGTTTTCTACTAAAATAACTAGGCATTCAGGTGCGGTGCGTTTATTCTCAATAGAATAATAACAAATGCCAAACTACGACCAAGGATTGATACGATAAGAGGAATGCGAGCGAGGTATAGCTGTGTACCTACCGTATTAGGTAAATACGATGCGAGCTAGCGGTGAACGGACAACTTAGAGATTGAAACAAATAAAAACAAAAGCCAAATGCGTTAGGTATTACACTGTGCCTATGCACTAGGGTGTCTAGTATACCTAAGATCTAACCTAAACGCCTAGATGCGGGGTTTTCTACTAAAATAACTAGGTATTTAGGCGCGGTGCGTTTATTCCCAATAGAATAATAACAAAATTGCGAAACTACGACTAAGTGTCGATACGATACCTAACCTATGTATGTATTAGGTAGGTACGATGCGAGCCAGCGGCGAACGGACAACAAAATTCTAAGCCTAAATGCCTAGATGCGGGGTTTTCTACTAAAATAACCAGGCATCCAGGTGCGGTGCGTTTATTCCCAATAGAATAACAACAAACTACGAACTACGGCCAAGGATCCGGTTCGATCAGGACCAAAGAATGTTGGCGCGATTGGCCACGTGAGCTAGTGGACTGTATTATGCGGGGATGAAGTTAACTGTTCCATTGACGCTTTACACACAAACAAGACAGGTGATCGGGTTGCCGCGGATGTGATTAGGCATTGAATGCAACCCGAGAAATTAGGAGAGGATGCACTAACCTTTACTACGCCACGTGCTGTTTTGTCATTTGCTGGCTGGGCCGTTGCACCGATCTTCTCTTCCTGGCTCAGGAGCTGCTGTCCACATCACTAAATCACTTGAGGGACACACGAGAGGCACAATCCGATCGGTAAAGGTCTATGAAAGCGGTTAAAATACAACAAATATTATTCATTTCTGAGAGACGCGAGCGCCGCCGCCATTGCGCTGGCTAGTTCAAAGCGGGACTGAATAAGCGTCTATTTTCACAATTGGCGGGCGAAAACTATTGCTATCTTTCACCTAGAGGTAGTGCGGGAGGGGAGATGGGTACAGGAAGCGTGTGTTTCCGCGTCAGAAAATACAGATTCTACATCGGCGCAACCAAATGGTCTCTGCCAACCCCATTGGGAGTGAGAAATGCAAATAATAGATGGTTTTTTCACTACATTCTACACAACACTGTTTAAACTCAAATAAAATATAGTTTAACTAGCTTATGTTATGGCATCTAAAATGTAAATTAATATTTTATTTTGATATTATTTTTGTCAGATATTATACATACAAAAACATCCAGACCAATGCAAATATACATATTCATCCATATAAATATTTGCGCTGAGCGGGTTTAGAACCCGCCACCCTGCGTATCACTCGTATACTTTACCGCTGTGGCACAGAGACCTTTATAATGCTTTAATTTATTGCTTATCAACTGTTTTTGAAACCTTTAGCTGAAAAATTGCACATGCTGTAATCACTGTCCAAAATACACACGAAAAATTTCGTGGAATAAAATCCCCTCTAATAAACATGACGGTGATGTGGCAGCGACAGTGTGACGTAAGCAAAAAAAAGTAAATAAATTAATTAATTTCTGCACCCACCCGCTCCCCTACATATACGTGTCATTATCAAAATTTAATAAAAGAGGTCAGCAGAAAAAGTCTCTTATTGCAACTTTTTGTGATGTGAATTACTTAATGGTTTTTTCCATTTACTTGTGCTTCTTGTCAAACTTTATGAGTAGGTTTTGATATCTTTTGCAATTATCAATAATATATGCTGCTGCATACGGCATTATTTTTCAATTGCGTTGACTTTCAAAATTTTTGTTGGTTTGGTGAAAATCACGCCTTTGTCCCCGGAGGGCTAGGTTAAGTTAGGTTTTTTTTTTTTTTTTTGTTTACGTGGTGGAATGCATTTACGCACTTCGCTCACCCCCCGCGGGGGCAGGGGGCTCGCTTCGTGTGGGACTCCTGGCCTTGGACAAAGGCCAGACTACCCACTAAACCACCACGGTGTTCCTCCTTCGCCTAATCCGAGCCGCGGGATAGTCTGCTCACCGCGACTCGGCTAGGGGCGCCCTTGGTAGGCCCGCTACTTAAGACCCCACCATCCCGGCAATCAGGCCGGAATGGTGGGGGTTTTTCACCTCAAGAATGCACCCCAGGAACACACAGGGGCGCATTCCGCCACATCAGCATAGGGGCAGCGGGTCCCCCGACCCACTGCCCGTGGCCACTCTCATCCGGGGACGCGGGCGAATTGCGTTCGCCGGCGTCCCCTCGCCGGGGGCCTGCGGGGCGGAAGAGTGAGCCCAGCTCGCTCCCGTTCCCGCAAGGCCTCTCTCTTTGCCGCCATCACCTCGCTAGCGAACGAGGCGACGGCGGCCCAACACTGTTCGCTGCCGGCCATAGCTGAAACTACGGCCGACAGCGAGAGGTCCACACCAATGATGCTTGTGAGGGCCGCCCTTTGGCCGCCCCACTCGTCACACACGGCCAAAGTGTGGTGTGCCGTGTCGGGGTCGCCGCTGGTGAGGTTAAGTTAGGTTAGGTTAGGTTAAACTCACATTTCACCAATCATTGAATTTGGTGCCACGTATAGAGTTGTGTAATATTCATTATAATATATCCTAGCATGTTTGTATATTCATAATTTTTAAATATGAATTTTCCAGAAAGTTTTAGCAAAAGCTTTTAAATTTACTAGACATTTTCTGGAATTCGTTTATTCCGCATTCGTCTTACCGTACACACAAAATTTCTTTTCATTCCTTCTATTCGAAAAGTGGCACTTTGTTCTTCAATAAGCGGGAGCAAAATAGCTCTCTTCTGTTTAGGACTTTAAGCGGGTGGAAAAGTGATTTGAATTTGGGACATATAATTATCATTCATAGAAATCGATCGCAAATTGTACGCATTACTGGCTGGTACGTGCTAGCCGCACGGCGGCGTGGGTGCCCGTGCTAACTAAAAAAAAAAAAAACAAAAGCGCGCGCATTACTTATGTCTCTGACTGTTTATACTGGAGATTGATGGCGCTAGGTGGAGCTTGTTACACATATTGAAGTAGGCATTCATACTTTTCTACAGCTTTTACTTTTTTTCTGAAAATAAGAAAATTGGAAACGTACAAGTTCCCTATTCAATGATTCTCTGTTCTTGTAAGTGATCAGTACATATCTACATATATACATATTCATACATATGTACATATTCTCATAGAAAGGGGATGAAAAATATAGTATATGACTCGGGAGCAGATTATTTTTCCCTCGGGTGATGGACTTTGAATATCTCATTGTGCTCAGGATTCTACGTTAGAATCCCTCGCTAAGCTCCGGATTCTATTCTATAATCCTTCGCTACGCTGGTGATTCAAAGCAGCTCCCTCATCGTAAAAATACTACTTTGATTCCTTGTTATACAATCTACTATTTCGCCCCACTTCCTGTTTTTTTCCGAAATTAATTTTAACGATATATTTATTCCTATTTTGTCCCACTTTACGTTCCTTTTTCGCCCTATAAATGTATTCGTACAAAACTCTCTTCTACTAACGACCTAGTTTGTCTTGATAAATGGTTTCAGTTGGGTCTGGACCAAATAAATCTAAAAGGACTTATCAATTTGTCTTTTGCTTAGAGATACAGCTACCTGCGCCATTCAGCTCCCAAGACATTTCCATGATCTAAGCAAACAGCTTACCTTTTGAAACATTGCTTTGTGTCGACAGTTTTAGATTTATACTTGTAATATTCTGGGACAAATTACGGAGTGCTATCTGGACCCTTGCTAAGCATTGCCTTTACTACATACATATATAGACGCTCACGACTATTTTCCTACGGGGTAGGAAGAGACAACAGCCGGTCATTTGACAATTTTAAAAACAAGACATACAGAAATATTCTTCGTTATCTTAGTGACGATTCCAGTCCTGGAATCAAGCGAACTCTGGGACCCAGGGTTCACTCTTCTATAATTCCATTATTTGGTTTTAATATGGCAATTACTGTCGTCGGCCTCCCAATCCCAAGAGGACACACTACGTCAGGATTTTGGTGGAACCCGATGCACGCTAAACATACAGCATACCACAATGTATATTATTAGCATTTATTATTCGTCACTATATATTTTTTGTTGTTTTTTGAATCACATAAACAGGCTAAAGTCTATCAAAGGTGTATTTCAACTGTGAGTTATCAAATAAACGGCGCACGTACAAGAAAAGGTTAAATTGCTGACTTACTTTCACGCATTTTCGCCTTTATCCGTTTAGACAATCTACATAATGACTCTTGTCATACTATTACGTATACAAAGAGAACTAAACGAAAGAGGTATTCTATTTTTATTATTTTTTACCTTTTTATTTTTATTTTATATTTATTTAAAAAATTAAATAGATAATTTTGCTGACTCACTTACACGCATTTTCGCCTTTATCCGTTTAGACATCTCCATAAAGATCTTTGTCATATTATTACGTGTACTTTCCCGCGTGGTTCCCGGCAGAGTAGAATTTGGACCACCCCATTTCTTCCCATGCGGTGTCGTACAAGGCGACTAAGGGATAGGGCTGTTTAACATCAGGCAGATAATGCATGAATCGAAGCAACAATAGTGCCCGTAACACGACAATGGCACACCTATTACGTGGGACCGAATACAATGATGAAATGTGGGTGTTAATTCACCTCTGCATAACCCTCCGGAGATAAAGGCGTGATTATATGTATGTACTTTTCAAAAAATTTGAGACCTTAGGAATGTAGATTCATCATTCTTCAAGCCTTTTTTACAACTCAGTTGGGGTTTTCCAGTCTAACTACTTATAAAGTAATTACTTCGATATTTTCTGTGTAGCGACAAACATCTGACCTCCACATCCAATCGGCGATATTGCAGTTCTGTTATTAGACTAGTCGGAAAGCTCCAACCACCAGTAACGACTGCCATATTTATGTTCGTATAACGGTTACTATTTGAACTCGAAATAAAATTAAGTCAAATATTTAAAAAATAATCTGGCGGAAATATTGAGCTCGGCAGATGTGAAATATTGAAAATGATGGTAGAATTTATGTAAATAGTGTTTATATGTATGATAGCCTAGTGGTATGGGTAACGGACTGCTGAGACGAGGTCTCGGGTTCGATCCCAGGTTTTACCATGGCACACACCAATGACTTTTCGATGCTTTTCGAAGTTATATGTGTATTTATCGCAGGTTTATAAGTGCCCGGTTAATGGCAATAGGCTCGTCACCTATTACATTGGGACCTAAACATAAACTGGCGAAACGTGGGTGCCAGCACCTCTGCCTACCCCTTCGGGGATATAGGCGTGAGTTTATGTTTTATGTTTATGTATGATAACTGATATTTTATCCATCTTTTTATTAAGTAACTATTGTTATCACTTAGCGATGGTAAGTCCTATAGGTAATTCACATATTATTCTCTTTGCGGCTTCAGTAGTTTAGTGGTTAAAGAGTCGGTCTTTTCTGTTATGTGTGAAAAATCCCCACGGATACCCCTTACCACTGGAGCCAGTGGGAAAAGTTATATCGGACTCGAACCGACTAAAACGCATGACGTCTGTGGATCGCTTAGGTTACTAAAGGTGAGGTTGACAGGCATATCCCTCGCACTCCGGCTGACTCTGGGTAATCTTTCTCGATCTGGCCCTGTCCTCAGGAAGGAGCTGGCCTTAAGATCGAGAGGTCCCAGATTCGAATCCTAAGCACACTACCATCGTGAACTCACTCCTAACACAAACAATTTACCTTAGTTGGAACAGGAAATACTAATTTCGTTTACCAAATATTCTTAATAAAAAAAAACCTACCATTTTGCTTTAATTATGTCAAGCTTCTTGCCTTCTTTGTACAATTCATACTTTAGGCGCAATACAAAAAATTTGAGAACACAAAATATTCTGTGAATTTTGAGTCTATGAAAAAATATTAGGGCCATGAGATCGCTGCAGATTCCCGAGCGACTGTAACGTATCTTCACAAACAGCACCTGTGCTTGGCATGCTATTTACTTAATTGATTTTTTTTTATACAAATTAGGTGGCAGACAAGCACACGGCCCACCTGATGGAAAGTGGTTACCATGACCTATAAACGTGTGTAACACCAGTGGAGTCACATCCGTGCTGCCGTCCCTATGAGAACAGAGATTTGGTGCCGTCAGTGTATAGGATAAGCCTTTGGTCATCCCACTGACAGCACAAAAACTCTACAGTGAGCTCTGGCTACCCTACTCACCGCCGGGAACACAACACGAAGTTATTATAACAGCGGTATTCTGTAGGGCGGAGGTACTTCCCCAGTCGAACTGCTCAATTGGGCGGAAATACCGCCGTGTCCTACCTCCACTAACTTGATTGATTTACTCAATCGGGGCTTTTTGCCAATAGAATGAATGTCTACCTTACTAATATTGTGAATATGTAAGTTGTGAATCTTTGGTACGTGATGGTAAGCCCATAAGTCATTCATATATTATTCTCTATGCGGCTTCGGTAGCTTAGTGGTAAAGGAGTCGGCCATTTTTTTACGTGCGAGAAATCCCCACGTATACCCCTACCACTGGAGCCGGTGGGAAAGGTGAACCAGCACACGTGTTTCCTTCTTCCTACAGTCCCGGGGCCTTTAAGCGGGGCGTGAAAAAGCATCTGATGAGGCCGCCAAGCTGAGTGCCACCATTGTAGCACTTAGTGTCTGTAATGGTGACCCTCTTTCCTAAGACTTTGCCTATAGCTTACCATCAGGCGAGGTGAGGTCAAGTTGGCGTGTCCTATATAAAAAAAAAAAAATGTTATGTCGGACTCGAACCGACTAAAACGCATGAATTTTTGGTTGCCGAAGGAGAGGTTGACAGGCATATCCCTCGCACTCCGGCTGACTCTGGGCCATCTCTCTCGATCTAGCCCTGTCCTCAGGAAGGAGCTGGCCTTAAGATCGAGAGGTCCCAGGTTTGAGTACAATTACACTCTATTGACGACCTCTGTGGCTCATTCGTCTGCTATGCAGGGGGCGCGGGTTCGATTCCCGCTCAGTTCAAATTTTTGTATGCATGAATATGTATATTTGCATTGGTCTGGGTGTTTCTATGTATAATATGTATGTAATCACAAAAAAAATCTAAGTATGTTTATCCGCATTCTAGATCCCATAACACAAGCTAGTTAAGCTATGCTTACCATGGGTCTAGATAGCGTTGTGGGGAATGTCGTGGAATATTTAGTTATTATTTATAATTGCCAGATGAAAGGATAGATTTATAAATATAACTCAAAATTAAAAGTAGCCTATTTTATTTCAGGAATAAAAGGCAAAGAAAATCTCTGTTCTTACAGTGTTGGCAGCACGGATGTGACTCCACTGGTGTTACATACGTTCATAGGTCACGGTAACCACTATCCATCAGGTGGGCCTTGTGCTTGTCTGCCACCTAAGTTGTATAAAAAAAAAGTAGCATATTTTATAATTCAGGAATTTCATACCTGGAATATAATAGGCTACTTTTATTTCTGGAATAAAGTAGGCTACTTTTATTTCTGGAATAAAAAAGGCTACTTTCATTTCTGTAATAAAATAGGCTACTTTTATTTCTGGAATAAAATAGGCCACTTTTAATTAGGGAATAAAATAGGCTACTTTTATTTCTGGAATAAAATAGGCTACTTTTATTTCTTGAATAAAATAGGCTCTTTCATTACTGGAATAAAATATGCTACTTTCATACCCGGAATAAAATATCTACTTTTATACCCGGAATAAAATATCTACTTTTATTTCTGGAACAAAATAGGCTACTTTTATATCTGGAATATGGTCACATCTATCTTGGGAATAGGATCAGAATTCCATGCAGGTGGAGTTTTTGGGCATGGCTAGTACTTTCTAACAGTGACATCTATGCATAGTATCTACTAAACAAGGGGTTTTTTAATGTTTTTTATTAAAAAAATGCGTAATCCTGGGTAAGGACACAGGACACAGGCTTTAGATAATGATTTTTTACACCCTGGCAGCAGCTGGCCGCGGCGGCGGCGCACCTGGCGCGCCTCTCCGTTTTCCGGGGACGAGTTGGGGACTCTGTAGTCCCCACACACCCGAGGAGAGGGCCAGATCGTGAGAGATGGCCCTGTGTAGGCCGGGATGCGAGGGATATGCCATCAACCTCACCTTCGGCAACCAAAACGACCCACAGGTGGCGTGCGTTTTAGTCGGCTCGAGTCCAACATAACCTCTTCCACCGGCTCCGGTGGGGAGGTATCCGTGGGGATTTTGCGCAAGTAAAAAAAAAGCCTATCTTTTTTCTTTTTTATACCACTTAGTTGGCAGACAAGCACACGGCCCACCTGATGGAAAGTAGTTACCGTGGCCTATGGACGTCTGTAACACCAGAGGAGTCACAGTCGCGCTGCCAACCCTGTAAGTACAGAGTTTCTGTGCCGTCAGTAGAAGACAAATCAGGACTAGCCTTTAGTCTTCCCACTGACGGCACAAATTCTCCAGTGAGCTCTGGCTACCCTACTCACCGCTGGGAACACAACACGAAGTTATTATAACCGCGGTATTCTGTAGGGCCGAGGTACTTCCCCAGTCGGACTGCTCAATCGGGCGGATATACCGCCGTGTCCTACCTCTGTTTCTGTTTTAGCATGGTGCATTTTTTGCAATGTCATCTACCTATATGCCAGCTACAAAAATTGCCACTCTCTCTCTCTCTCTTTCTCTCTCTGGATGATTTCAGGCAGAGATCGGTGTCTCAGTGGTCAGAGCATTGCTGCTGTAAGGGAAAGATCGCGGCTTCGAATCCCGCTTGAAGAGATTCAATCTTAATCGAACTAAATATTTTATTCTGTACGGCCTTCCTATATACATTTAAATAAATTAGTTTATCCATACTATATATAATATTTATAATATAATATTTTAAAGAGGAAAGATTTGTATTTTTGTATGTAACGAATAAACGCAAAAGTACTTGACCGATTTTAATCATTCTTTTTTCATTAGAAAGCTACATTCTTCGTGAGTAACATAGGCTACTTTTTTCCCGATATTCCCATGGGATCAGGATATACGCGGGTGAAACCGCGGCACGGTGCTAGTAATGTAAAGTACAGCTAAGACACACTGAACTACGTTAGCACATTACTAAATTATTATCATTGAGTAAATCGTGAACTCGTGACTCGTGACTCAACTCAAAGAAAGTTAAGATGAGCGGATTTTCACTAATGAAATCTAGCCTTAGGCGTTATCTGTAAAGCGAGCTTAAATTCTATAAGAGATCTCTTTTGGCAAACTTTTGATCAGTTCTTCAAATCTTCAAGGTTTTTACTTTACTAAGTATTTTACTATTTTATTTATATTATAGGTCTTTTAGTTATATAGCGGACGAAATAGGAGCCGCCTGTCACCCTGTCAGAAGCAGGCCGCGGCCGCGGCGCGCCTGGCACGCCTCCCCGTTTTCCGAGAACGAGTTGGGGACTCTGTAGTCCCCACACACCCGAGGAGAGGGCTAGATCGTGCAAAATGGCCCTGGGTCGGCCGGGGTGCGAGGGATATGCCTGTCAACCTCACCTTCGGCAACCAAAACGACCTACAGGCGGCAATCATTGTATTCGGTCCCACGTAATAGTGGGTGAGCATATTGCCGTTTTCCAGGCACTTTTTCACTCAAGCCATGCATCTGAGGCTGAATCTGGGGTGTATATATTTGTCTGATGTTAAATAGCCCTTAGTTGCCTTGTGTCGTCCGCATGGGAAGTGATGGGGTGGTCCAAATTCTACTCTGCCGGGAATCACGCGGTATATGTATGTAATGGTGACCCTCTTTTCTGAGACTTTACCTTCAGTTTTGTTTACTATCAGGCGAGGTGAAATCTAATTGACGTGTCCTATGTAAAAAACAAAAAAAAGAATACATACGATGGAAACATAATTTATTACAATTTATTTTTATACCACTTAGGTGGCAGACAAGCACACGGCCCACCTGATGGGAAGTGGTTACCGTGGCCTATGGACTCGTGCAACACCAGGAGCGTCACACTCGCGCTGCCGACCCTGAAGAAACCTCCTAATGCCCCTTTTGAAGAACCCCATATTGTAGGTGCGTGGGAAGACCGCAGCAGGGAGTTCATTCCACAACTTGAGTGTGCGTGGGATGAAGTTTCTTTCATACCGCACAGTGCGTACCGTCTCAGGTTGCAATGTGTAGGGATGAACTCCCTGCCTACGGCGAGCGGTGCGATGATAGAATGTTGCTGTGGGCATCATGTCAAACAATTCATCTGAGCACAAACCGTTGTACAGGCGGTAGAACACACACAAGAATCTTACTTTTTCCTTAACTTAATATGTTTTAAATGTGACAATTTCTGAAGATGTTTGAATATTTGTTACTCAATCACGCGTAAAGGATTGAATGGATTTAGCTGAAAGAACAATGGCATATATTTATGTTTCGTAAGAGAATGTGTTTCAAAAAATTGTACTTAATTATCTAAATGCAATGATTTTATAGAATTTTTCAGCACATTCGCTTCTCTCTTTATTCGCTTGGGTGTTTTAGTGCCTCGGGGAGCACATTCGGTTATCATACAAACATCTGCAGATGTTACGGATAGTCTAACAACAGGAACTACGGTATCAATAACAAAGTCAGATGGCAATCGCTTCACACCAAATATTATGCAAATTGCAAAATGCCAATTCAATTCAATTCTTACTAAATTTTTTTTTTGAAGGACACTCCAAGTTGACTTCACCTCGCCTGAAAGATGGTCACCATTACAGACACTAAGTAATGTTACAATGGTGGCACTCGGCTTGGCGGCCTCATCATATGCTTTTTCACACCCCGCTTAAAGGACCCGGGACTGTAGGAAGAAGGAAACACGTGACTCCCCTGGTGTTGCACACGTCCATAGGCCACGGTAACCACTTTCCGAAAAATGCACCGTCTTATTAAATAACAGTCACTAGAAGCGGAGTCTTAGTAAACGAATTTTTTTCATACTTCTTAGGTGGCAGACAAACACACGGCCCACCTGATGGAAAGTGGTTACCGTGACCTATGGACGTGTGACACCATAGTGCGCTGCCGACCCTGTAAGCAGAGAGTTTCTGTGCCGTCAGTGTAGAACACAAAACAGGACAAGCCTTTAGTCTTCCCACTGACAGCACAAATACTCCAGTGAGCAATTTTACTATGTTATAATATATCACGAGAAGCAAACAACTTGGTAGCCATTTTACGAAAATTACTAGAACTTCTTAGTTCTTAGCAGTCTAACTTAATGTAGATTCTGTTTGTCTGTATATTAGATTTATCTTTTGCGCTTATCCCACAGATATACAGAATTGTGTTGTCCAACAGACAAACAGAATTGTCGTGGACTACTCCACAGTTGCTATAAATCAAAACTTATATAATAATCTTTAGTGGCGAGTAAATACTGACCATCACTTTACCGGTCGTAATAATATGTAAACACGGAACAACAAACTACGGTGTCGATTCTGTTGTATGCATGAATATGTATATTTGCATTGGTCTGGGTGTTTCTATGTATAATATGTATGTATTAACAAAAAAAAAAGTATCTAAAGATGTTTATCCGCATTCTAGATCCCATAACACAAGCTAGTTAAGCTATGCTTACCATGGGACTAGATAGCGTTGTGTAGAATGTCGTGGAATATTTATTTATTTATTTCTAAACTAGACTAAAATCTACATAATCTACGTTCGGGTATTTGTTATTAGACCTGACCGGTTTCGCCTTACGGTATCCTCAAAGGTTTACAATGGCATTAAGAACTTTCAATTAGCTCACCGCAGTCCACTGCTGGACCTAGGCCTCTCCCAATGTGCGCCATTTTCTCCGATCCTCCGGCTTCCGCATCCAATCTGTCCTAGCCACCTTTTTCAGGTCGTCCGTCTATCTGGCTAGGGGGCGTCCTACCTTTCGTTTACCTTCTCGCGGTCTCCACTCTAGGACTCGTTTGCTCCAACGGCCATCGGTCCTTCGACAAACGTGGAATTTATTAAGAACCTTCCTTTATAAATATTGCGAAACTAAGCCATATTGCATATTAAAAAAAAACGTTCGGGTACTTTGAGATACACTCAACTATTTGATAACTACCGTCTTATAATAATATCACCCTGTGGTCATGACTGCTGAAAAGTAACCGAAACCTCGGGCTAAATGTAAATAATATCAAAAATATCGCATTAGAACCCGTTAAAAAGCGATTTTATGCCAATAAACAAAATAACATAACATAAACTCACGCCTATATCCCCGAAGGGGAAGGCAGAGGTGCTAGCACCCACACTTTGCCAGTTGATGTTTAGGTCCCAATGTAATAGGTGGCAAGCCTATTGCTATTCCCTGTTTAATGACAATAGGCTCGCCAACTATTACATTACTCGCCACACTTATACACCAAATATAGCTAGTTTTAGAGTATTATCTCAGGACTACCATGACTTTCTTGACTTAAGGTCTATGGATATCTAGACGGAGTAGAGGGCGTCTATATTGCGCAGCCACCCCAAGTCGGTCTTGAATTCAGTCTAAGTGTATATCTTCCATCTTTATCCAAATTCGTCGTGCCTGCATTGTCTGTTTGCGCAGGGTTCTTGGACACTTAATCCATTTTTTTTTGGGCCTGCGCTCATGACGGAGGTCGCTCTGTAACCTCCTACTCCGACGCGGGCTGTGTAGTTAGTGAGTCTCCTCTGTTCCCTCTCAGCCGCCTCTTTCACGAGCATTACTAGCTCATAGTAGGAGGCAGCAGCAGCCCACGCATCCACGCAGCGTACCATCGTCGTGAGCAAGACTCCTAGTACCGCCACATGTTCCTGCCTCGGTGTCTCCCACACCGAGCACTCGGTCAGCGTTTTCAGCCCCGAGTCCTCGCTCGCGTCACTGTGATGACATTCGAACATGGCTTTGCCCGATCCGATGCAGATAATCTCCGAAGCTATTTATTTATTTTAGTCCCTATGAATACAAAAAAACACAGTACATAAATATATAGCCATCTCTATAACGAAAATCTATTTACAAAAACTGCGCTTTCACTATTTGTTCAATGACATTCACTGTCTAAAATATATTAACGCAGCTTAAAATGAATTGAATGAAATTATTCATCTGTAAAATCCAACTCAAATTGCATTCCAATTAAAATGAAATTTCGAAATACAAATAGTATTTTGGATAATTTAATCAAGTGAACAACAGAATTGGCGCTGCTTTTTAATATTTTCGCACACTCTGTACATATATTGTTCATTTTACGTCAACATGTTTTTCACACAACATAATCATGTGAATGAAAAATGTTATTTTTGACAACACAATAGGCTGTATAATGCGACGCTGCGACTCAGACTGGATTATTGTAAGCCGTGTTAATTAAATTTTAGTCCATCAAAAGATACAATGTAGTTATATTTTGTGATACAGTATGTTGTCTTAAGGTTGTATATTTAATGAATATTATTATTAATTTTTGTTTCTTCTTGCGAAGTATTTAGAAGCTTAAGGATTGCATGCCTGGGGGTGACGGGAGGACCCGCTTGTCACCCTGGCAGAAGCAGGCCGCGGCGGTGACACGCCCTGCACGCCTCCCAGTATCTTTATTATTTGGATACTCTGTGGTCCCCACACCCGAGGAGATGGCCAGATCGAGAGGGTCGAGCGGGGTGCGAGGGATATGCCTGTTAACCTCACCTTGGGCAACCAAAAACTAACCACCGGCGTCGTGCGTTTTAGTCGGTTCGAGTCCGACATAACTTCTCCCACTGGCTCTGGTGTTGGTACCCACACGGGGTCTCCGGGGGGATTTTCCACACGTACTTTAGGTATATAACTAGATATAAAAAAGTTATGTCTACAACGAATATTCGGTTATTGTTCATTGTACAGCGTATTCTGTTTCACTTATATAATTGTATTGATTACTGATTTATTTTATATAGGACACGTCAATTAGATTTCGCCTCCCCTCATGGTAAGCTGAAGGCAAAGTATCAGAAAAAAGGGTCACCATAACTTACATATGCCATGCTACAATGGCAACACTCAGCTTGACGGCCTCAACGTATGCTTTTTCACGCCCCGCTTAAAGGAATATCGAAGAAAATACTATTTGGTTGAATATTGAACTCTCACAATTTTTTTGTACCTAATCGAATAAGTTATAAAATGCAACGCTCAAGAACAATATAATAATGATATACCGTGTATAATTGGCCAAGAAAAATACTACTACAATTTTTTATTATCGCGTCAAAGTTGAGGGACCACTGTCCTCGGTTTTATTAGAGTTCAAGAATCTTGGAAACACGCATTTTCAACGAATCTAATTATTGAAAGAATGAAAAATATCGAACTAAATTGGTACATATATATACGCCAGCCGCATGTCTAGGGTGGTAGGAGTGCAGGACAGCTTGTTGTATCTAACGTAAAATAAGTCTGTGGTTTAGCCGCTAATACCATTTTTATCCTGTTCTTCTGAAGATTACCCATGGGAAATAATATATTACACTGTTGGCTTTCTGAGTCTGCCCTGATATTTAATATTATTGCATTCAGTTTCAAGTGGTGTAACTTTATTCATATAAAACAAAGTCAGCGAAAGAAATTAACTATTGTAAAATAAAAAACGCGACTGCTGTCTAATAGATCGAAACAAATTTGATAGCAGGCGGTACCCTAGGTAATATAAACGTGGTAGCCTAGTGGTATTTGTAATGGACTGCCGAGACGAGGTCTCGGGCTCGATCCCAGGTTTACCATGGCGCACACCAATGACTTTTCGATGCTTTTCGAAGTTATGTGTGTATTTATCGCAGGTTTATAAGTTCCCGGTTAATGGCAATAGGCTCACCACCTATTATATTGGGACCTAAACATAAACTGGCGAAATGTGGGTGCTAGCACCTCTGCTTACCCCTTCGGGGATATAGGCATGAGTTTACCAATCATAAACCGAAAGAAAGTTAATGGGTGCTATTATACTTGTTTTGGTCTTGTAGACAAGTGACGGGTTTTTTATTTATCAATGATTAATTTTATTTTAAAATTTTTAGTTAATGAAATGAAAGTTTATTTGTCAGAATATGGGTGAGTGGATACATACATTTTGGATGTTTGCATTTAGGCGCAAACCATACTTTACCACTGTGTGGCGTACCAAAATATGTCTTACAATTAAAATTATATTATTTAATAGTAAAAACTATCATAGCAGATTGCATGCATGCATTATCATGCAATGCATCATGGTAGTTCTATCGCCACATATATCGATAATTAATCTAACCCATACTAACATGACATCGCGCGGCCCTACGTAACTACAGATAGTTACAACATTTTTAAAATTAGATCAAGGAAAAATTAAATCCTAAATTTTTATTTTTTTTTATATATGACACGTCAATTGGACTTCGCCTTGCCTGATGGTAAGCTGAAGGCAAAGTCCCAGAAAAGAGGGTCACCATTACTTACACATACCGTGTGACAATGGTGACACTCAGCTTGACGGCCTCATCATATGCTTTTTCACGCCCCGCTTAAAGGACCCGGGACTGTAGGAAGAAGGAAACACGTGAGCTGGTAATGAATTCCAGGCCTTAATGGTGCGACAGAGGAAAGAGTCTCCGAACCGCTTGGTTCTTGATCGGACTATTATTACCGTTTAGGTATTTAAACTATCATGGTCACTCACATCAGTATCAAAATTAACACACAAAACAAAAAAAAACAGCGCCGAAATATCGGAAACTCAAAACAATGAAACATGGTAAATATCCCGTTAATTTTGATACTGATATTATTACCGTTAGTAAAGATTGGCGGAGATCCCGTAAAGACCTCCGCATCTCTAAATGTTAGGTTGCTAATATACGAAAATGCATCGAAATCACTCGAAAATACTAGGAGGCCTCTGCGGCGTAGCGGTAGTGAACGCGACTGCTGCGAAGGAGTTCGATTCCCGCTCAGTGCAAATATTTGTATGCACGAATATGTATATGTATTTGCATTAGTCTGGGTGTTTCTATGTATAATATGTATGTATTTACAAAAAAAAAGTATCTATGTATGTTTATCCACATTCTAGATTCCATAACACAAGCTAGTTAAGCTATGCTTGCCATGGGTCTAGATAGCGTTGTGTAGATTGTTACAGAATATTTATTATTATTATTGTTTATCAGTTCCATGACACTCGGGACTATGGAGTCCCGGGCCTTTGGATGGCGTGAGTCGGGCCGAATCCAAGACGTAGAGGCCCTTTTAAGAGAATTTAATATGCTAGGGATTCACACACATACACATAATTATTATTATTATTATTATACTACGGGCTCACTACTACTAAGACTACTAGATTGGACTTGTCACCAAAATAATAAATGCGGCACTAGAGCTGCTCTAGCTTTAGTGCAGAGGAGGTAGGACACGGCGGTATTTCCGCCCAATTGAGCAGTCCGACTGGGGAAGTACCTCCGCCCTACAGAATACCGTGGTTATAATAACTTCGTGTTGTGTTTCCGGCGGTGAGTAGGGTAACCAGAGCTCACTGAAGAGTTTTTGTGCTGTCTGTGGGATGACCAAAGGCTTGTCCTGCTTTGTCGTCTACACTGACGGCAGAAAATCTCTGTTCTTACAGGGTCGGCAGCACGGATGTGACTCCACTGGTGTTGCACACGTTCATAGGTCATGGTAACCACTTTCTATCAGGAGGGCCGTGTGCTTGTCCGCCACCTAAGTAGTATATAAAAAAAAACTAAAATTTAAATTTAAAAATTTTAAGATTGATATATACCCAAGCTATTTTAAATCTGGCAATAATCAAAATTTCCCCGAAAAAAATAATCTTGTTTAAATACAAAAATTATAAATGTTAACATTTATCCCCAAGGGACTCAAGATAATTCAGTCCAAATTGTAGCCCGTTGGCGACTGTAGGAGGCCAAATACATCACAGATTGGCGCTCAAATATTTGGCCAACCCCTGCCTATTTGCCTATCAAGCCCTTTTTGTGTTGGCTGAGTTCATCGCCCTAGCGGATGCCTGACAATGCAATAATATGTCAATGTCCTCAGTTCATGTATTATAGACTAGCAACTATATTCCTGTAGTTATATACTGAGGTATTTGTATCTAAGCCGCGTGGTTCCCGGCAGAGTAGAATTTGGATCAACCCATCTCTTCCTATGCGGTGTCGTACAAGACGACTAAAGAATAGGTCTGTTTAACATCAGACAGACATAGCCCAGACCCCGCCTCAGATGCATGGCTCGAGTCAACAATAGTGCCTATTGCCATTAACCGGGCTAAATGTAAATAATACCACATAAATCGCGATAGAATTCATTAAATGGTTTTATTTCAAAAAGCGTACACAAATTAAGTTCTTCTAACATAACCTTTACAAGCATAAAGTACCTCCACAATCGTGTTAAAACCAATTATGTTCTCGCGTCCGCTGCTCCGCTGGCTACTCCAATTAAGCTGAAAGCACTTCAGCCGAGTCCACTTGGACTCACCACAACACTCCAGCGGCTGGGATTGGATCGTCTTCTTAAATTCCACTTATGGTAGCGGTTTTGCCATCAATCCACTTAAGAATGTCCTCATTAAACTTGAGGATTAAATTTACACTGAAGTTTTACAATATAATTGTTAAAACACTGTTTATAATAATAATGTTTTATTTATTTATTTATTTATTTAGAAACTTATCAGCATATTAACATGATGCATGAATAAAGTTAAGAATACATACGACTCTTAGCCAATAATAAAGTTTCCCGACAAGTAAAATTGCGTGCACTGCTTAATACAACAACACAATTACAATTATGACAGGTAAACAAATTATAGATATATTATCATAGGCAGGAATATCAATTTAACAGAGTGCGAATGACTAAAGTATACAATAATCACAAAAAAGAAATTACAAATATGTCCGTAACCTTTTAACAATCTCTTTCTTAAAAACATTTTTCGACAGGTGGAAGATGTCAATGTCATCAAAGTTTTCGTTATAGCAGCTAGGCAAACGAGTGAGGACGGCATTTTTGCCATAGTTAGTGCGGTGCAGAGGAACACTGAACAAGCGGGTATGTCTGGTACGAGTTATAGGTGCGCTCAAGTTAATATGGGAAAGTAGATCGATACTATCAATTTCACCTCTTACAATAGCAAATAATGTTTTACAATAATATTGTTTTACAATAAAATTGTTTATCTTGTTTATTTGATTCATAATACAATTGTATTGTTATATTTGTCAAAACACAGTTTTACATTAAAATAGTTTTAATGCCATGGCCAAATGGTTTTAAGTTTCCATGTTTGGAAATTCTAAGATGTGGTTTTACTTTGGAAAAATGTCTGGTAGGGGATTGTGCGCAAAATACCCACGGATACCCCACCACAGGAACCGGTGGGGGAGGTTATTTCGAACATGAAGCGACAGTGAGATCATCTGAAACATATCCCTCACACCCCGGCCGGCCCAAGCCCGTCTCTTTTGAGTCGGCCCTCTTCGAGTATGAGGACCACGGAGTCCCCATCTTGTCCCCGGGTTTTAGGAGGCGCGCATCGCGCACCGCCGCCGCGACTTGCTTCTGCTAGGGTGACAGGAGGCTCCACCCGTCACCCCGCCCCCCCCCCCCCCCCCCCGCGCTCGATGAGACCGCAAATATATCTTGGAAAAGGAGAATTTAGTAGTAATTGGTAGTAGGTTAAAAACTCAGGTGATGTAATTGGAGTGTTACTTTTTTAAGGATATTTTTTTTTATCTAGGACATGCCAACTTGACTTCACTCCACCTGATGGTAAGCTATATAAAACTTGCAGAAGTTTTTAAATCCTAAAAGAGTGGTATTAGTAATGACATTTTTGCACAATTAACAGACGTAAGTAAGTAGCGTAAGTCTTCAAAGTCCGACCTTATTCAATATTCATACTTAATTCATCAAACATTCAATATTGATTCGTTCCCATTCAATTTCAAAAGTTTAATGAAACTAATTTCTCTCAACCAGAAATATTTAATACCAAAATTAGTCAAAGAGACGTAATTTATTCAAATGAAGTATAGAAATACGTTTCTATATCAAACCAACATTCTTATAACCATAATTCAGATGAAGTAATAACTTTTACCTAACTTACAATAAATCTAAGTTGAGATTTTCGCAATAAATCTCAAATACAAACGAAAAACTGACCGCTGAGTCGGCAAAACGAGACGGTTAATTGATATTTTCATCAAGCCGAAATTTATCATCGGAATGGTGAATTCCATTGCCGACTAACCGACCTTCTGCCGGTAATGGCCGCAATTATTCCATAACACATTGAGTTATAACCAGAATTTAACATTTATGATTTTGTGAAAGGAAAATCTTGTATTCGTTGCTAGACTGAGTGCACACTAGGATGTATCGTCGCAATTATCTGCTCCTTTTTCTTCGCCCAAGTACGAATCACAACGAACAACCGGAGCTGAATCTCGAGGAAAGTCTTTTTTTATACCACTTAGGTGATTCACTGATTAAACCACATTTGCTTTATCTAATAGAAATTTGGGGCAGTGCAGGCAAAACAAAATTATGGGAGCTACAAATCGTACAAAATAAATTAATTAAAATATTATTCCACTAACCTAACACCTACATCTAAAATTTATACCGAAACCAAAATAATGAACATTAGACATCTATATATTTACAATACGTGTATTCTTGTTAGAAAAATATTGCAAAGCCAACTCCATACTAACCTAGCCTTTAAAAAATTGAAGGAACTAACTAGCCGAAGCAGTCGTCGAGCAAGTTTTATTACGCTTCCGAAGGTACGCACGAACTACGGCAAAAAAATGTTTACCTACGAAGACGCACAACTTTATAATAAAATACCCTCATCTATAAAAAGTATAACCTCTCTTCATACATTTAAACAGAAGTTAGCACAACACGTCATCGAGACATATTAACTCGTTAACGACATACGAACGAAATATTGCTGGTACATTGTGTACTATTATTGTTTCTCGTAAAGTGATATGTAAGTCTTTTGAGAAATAAATTCATTAAACATTAGGTGTCAGACAAGCACACGGCTGGGAACGGAAAATGGTTCCCGTGGCCTATGGACGTTTGTAACACCAGTGGATTCACAGTGGCGCGCTGCCAACCCTGTAAGTACAGAGTTTCTGTGCCGTCAGCGTAGAAGACAAAGCAGGACAAGTCTTTAGTCTTCCCACTGACAGCACAAATTCTCCAGTGAGCTCTGGCTACCCTACTCACCGCCGGGAACGCAACACGAAGTTATTATAGCCGCGGTATTCTGTAGGGCGGAGGTACTTCCCCAGAGTCTCTCATCTGTCAATCAATTTCAATGAATCAATCAATCAAGCCTATCGCTGTCCACTGCTGGACAAAGGCCTCTCCCAATATTGGGTAGCTTTGGCCTACTGTTTCCACGCTGGCCAGATGGGTTGATACAGGGTATTATTTCGCGTTTACCTTCTCTCGCAATAATATCAATTCAATTCATTTATTTCAGACTAAATAGTCCATATTGATTGTAGGTAATACAAGAGCTATGTTGGTCAAAATTACAAGAATATATCGCCTGCGTATTCCCCTAGTCACCTCTTATGACAGGGCCCAAAGCAACCTCGATTGTGAGCTGGTATACTTATTTATTTTACAATTTTAGGGAAACTTACAGCTAAAAAAGCTTTAATATTATATTATTAATAGCATGAAGGCCAGTTATCAGTTTCCACATTTAGGTAATATTACAAATTATTATATATTACATCTTTACATGCTAATGCTCAAAAAACTCTCAAGACAAATTAAGTAATTTTAGAAATTGGAAAACTATATTAGATATAATGGAAATCATTCAAAGTATTGATCACAAAGTGATTTCTTCATAGTAACACTAGTGCAAAATAAATCCAAATCAACCTCCCGACATGCCACATTAAAAGAACGACATGCTTGCAATAGGTATGAATGTTGTCTATATGTATATAGTTCTTGCTATACTTACTTATTAACGGACAGGCTCTGCCATAGATTATTCTCTCGAGTAATCTCCCTTAATAGTCAGTCCCTCCCTTAGTGGCAGTGTCCCAGCAACCCTAGATATCACTTTTGCCAAACCGGGTGGTGCAATCGTGGAACTCCCTGCCAGAAACAGTAATAAGTGCTCCTAGCATAAACATTTTTAAAAATAGACTGGACAAGCATTTAGAATGTCAAACACAAGTGCAGTGATATACACGCATCAGCTTTACGCTGCTAGTGTATCAAACAATAATAATAATACCGTAAATGTGGTTAATACCAACTCATTGAGTTGAGAATAAAAAACTACACTAAAATAATAATAATAAACCAAATCGGGCAGGCAAAGCGTCAAAAAGTGGTCTTCCAAGATGTAAACTTTCGATGGGATTACCCCTGGGTTGACGATAATGAGCACCCGAACAAGTATCATTATCAATATTTTAGCATTGTTCCCAGTTGCATCCGAAGCTCCCCCGCTGGAACCGGTGGGAGAGGTTATGTCGGACTCGAACCGACTAAAACGCATGATGCCTGTGGGTCGTTTTTGGTTACCGAAGGTGAGATTGACAGGTATATCCTGCCCCAGATGCAGGTATACCCCAGCCGACCCAGATTCTCCCATCTCTCTCGATCTGACTCCCCTCGGGTGTGGGGAACACAAAGGTCCTAACTAGTCCCCGGAAACGGGGAGGCGCGCTACGTACGCCGCTGCTGCGGAAACGTTTTACTATGGCTTGTATGCGAGCAACTACAATCTAGCTTATTGCCTTTTTATTTGCGAATTCTACGCAAAACATTAGTGTATCACCAGCTTTACGGGTTTAAGTCAAGGATTTGAGACTCATTTGTGTCGTAAAGGAATTCTTTAATCCGACTCCGTCTGTCATTTCTACTTTTATCAGATTTTCATAATAATGTTATTGAAATCATAATGTAATCAGATCTCGGATGAATTTAAGAGCTCCATCTTGAGTTTTATATTGCGGAGATATTTTTTAGATCTGATTTCGATAGACACTTGAAAAGTTTTGTTACTGAATTGAGAATGATTTCATTTTGCTCTGGTGTAATTAAAGGTGAGATAATCTTGTTATTGCAATAATTATCGGGATTTTTACTATGTATATTTTTACGGATTTCCGAAATTTCGATATCGCTACAAGCACGTTTACATGAACTGGGCTCTGCTAGCTAACTGTTTATGGAAACCATATTGGTCTTCCTTTCACTCATCACTGCTACTGTCCGCATTTTCATTTCGCACTCAGGATACTAAACTATAATTCATGTACACATACTTCCTAAGGCAAAATAGCATCTACCGAAATTATTGACCCTTTTCAATTCAATTATATACAAATATATACGCTAATTGCTACAAAAGTTCCCTAAAGATATATTAGATAGGTATAAGATAAATCCAGGTCTTGCTCCGAACATTGACTTTTTTCAATTAAAATTTATAAAACAAGCTAAACATTTGATATACCTACTTCAAGATTTATTCATTCAATTTAAATTACAAACAAAATTCTGTGTCTTAAACTTATATTAAATGTTGACAATTCGTAGTATTCGCAATAAATTACGCGAAACTCCTTCAATCTATTTAATTAAATCTAATATTTGTATTCATTCCGAATATTGGAATTTCGTGTACCTACCCAAGAAAGTCATTCGGACAACGCCTTTCAAAGCTATTCAAACCCTAATCATAAATATAATAATCTGAAAAAATATCCTACCGAACGGAGAATATTTTTTGCACTCTCGTTCAATTTTTGGAAATATACGTCTATAGATGTGCCTTGGGGACAGACCAACTCGAATGTCGTAGCGATAAACAGTATTTTATGCTTCCATGTTAGACGTTTCACATCTGATAGGTTTCTCATGATGATGACGGCTCATGTTTTATTATCAATACAAAGATGATAAGTATTTTCTAGCTGATAATAATTTTGGATATTGGTATATGCTTGTGGCATTAAGTCCGCCTTTGCACAATCTTTGTCTGTTTGTGCAAAAAGTTTAAATAAATAAATAAATATGCATACTACTTTACAAATGCTGGTGACTAAGATTATCTTATAACTCAAATAATTATGGTGTTTTCTCACCAAGGTGTTTAGGACTCAAACCAATTCCAGCTGCAAACCGAGGTGCTGATTAATGAACAAAACTGGCTTAGGCTTACGTTCCGAGTTCTGATCCTTCCAAGTAGTAGGGGGTGAGTCTATCGCCATAATTCGGGCAATATTGTTGATTCAAGCCATGCATCTGTGACTGAGTCTGGGCTGTTTTTATCGTTCTAATGTTAAACAACCCTATCGCTTAGTCGTTATATACGTTACCGCATGGGAAGAGGTAGGGCGACCTACTTCTACTCTGTCAGGGACCACGCGGCTTTAAAAACAAAGACAAAGCATATATTGAGTAGGAATGCAAATCCCAGGTTCAAGCTCTTTAAATACAACTGAGATTGATACTCGACACACACGTCTCCAAGGGAATTTTCGCATAAAAAAGAGGGATCAAACCCAACACCCGATGCGGTTAGCTCTCCGCGAGATTATACAAGACAATAATTCTACTGTTTCTTTGCAGCTGCAGCTATGACTACCTGGAAATCATGGAAGTTGGAGTGGAGAACGGCAGCGAGCACGCCCAGGAGTGGCTGCTCCAAGAACATCACGATTCCTACTCTGCAGATACTGAGGTAAATAATAATTGTATTTTTAAAGGGCTTAATGAAAGTAGAGGAGTGAAGTAGCTTAGTTGTATATCAAGATCGAAGTTAGTGCAAAAAAACATTTTGGTAAATGATTAAGGCATAATGAGGATGGCATATTCCATCAGGAATCAATCAATCAATTAGTCCATCGCAGTCCACTGCTGGATATAGGCCTCTCCCAGGCAGGCCTCTCTTTGGGAGGCTTTATCTTAGTTTCCACGCTGGCCAGATACAGATTGGTACAGGGTTTTATTTCGAGTTTTCCTTCTCTCGTAGTGATGTCATCTACGTACTTTTCTGTTAGTTGCCTCTTACGATACCCGTTAAATGAGAGGGGGTGGTGATACTTATATTCTTTCTCCGTCACCACACTGATAAAGCATCACACACACAATCAAGAATAAAAACTTCTAAATCCATGTCGAGTAAAAAAGAAAAATGCATGCGTCCCGTGGTCCCAAAAACATAGCTAGCCATATATTTTGCCAGCCCTTTGGGATATGGTGGCAGAATAAAATAAAAAATATGTATGTTGCGCGATAAGTAGGAGAACCCATATTCATACGCGTCTAAAAGCTCATGAATCCTCGTAAAAGCGTGTTCTAAACTTTTTATACCATAGCGCTAAAAGATTGACTCCACACACATACGTACACAGATCACGTGCGTGCACACAAGAGTTGTTTATTCATTTTTTTAAAGATATCAAAAAAGGAAAAGAGCTTTCTCTCTTCTCTGGAAAAATATTTATTCAAAAAAATATTTGAAACGTTTTTACATGGATATCGCATTACACGTATGCCTGAATTGTGTAAATAATATTATTCTAGAATATACTAAGAATACACAACGCTGTGTTGTGTTGTGTATTGTAACTGATCATATTAATCAAATTTAGAAACAGTAATCCCTACGTTAACTGTATTTGTAAGTTGTTTTGGGCATATTATTATTTTTTACATATAGAACACGTCAATTAGACTTCGCCTTGCCAGGTGGTAAACTGAAGGCAAAGTCTCAGAAAAGAGAGTCACCATTATGCAAGTATACATATAAATATATCGATCCCAAGCTCAACATCTAGTCCCACGTTGGGCGCCAAATTCTCAGAGATCTCCAAGTCAAACAAAAGTTGGATATACGTAGAATTAATTATATATATATATATATATATATATATATATATATATATATATATATATATATATATATATATATATATATATATATATATATATATATATTCTACGTATATTCATATATAAATATATATGTATAATAGAAGTTTTTATTTTAAAAACATACTTTTATTAGGAATAAAATTAAATTTTCCCTATAATATTACGAGTATGATATTATAACGATTTTCTGTGCTTTTGCCACACCGCCTTTTCAGGTTCAATGTTATTTTTCAGATATGGGAAGAAACAGAAACCCTCCTACCCGAATCTGACGCTATCAGCGCGGGCTGGCTCCGAGACGCGCATGCGACTCGCGCGAGACGACTCTGCGGTGATTGGAGCGACAAGCTGAAGCTCCTGCGGTACCAGTCCAAAGGGAACGTGCTGCGACTCCGCTTCAGAGCAGACCACTCGCGCCATTACGCGGGTTTCAGAGCGAAGGTCACACTGACAGACTGTAAGTATTACTTTTAAACTTACAGCCCAGCTCCGCTCGAGAAATTGTCGGATTGGCCTTAGGGACCAAATATTCAAAAATCTTGCTTAAATAGATGCTTCAATATAAATGGTATTATTTGGTGGCTTCTGTGGCGGAACGGTAGTGCGTTCGCGAGCTCGATTCGTAAATCTAATCGATGAAAATTATTGTACGTATGATTATGTATATTTGTATTGATCTAGGTGATGTTTGAATAATATGTATTTACAACAAAATATTATTTAATTATGTTTAACTAGCTGTTGTAGGTTCTTGATTGCCGATGGCATAATCGGCAATCTAGAACCCATAACAGCTAATGAAGCTAAGCTTATTTTAGGCCTAGATAGAGTTGTACAGAATGTAAACCTAAGGTTTGAAGCCTTGCTAAAGTGCCCAAAAGAAGAGGTACCGTATGAGGATAACGCCTCCACCCAACACGTGTTGTTATACATAGATAGGAAAGGAAAGTGTAGGATCAATTTTCAAATTAACATGTCTCCTGGGTAGACTAGATTAGTAGATTGAGAATTCAACCTTCCCGTTTATTTTGATCTAATCTTTAGGAATCTGTTACAAAAAAGTAAAGGCCCAAGGTAGCGGACCTTATTAACTGTCCAATGTAGCGGCCCACTACAATCTCACGTCTCATTGAATTTCACATCGAATAATAAAATTTAAAATTATGTCGAAGAACAAATTCCGGCTAAGTTTGAACATGAACGATCCAAAGTAAAGTTTTACACACAATGGTTAATTAAAACTAGCCTACGTTCATTCGATACGCCTCATTCTCTGACGATTTCATTTTAAATACACTTTGAATATTGAAATATGAATTCTATGTGCACGTAATAAGGTCAGGTTAACAACAACGTTAAGTTAGTTTTCAATGCTGTTCTTGCCAAGCGATTTTAAATCCTATTATAATGAAGTAAAGGTGTTGAAGAGAGCATAATAGGAAAAGTTGAGAAGTTTATTTGCCGTTTGTTCGTTCCGCTGTATTCGCGCACCAAAACGGAACATGGCGAAAAGTTGGGTTTGAAAAACGAAACAATGAGATTTTAGCTATGAATATTGTATACTTATTTTATTGTTTTTGGGTTCTGGCTTTCAATATTTTCATGGAGATAATTTCTCATTGGCAAACTAATGATTTTAACCAAAAAGTTTATCTATCTGTTTCACTATTATAAATGGAACAGTTTGAATGTATGTGATTTACTAAATTTACTAATACTTATATTTTACTAATACCTTTTTAATTAATGGTAAAGGACTACAACTTATCATTCTGTACACTGTGATAGCTCACAATTTATATGCTTAAAGTGCTACACTCACTCTGGACCGCAGTCCCAAAAATCGCAGTTAGAATGGGGTTTAAATAACCAACACACATTCCCAGCGAGGACAAAAACAATTTTATTCACTGAAGCTTTTAACATGGTTCCGGAGACTTTCGATACCGCCATCTACAAAAGTGACAAATTGTACAACGCCATCTAGTGAATAACTCGGAACTAAATTATGTACACATTTGGATTCTTAATACTAAACATTCCGCCCACCATGGACAGAATGGCCATAACAATCAAAAGATAGAATTATACATGGTTCGACAAACTTACAATTAGATAACCGCCCACCATGAGCGTATTACACTATAGCCTGGAAGGCGTTATCAGAGCTCGTGGACTGTAATACAAATTAATAAACCTTTCTTACGAAACAAAAACAAAATCTAAATAGTTATACAAACATGGCGTAAACACTTAAATCTAATTACATATTGCTTACCGGAAGTATAATAAGCTTCGAAACAGGTCTCCTTATTATGGAGTCCTTACAGCGCAATGAAACAACTCTCGTGACCTTATCCGAGCCAGTATGCTTTTCAACAATAAGACCATAAAGCCACCTTGCCGGAGGTAAATCATCTTCCATCACTAATACGACGTCCCCTACTTTAGGTTCTGGAGTTTGGTGCGACCATTTGTGACGATGAAGAAATTGGATGAGATATTCACTAGACCACCGACGCCAAAAGTCCTGAAGCATGCGTTGTGTCAATTGCCACCTTTTTAATGTGCTAATATTAGAGCTCTCAAAGTTGGACTCGGGCACAAGCAATAGAGGTTCACCGACTAAAAAGTGACCTGGAGTCAACGGACACGGATCCTCAGGATTTGTGCTTATTGCAGATATTGGCCTGGAATTTAGGCAAGCCTCAATCTGTGCTAGAACTGTCGTCATCTCTTCAAATGTTAGCGTACTAGTGCCTATTACTCGCCTAAGATGGTGCTTCGTGGACTTCACTCCAGCCTCCCAAAGCCCTCCAAAGTTTGGAGAGTGAGGTGGAATGAAGTGCCATTCAGTTCCATTAGTTGCTAGCCAGTCAACAATTTCAGGTGCTACGCCCGACCTTTCATGGCGGAAAAGAGCTCTTAACTCTTTGTCAGCCCCAACGAAAGTAGTGCCATTATCACTCCACAGCTCTCTGCAATGGCCTCGTCGAGCTGTAAAACGCTTAAAAGCTGCCAAAAATGTTTGTGACGTCATGTCGCTTACAATTTCTAAATGTATAGCTCGAGTAGCCATGCATACAAAGAGGCAGATATATCCTTTAGTGGCGTGATAACCGCGACCCTTCGTTGGTCTGACGCTGATGGGACCTGCATAGTCCACACCACTGCGAAAGAAAGGTCGGTGAGCATTGACCCTGGCGGATGGCAACTGCCCCATTAATGGCGTAATCCCTCGGGCTGAAAATCGAATGCACGAAACACACACACTGGCCACAGCTAGTATTGAACTATTTGCGTAGTCAATACTAGCTGTGGCCCACCATGTAAAGTTCGTTCATGAGCATCTGCGATTAAAAGGGTTGTAAAGTGCGACATGTGAGGTATAATAATTGGGTGTTTCATGTCTTCATGCATATTAGCTCGGTGTAATCGACCGCCTACTCTTAAAATTTGATCACTATCGAGGTATGGATTAAGCGAGGAGAGCTTACTCCTTTTATTAACCTCTCCCGTCTTCCTTAAACTAGTGAATTCTTCCTCAAAGTGATCCAATTGACATATCCTAATGCAAGTAAATAATGAGAGATTGATTTCTGTAAAGGATAAAAGAGTGTTAATAGGCTCTCTATTTTTTTGTGCTAACCTTAAAAATCGCCTGCAAATGGCTATTACTCTAACTAATCTTTTTAAAGATGAGAATTTCGCAATTATAGTATTTTCCTTGCGCTCATTAATTACTGCATTTAACACTAAATGTTTACCTTTCCGTTCCTCTAAACTGGTCTCTATAATACCTTTATTGTAATTAATACTCTTATCCTTAAGCCAGCTGGGCCCGCTCTTCCAAAGCTCAAACCCGACAAAGTCCAACGAATTCATTCCTCGAGATGCACAATCAGCAGGGTTATCCTTAGACTGGACATGTGACCACTGATTACTTTCCGTTATGGTAAGAATCTCAGATACCCTATTGCTGACAAAAGTATTCCATCGACTAGGATGGCTACTCAGCCAGGCTAGAACAACCGAGGAGTCAGTCCAGGCATGAATTTGTTCCTTGCCTATACCTAAGGTGCCCGAAACTTCTGATAGAAGTTTTGATAGCAGCACTGCGCCGCATAACTCTAAGCGTGGTATAGATACCACCTTGACTGGAGCCACCTTAGTTTTGGATGCCACTAAACTGACATGAACAGTACCATCACAATCCACTGACCGCACGTACACCACAGCTGCATAAGCTGCATTGGATGCATCAGAAAAACCTTGAAGGTCGATTGTATCACCTGGACTTGTATAAAACCATCGAGGAATGTGAAAGTCGCAAAGATTATGAAGAGTTCCTCTGTAACTAAGCCAATCTTTAAGTATGCTGTCTGGGAGTTCATCGTCCCATCCAATACCTGATAGCCAAACTCGTTGAATGAGAACTTTCGCCGTGATGACAACAGGAGCGATCCAACCGAGAGGATCAAATAAACGAGCGATATCCGAAATTAGCCTGCGCTTGGTTACGGGGAGGTTCATCTGAGGAAGATTCACTGTATATTTAAAGTCATCTGATTTTCTATCCCATGAAAGGCCCAAAATTTTTACAATATGGTCTACTTTAAATTCCAAATTTTCCCTGGACCCTACAGATTCATTTACCTTCTGCAAAAACTCCTCGCTGTTACTTGACCATTTCTGAAGCTGAAACCCACCGCGACCAAGTAACTCGTTCATCTCGGCATAGATTTTTTTACTCTCATCGATCGAATCACAACCAGACAGCAAATCATCAACGAAGAAGTCGTTGAGAACGCAATTAGCTGCCAAAGGAAAATCCTTTCCATCGTCGTAGGCTAACTGCTGCAAGGTGCGTACAGCTAGGTATGGTGCCGAAGATGTACCAAAGGTAACACGCAGCAAGCGTAAGTGCTGGACTTCAGAGTCGGGATTGTCGCGCCACAAGATGCGTTGATAATTCACATCACTCTCTGATACCTTTACTTGGCGGTACATCTTGACAATATCAGCGACCAAACTTATGCGGTGGCAGCGCCATCGCGTAATAATTTTTCGCAATTCCCCTTGCAAGGTAGGCCCAACCATCAAATCGTCATTCAACGAAACTCCGTTGTTTCCGGGACAGGAAGCATCGAAAACGACCCTAACCTTGGTGGTACTCTTATCGTTTCGTACCACTGCGTGATGCGGCAGATAGACCGCATGAGTTCCCTTCTCAGCTTGGGGAACCACCTCTGCATGACCCAACTCAAGATACTCATTAATAGCAGCACTATACTGCGTTTTGAGTTCAGGGTCTTTCAAAAGTCTCCTTTCCAGTATGTGAAAGCGTTTGAGAGCTATTGCCTTCGATTCACCATACAAACACTTGTGATCGGTGGACTTAAAGGGCAACTTGACAATATATCGCCCGGTTGCATCTCTCTGGGTTGTTGCGGAGTAAAAATCTTCACAGCTTTGTTCCTCAGTGGTCAACATGACCTTAGGAGTCAAAAACTGATCAGATTCGAGCTCCCAAAATTTGCGCAATAGCTCGTTGGAATCTGTGCCTGCAATAGCATGGCAGCATACTGGACTCGACTTCCTTGGATTACTCTGGATTTCTCCCGACAGAATCCAACCAAGTTTGGTTTTTTGTGAGACGGGTGTTCCCGGCGGACCCTTAACCAAACCCTCCAACAAGACTTCGCCGACCACACGAGTACTCAAGAGTAAGTCAATCTTACCTGGAGTGTCAAAAGTTGGATCGGCTAACTCGAAGGATGAAAATGTTGACAATACCTGAACGACCTTCCGTTCAGGCAGTTGCGATGTAAGTTTGCTTAAAACATACGCATCGACATTCAAAACAAAACTGGGATCTAGGCGTGATTGCAACTGGAATTTCACTATCCACCTAGAGGGTATGCTGGAACCCTCATCATCGCCTAGCCGCAATATGTCGGTGCGTGCAGGTGTTTTCCTAAGGCCAAGCATCTGCACTGCGGCCTCTGTAATAAAAGAGACCTGCGAACCCTGATCCATCAGAGCTCGTAACACAACAGCAGTACCTGTTCTTGACCTCACATTGACCAAAGCAGTAGCTAACAGACCTTGGCTGGTGACATCTGTGAATAAACAAAACCTTTTGGTACACTCGCTTTGAGTAGAAGTAGTTGCAGCTGCAACCACTACAGACCGGTCTGCTGAATTATTAGATCCAGTGGATTCTGCGATTGGTTTGGGATGAAGTAGTGTGTGATGCTTTTTCTTGCATATTTGGCATTTGGTGGATTGGCGACAATGATAGACGTTGTGATTTGGACCTAAACAATTGAAACACAATTTACTGGCTCGGACAAATTCACGACGTTCATCTGTGTCCTTTTTTGCGAATTGCTTACAATGACACAATGTATGCTCCTCTGAACATAAAACACAAGTTTTTGAAGTGACATGGAATGATTTGGCAGAGTTGTTTCGGTTATTAGTACTTGTTACATTTTGTTTATTTGATGGCTCGTCTATGTTCCCTAAAGAACGAAATCTGGATTCTAGGAACTTCTTAAATTCTACAAAAGTTGGTAACTTGTCCGACGTACTGATTTCCCTTTCCCACAGTTTCCGTGATTCGACATCGAGTTTTGAACGTACTAAAAATATTACAATGACATCCCAAGAATCTACATTAATACCTAGCGCACGCAAAGCTCTTAAGCAATCGACAGTGGTGTCTAAAATGCCTTTTACGGACGCTGATGACTCCTTTATCACTGGTTGATTAACAAGACGTTTTAAGATGCAATTCGCTAAATGCTTTTTATTATCGTAGCGCTCCATCAACACAGACCAGCTTTCCTTATAATTGGATGCAGTTATAGGAGTATGTCTCAACAGTTGTGCTGCTTCGCCAGAAAGATGAGCTTTTAGATAATGCAGCTTCTGAACATCATCGATCTGGTCGTTTTTATCAATTAAAGACAAAAATAAATCACGAAAGGAATTCCATTCACTATATTGTCCAGAAAATTTGGGAAGATCAATTGTGGGTAATTTAACATTAAAATTGTTAACTTCTACATGTTTATTAGTGGTAGGTTTAGGTTTAAGTTCTTTTAATTCCGATTTGTATATAGTGTAAATATCTTCTGTTTTCTCAAAAATGTCTTTTGTAAAATATGATGTACTTTTCCTTTCTTCATCAGTTGCAATTTCAATAATACTACGATGTGTTCGCACAAATTCTGTCCATTGACTTTCTAACGTTTCTAATTTCGTTTCAATGTACGATTGAGTTAGTCTGTCTTTAGGAGACTTCTTAAAATTAGTTCGACCTTTCTCAATAATACACTTTGTATCTAATTGCAACCTTGATAAAGATTCCATATTTACTACGACAATCTAACTACAATACACTAATACAACTTAAGTTCTAGTACACTAAAGAGAACTACAAAAATAGACTACAAGCTTTACATAAAATTTATTCTAAGTCGAAGAATTCAAGTCTTAATTTTACACTCAAATACTCTAAGTCCACGACTACAGAATTCTAAGTTGAAGATCACAGCCAAAAATTTTACAAGTGTTTGAGAATAAATACAAATCTAGGCAAAATCGGGCATAGGTTCCCCGTAGTTACACTTTTTACAAAACTATTCTAAGTCTACTTTAACTAACTACTGAATTATTCTAAGTCGCTAATTAAGTCACTATATTTTTTCTAAGTTCTAAACACTGATAAATTTACTAAGTTCAAACTATGTTCGCAAACCACAACTTTCACAAAAGGCGTAAACAGTTCCAATTGTACTCACGGTTTCTTTCTGCCAAACCTCACTTGTGTCACGTCACAATGTCGTCACTTCGTCGATGTCTTGACGTTAACTTCTAGTGGCGCCCTCTAGTGTCTCAAGGCAAGACTTGCATATACTGCGTCTTTTGTCTTCCAGGTGGCTCTGCATGCAATTCCTTTACCGCAATTGATAGTGGTAGGAACCAACTCTTGGATTCGAAAGCACCGCTGCGCCCTCTGTCGGCTCACTGCTAACGGTCTCGTACTTCCACACGAATGCCAACACGTACACACTCCAATGGCGTATTAGCGATCCACTAATACAACCACACGCCAATACTTAAGTACTTTAAATCGTAAAGTACCTAAGTTGCCGAATGATCCGGTTCGTTAGGACCAAATGGACCGCAGTCCCAAAAATCGCAGTTAGAATGGGGTTTAAATAACCAACACACATTCCCAGCGAGGACAAAAACAATTTTATTCACTGAAGCTTTTAACATGGTTCCGGAGACTTTCGATACCGCCATCTACAAAAGTGACAAATTGTACAACGCCATCTAGTGAATAACTCGGAACTAAATTATGTACACATTTGGATTCTTAATACTAAACACACTCTTTTCCCTTCTTATTAGTATGCACTATTTACTTTGTATATCTATTTATGTGCTAAAATCGTATATCTATTTTACTTAATTTGTATTTCTCTCTATATATTTCTTTCTTTTTGTTTCTAATACACCTTGTTTCTAGTTTATTTGCTAACTACACCAAATGTTTTGCTTTCATTACATTTCTGTCCATCCTAAGGTTGCCTGGAAGAAATTGCTTGCAGCGATAAGGCCGCCCATTGTACATTAAACTGTATGCATGTTACCTACAAGTTCTACTGTAATCTATTGGTGTACAAGAAAGAATTATCTAGGTTAGGAATTGATAAAGTTTCGTACAGCGAAACTCTGTAATTACAGGGTTGGCAGCGCGACTGTGACTCCTCTGGTGTTACAAACGTCCACAGGCCACGGTAACCACTTTCCTTCAGGTGGGCCGTGTGCTTGTCTACCACCTAAGTGGTATAAAAAAAAACAACGGATTATGTCTACCTCTGTAGATATGCGACATGAGGGTATGCGCAAATAATATTTTAATAAAAATTCTGTACCTAAATCATCACGTTTTTCTCCGAAACTTATTCAGGTCGCTCAAGTTAAGTGGTAACTCAATTTGGAGTCTGTGAAGTCCAAACATGCGAACTAAATGTTAAATAAAGTACTTTTAGTATTAGCATAAATTATTCTCATTATAAATACACATTTACATCGTGTTTTCAGTTCGCTTGATCCTTATTTACAAGTCATTAGTACTATTATACTTGCGTCTCGGGTTCCGGATTCTTGAAATTTATTTCTACTTATAAATAAATAAAATAAAAATAAAAAAGCCTTTATTTCCTTATCCTTATTGTACATTTTAGATTTTGGAGTTAGTATGTTATTGTTAGTTATATTTTGCTTACTGTCTAAATGTTAGTAATAGTTAGTTTTGTTGGATATGGACCCCTCTTCGGGTGAAGGCCTCCTCCAGTCTTTTCCACTTGTCTCTGTCCTTGCCAATAGTTTCCCAGTCCTTTCCTATTAAATCTGTAATATCGTCTGCCCATCGTCTCCTCGGTCTTCCTACCCTTCTTTTCCCGATTGGCCCTTTCCACCTCGTGGCATTGATTGTCCACCTTTCGTCTGTGTATCTCGATACGTGACCTGCCCATTGCCATTTCAATTTTAAGGCTTGCGTGAGGGCATCTGTTATCTTTGTTTTTTGTCTGATTACATTGCTTCTGACTTTTTGTATTTTTCTTAAGTTTAGGATACTTCTCTCCATAGCTCTTTGTGTTGTTGTGATCCTTTGCTTTGCTTTTGTCGTGTATATCCAACTTTGGCAACCATACAGTAGACTGGGCAATATGCAGGTGTCTAATACTGTTTTCTTAAGGCTTATCGAGTATTCTCCTTTTAGGACTTCTTTGAGTGACCAGAATTTCTTCCAGGCTATGTTTGTTCGCCTTTCAATTTCATCTTCATTGTGCGTTTTCAAAAAAGATATTTGTTTGCCTAAGTTGATGTAACTGTTGACATACTCGATATGATTTTCTTTTACGTTGATGGGCCGTTCTATGCTGTTTGTCATGATTTTTGTTTTTGTAGCATTCATCTCTAATCCTACTTTTGAGCTTGCTAAAGCAAGAGAGCGGAGCATATCTTGTAGTTCATCTGCTCTTTCAGACAGTATAACTATGTCATCTGCGAATCTGAGATGACTTAAATAGCTGTTGTTTATTTTTATGCCTCTAGTTTTCCAGTCTACGTTTTTAAAAATATCTTCTAAAACAGCAATAAACAATTTAGGTGACAGGGGGTTCCCCTGTCTGACTCCTCTTTCGATGTTAATTGCACCACTTCTAGATTCTAGCATGACATTACTTGTGCTGTTGTTGTATATGTACTTTATAATGTTTATATATTTCGAATTTATGTTTAGATATTTAAGTGCTTTCCATATAGAGTTGTGGCTTATGCTGTCGAATGCTTTACTGTAGTCGATAAAACCTAGATAGAGTGGCTTTTTGAACTCATCGTATTTTTCTATAACCTGTTCCAGTGTCTGTATATGATCTAGTGTACTAAACCCAGAGCGAAAGCCAGCTTGTTCTAATGGCTGTGCATTTTCAATGTCTTGTGTTATGCGTTTAAGAATTATAGATGAGAAGATTTTGTATATATTTGACAATAGACTGATTGGTCTATAGTTGTTGATATCTACAGGGTTTCCTTTTTTATATAATAGTATGATGTTTGACGTGCACCATTGTCTTGGTACGATTTCGGCTTCTAGTATGCGATTGAATAATTCTGTGAGAGGTCTGAGTAAAACTGGTGCTCCTATTTTCAACGCTTCGTTAGTTATTCCATCGGGACCAGGACTTTTATCTAATTTTAGTAGTTTTAGCTGGGCGTATATATCTTTCTCTCCTATCGCTTCAATTATTTCCGTGTTATCACAGTACTGTGGTTCGTTGGGTTCCTTGCTGGTTTTATCTTTGTTTTTGTATAATTCTTGATAGAAAGTAGTTGCCTGCTGTATTATTTCCTGCCTTGTTTTAATTTCTTTATGTTGGCCATCTAATTTTGGTATCCAAGTTTTTCTTAAATTTAACTCTTTAAATGCTCTCTTTGTACTTCTGAATTTGGTTAGACTTTCTGTTATTATCCTTTGTCTGTGCTTACTGTAGTCTTTTTTGATCGCTTTACCGGTGTCCTTATATAATTGTCTTAGTTCTTTCTTTGTGTTAACATCTTTATTCTTTCGTATAGTTAGTTCACTGCGTTTGTTAATTAATGCTATTGTTTCTTCGCTAAAAATTTTGTGTCGTTTTTCTTTTTTAATATTGTTTTGGCTAGTCAAACTCTTTGTTATAGTTGTTTCTAGCGCATCATAGTAAGATTGCACGTCTCTGGTATCTACTGGTTTGTTTTCGAGGTTCAATTTGAGGCTATCTATGTAGTGTTTTGTTTCCTCTTCAGTTTTCGGGATTTTTGGTAGTGGTTTAAAACTTTTTCTACTTTTTTTCGATTGGCTCAGTATGATTGTTGCTCTAATTAGTCTATGGTCTGTTCGGAACTTTACGTTATTGAGAACTTCATAGCTTTGAACTATCTTTGGGACGTTTGTCAAGATGTAATCAATTTCGTTTTTAATAGTTTCGTCTGGTGACTTCCAAGTCCATCTTCTGCTGGTTCTTTTTTTGAAATAAGTGTTCATTATTGCTAGTCTATATTCAGATGCATATTCTAGCAGTCGTTCGCCTCTTTCGTTTCTTTGGCCTAGGCCATACTGTCCCGTGACGAGATTTTCTTCTCTTTTGGTATCCCTATTTTTGCATTGAAGTCTCCTAATATTATGATTTTATCGTCCGCTAGTGTGTGAGCTTTTTTCAGATCATTGTAGAATTTTTGTATTTGCCTGGATTATAGACATGTTTAGTCTGCCGAATTTCATTTGTAATAGAGCTACACGCTCCGAAATGCCAGTAAAGTTAGTTATATTATTTTTCCATGTCTTTTTTATTAAGAATCCGACTCCATACAGTCCCTTTGTTTCTCCTATATAACAGAGAACATGGTCTGAATATTCTTCTATGTGGCAGCCCATTTTTCTTGTTTCTGAGAGTCCTAGTATGTCGCAGTTTATGTTTTTCAGAGCATTGGTTAGTTCTAAGTATCTGTGTGTTGATAACAGAGACCTAACATTATAAGTTCCAATTTTTATACAAGTCTTAGAGGATTTGTCCAGTTTGGAGGTTTTTTGTTTTCGTAGTTGTCCTGGAGGGTTGTGGTCATACTTTTCCACGGTGACCAGCCGGCTTGGAAAATGTGTGTTATATGTTGATGTAGCTTTTTCAGATTGTTTGTTGTTTTCTGGGAGTGTTGGCTTGCGTGTTTGTTTTGTTGTTATTTTTGTTTTTTAGATAGTCTAGCATGCTTGGTTTTACTAAGCCTTCGGAAAAGCTTGAGGACCTGTGCACTGTGTGGGCGGCCAAGGTTTTGTTCTTTTTGTTTGTTTGAGATGTCTGCTCAGCCCGGTTGTTTGTGATATTCTCTTATTTCTACTTACTGAGCCTTTATTTTGAGAGCTAAGTATGGCCGATCAAAAATACGGTCAAACGTCAAAAAAGCGTCGAAATGGAGGAAAGCCAATACCTTACCTTTGTCACAGTTAACTAAAAATAAGCAATCTTGATATTTCTTATTAATTTTTTATTTAAAAACTCAGTTAATTAATATTTTTCTATTTACAAGCTCGCTGTAAGGACTAAAAACTGAAATCAAAAAACTAGGTAGTCAGTTAGTTTTTTTTTTACATAGAAGACGTCAATTAGACTTCGCCTTGCCTGATGGTAAGCTGAAGGCAAAGTCTCAGAAAAGAGAGTCACCATTACTTACACATACCATGTGACAATGGCGACACTCAGCTTGACGCCCTCATCATATGCTTTTCACGCCCGGCTTAAAGGACCCGGGACTGTAGGAAGAAGGAAACATGTGAGCTGGTAATGAATTCCAGGCCTTAATGGTGCGACAGAGGAAAGAGTCACCGAACCGCTTGGTTCTTGATCGGATATTCTGCACAGTGTGCGGGTGACATCTAAGACCTGCACGTAGTTAGCCTAGTTTATTTGATTAATATGTTTTTATTTAATGGCTACATGATTGTTTACCTTAAATTAAGTACCTAACCGCGTGGTTCCCGGCAGATAACTGCGTGGTTCCCGGCAAAGTAGAATTTGCGCCATCTCTTCCCATGCGGGTGACTAAGGATAGGGCTGTTTAACATCCGACAGATATATAGCCTCGGTAACATCAACAACCCGAAATACGGTAATAGACCCACCCCCTATTTCGTTGGACCGTTGGACAATGATTGGTGAAATTTGGGTGTTAATTAACCTCGGACTAACCCTCCGGGGATAAAGGCGTGATTATATGTATGTATGTATGAATACAATGATTGGTGAAATTTGGGTTTTAATTCACCTCTGACTAACCAGACCTACATATAATCACGTCTTTATCTCCGGAGATCTCTTCGGGGATAAAGGCGTGATTATATGTATGTATTTATGTAAGTACTTAATCAAATGGAGTATATTTCGTATCCGTCGTAGCTATAGTAAAAGTGAGAGGTTACTATAGCTATACTATATATATATATACATATAATATATAATCTCATATACACATATATAAATAAATAAATAAATAAATATTCCACGACTTTCTACACAACGCTATCTAGACCCATGGTAAGCATAGCTTAACTAGCTTGTGTTATGGAATCTAGAATACGGATAAACATACTTAGATACTTTTTTTTTGTAAATGCATACATATTATACATAGAAACACCCAGACCAATGCAAATATACATATTCATGCATACAAATATTTGCACTGAGCGGGAATCGAACCCGCACCCCCTGCAGAGCAGTCGAATGCTCTACCGTCTCTAATTCCAATCACAGAACACTAATATCCTGAGTACAAGAAGCATAACTCCATACAAAGAAAATGCCAGTGCAGAGCACCTAGCAATGCAACTTTTGCTCCAGGAACTTAACACACACGATTAAATATACATAGGACACGTGGTTCTAACTTAGGTCACGTAGTTGTCGACTCGTAACGAACGCTTTGATTTGATGTTTAGAAAGGTTTTCACATGCATTACGGTACAGTATGGTATCTGTCGCAACTAATTAATTTCTATGGGTGGTATTGTGTTGCGTTTCATCACATCGTAGCGGCGTTTCGTGAAACGTCACTCAGAATAAAGGCCAGAAAAGAAAAGTGCGTTTTGATATCTGCCCCCCTAAACAAGTGCTAATTTGTTGGCCGGCGTATGCTAGAATAACATGCTGAATGTATGGGATTGACACTTATTTTGACGTTTACAAAATACATTGACTTTTATGACACACATTGACACCTTATTTTGATGTTTACGACATACATTGACACTTATTTTGACGAATAGATTTGATTGTAGAATAGAATGATGGGAATGACACTTATTTTGACGTTCACGACACACATTGACACTTATTTTGACGTTTACGACATACGTTGACACTTATTTTGACGAATAGATTTGATTGTAGAATAGAGGGAATGACACTTATTTTGACGTTCATGACATACATTGACACTTATTTTGAATTTTATGAAATACATTGACACTTATTTTGACGTTTACGACATACGTTGACACTTATTTTGACGAATAGATTTGATTGTAGAATAGAATGATGGGAATGACACTTATTTTGCATTATATTGACATTTGTTTTGACGTTTATGACAAACATGTATACCTACTTATTTTGATGTTTACGACAAATATTTACACTTATTTTGACGTTCTTAAATGTTATAATACATGTCAATCCAATACATTCATCAATATATTCGACAATATACAATACGAATTGCCACTTAAGTATCTGGGGGGTTGACTTGTTAGTACAATCTCAGGGAAGGTAACATGCATGGTTTATAAAATAAATAAATAAAAATAAAAAATAAAAAAGCCTTTTATTCCATGCATTTACAAATGAAATTAACAATAATCTTATTCTCAATCTAATTCAAAATATAATATAAATGTGTAAATAATTGATATGTGAAAATAATTTAGGTGTAAATAATATTATTATTGCTTATTATAAATTAATATTGAATTGAAAACACAGAATATATATATATAGTATTTTTACATGGACCCCTCCCAGGTGAAGGCCTCCTCCAAAGATCTCCATTTTTCCCTGTCTTTTGCTACTTTGATCCAGTCCGGTCCGGTGATTTTTTTAATATCGTCCTCCCAGCGCATACATGGTCTACCAACACGTCTCTTCCCCTGAGGGCCGTTCCATGTAGTTACTTCAGATGTCCCTCTATTATCTCTAAGTCGTGCTACATGGCCAGCCCATTTAAATTTCAATCTTTGAGCAAAGTTGAGCGCATCTACTGTTTTTGTGATGTTTCTTATTTTTGTGTGACGGATTCTGTGTGTTTTTCTTATCTTTAACATGCTACGTTCCATTGCTCGTTGGCATGTTATTATTTTATTTTTTACCTTACAGGTGAATTTCCACGTCTGGCAAGCATATGTGAGACATGGTAAAATGCACGAGTCCATCATTTTCTTTTCACTTCTATTGGCATGTTACTTTTCATCACTTCCTTGTAACTCCAGAACTTATTCCATGCAATTCTTGATCTGCGCTCTACCTCTAGTTCGTTGTTATTGCTGTCAAATGATATCCGTTTTCCTAAATAGATATACTGATCCACGTACTGTATTGGTTTTTGCTCTAGTGAGATTGTTCGTTTGTGGCTATTGGTCATGATGTTTGTTTTCAATAGATTTATTTCTAATCCGACTTGTCTACTAGCTTCGTTTAGCGATTGTATCATACATTCTAAGTTTCCACCTGTTTCAGATAGAAGTACCAGGTCGTCTGCGAATCTTAGATGACTCAGATATTTTCCTTTGATATACAAACCGTACTTTCTCCAGTCTAATTTGTTTATAATTAATTCCAATACTGCAATAAATAGAGTTGGGGACAGTGGGTCACCCTGTCTCACTCCTCTATTGATATTAAAATCAGGCCCACAAGATTCCAGTTTAACTCTACTTATGCTGTTGTTGTATATATTTTTTATTACATTTATGTACTCATTTTCTACTCCTTGTTTACTTAAGGCTTCCCATATACTGCTGTGCGAAATTGTGTCAAAAGCTTTTTGGTAATCTATGTAGGCTATGTAGATAGGTCTTTTGTTTTCTTGATATTTTTCCATAATGAGTTCCAGTGTATGAATGTGATCCATTGTAGAGAATCCTTTACGAAAACCAGCTTGCTCTACGGGTTGTTTCTTTTCTAAAGTTTTTGTTATTCTTTGATTTATTATTGAGGAGAAGAGTTTGTAAATCGTTGGGAGAAGGCTTATTGGTCTATAATTGCCGATGTCATTTGGGTTTCCTTTTTTAAAGAGCAATATTATATTGGATTCTGACCATTGTGCAGGTATGTTCGCAGTTTTTAGTGTTAAATTAAATAGCGATGCAAGTGGTGATGCTAGTACTTCACATCCATGTTTTATTGCCTCATTGGTAATGCAGTCCGGGCCTGGGCTTTTTTCTAGTTTTAACTTCTTAGCTGCTAGTATAATTTCCATTTCGTCGATACAGTCTATATTTTTTTCTTCGTGGCTGTTTAATACTTCCTGGTTGTCATTTTTTATCTGTTGCGTCGGCACACTATATAGGTTTCTATAAAATTCTGTAGCAATATTAATTATTTCTCTACGGTTGTGTGTTGTTTGTCCTGAGTCATTTAATCCCTCGATCCAGGTCTTGTTTGTACGGAGTTCTTTTAAAGCTTTTTTGAAACTTTTACCTTTTGTAAGGAAAGTTTGTATTTTCTCAGTTCTGTAGTTTTTATAATCCCTTTTTATGTACTTACTAGTTAACTTGTATAGGGCGCTAAGTTCATTTTTTTCCGATCGAGATTTGTCTTTCATTTTTTGTAGTGCTTGTCTTCTGTTCAGTAATGTGATTGTCCGTTCTGAGAGAATTTTGTGTCTAGTAGAAGTATTCTTAACTTGTCTTGCCTGTTGCAAGCTGATGTTGATAGCATGTATTAGTTTGTTATAATTTTCCTGTACTGTAATACCCGTTTGATTCTCAACTATATCTGGTATATGTTGCATTAGATGTTGCTGATATGTTTCAATTTCATCTGCCGTTTTTAAGGTACTGGTCTTATAGTTGGTGAATTTAGTTCGGGTTTTTTTTATGACTTTAAGGGATATTGTAGCCCTTACCATTCTATGATCTGTAGAAAAATTAAGGTTTAGTGTTTCTATATTTTGGAATATTTTAGGTTGGTTGGACATTATATAGTCGATTTCGTTTTTGTATACCCCGCCGGGTGAACGCCACGTCCACCTGTGCTTTGGTTTCTTCTTAAAATAAGTATTGATCACTGAAAGTTTATTCTCAAATGCAAAATCTATCAGTCCTTGACCTCTGTCATTTCTTTCTCCATATCCATATTTTCCTATAACCAGGTGCTCATCTTTTAGTGGTTGTCCTATTTTAGCATTAAAATCTCCTAATATTATAAGATTTTTATACGATATCTGTATTGCTGTATCCAAAGTTTGA